>VZQC01014822.1:1883178-2009676 GCA_009823505.1 Rhizomys pruinosus
TCAGTTGTAATTCTGATGGGTTTCCCTTTGTATGTGACTTGTTTTTCTTTTGTGGCCTTCAGAATTTTATCTTTGTTTTGGGCATCTAGCATTTTGACTATGATATGGCATGGGGAGTTTCTTTTCTGATCTTGTCTATTTGGAGTCCTATGTGCATCTTATATTTGAATGGGTTTGTCTATTTTTAGTTTGGGGAAGTTTTCATCTATTATTCTGTTGAAGATCTGATCAATACTATTCTCTTGAGATTCTTCTCCTTCCTCTATTCCTATGATGCAGAGATTTGATCTTTTCATAGTATCCCATAGTTCCTGGTTGTTCCACTTTTGTGTATTTTTAAATTTTTCATAATCTTTATTTGAGTTTTTTATTTGCTCTGTGTTATCTTCCAGATCTGATATTCTTTGTTCTGCTTCCTCCATCCTATTTCTGAGGTTTTTTCCTTTTGTTTCTTCTTGATTGGATGAGTGTTCTATTTCCTTCTTCATTTCATACTGTGATTTCTTTAATATATCCATTTCCTTTTTTAGTTTCTCAATCTCTTCTTGGTGCTCCTTACTTCATTGTTGGCTTCCTTTTTCAGTGTTTCTACCTCCTTAAGGTGTTTGGTTTTTTCTCTCTCTAGTTCTTTCTGGAGTTTGTCAATCCCTTCCTTTAGTTCTTTTCAAAGTTTGTCATTGTATCCCTCTAGGTCCTTTTTGAGTTTTTCATTCTCTCTCTTTAGTTCTCTGAATTCTTCTTTATTTTCTTTAATTTCTCTGCATATGTCTGCAATTATTCTTGTAAGGTCTGTTTCTGGGGTCACTTCCAGGGGGACCCCATTGTAGCTACCTCCTACCAGGTTGGTAGAGCTTGGTGTGGAATTATCCTGCACCTTTCCCATGTTGTCCCTTCATTGTGTCCCTGGCATGTGGGTTTCCCTTTTGTGATTCAAATCTCAAATGCCTTTTCAGTGTGTTGAAGGCTGAAAGCTTGTTTTATTTTGCTTGCCTCCTTCCGATGCTCCCCCCCATCCTTGTCTATGGAGTGTTGACTTGTCTAGGTTTCAGGCTTTCACTTTTGTTTATATGTTGGATATTGGAAGTCTAAGTCACTCTTCCTTTCCTGTTCTGAAGGTTCTCTTAATCCACTGGATACCTTCTCCTCAATTCCAGTTGTTGGTGGGGGGGGATATTCCTGGCTTAGCCCACCCCGGTACCTGCCTGGAGCAGTGGGGGGCTACTCCTGAGCCCAGACACAGGACCTAACTATGGCACCCAAGCAAGACCCAAACCATGGACCCCTTCCGCCTACTAGCTGGAGGGGCCACGCGGCCAGACAGCCACACTCTGCTGGGGTTTAGGGCTCCAATCTAGCCCCGCCAGCCACTAGACCCTCTGCCACAAACTAGCAAATCAATTGCCCAGTACCCCGTGAGTCAATGTCCTAAGTTTTTACCTGCCTGGAGCAGTGGCGGGCTGCTCCTGAGCCCAGACACAGGGCCAACTATGGCACCCGAGCAAGACCCAAACCCCACTCAAAAGCTTTTGTACAGCTAAAGAAACAATCAAGGAAGTGAAGAGAAAACCCACAGAGTGGGAGGAAACCTTCACCACTGAAATATCTGACAGAGCATTAACATACAGAATATATAAACTACTTAAAAAACAAAGAAGTAAGAAAACAAATGACCTACTCAAAAGATGGAGTAAAGAGATGAACAGAGACTTCACCAGTAAGGAAGTAAAGATGGCTGAGAAACATCTTAAAAAGTGTTCAACATCATTAATAATTAAAGAAATGCAAATTAAAACCACACTAAGGTATCATCTCACTCCAATAAGACTAGCCAAGATCAAGAAAACAAAAGACACCAAATGCTGGAGAGGTTGTGGGGAAAGGGGAATACTCATCCACTGCTGGTGGGAATGTAAACTAGTACAACCACTGTGGAAAGCAGTGTGCAGAATCCTTAAAAGACTCAAAATAAGCGTACCACCTGACCCAGCCGTACCACTCCTGGGTATATACCCACAAGACACATCCTACTGCAAAGATACATGCAGTTATGTTTATTGCATCTCTCTTAACAATAGCAAAGAGCTGGAACCAACCCAAATGTCCCTCAAATGATGACTAGATAACAAAAATGTGGTACATTGACACAATGGAGTTCTATGCAGTGGTAAAAAAGATGACATCATGAACTTTGCAGGTAAATGGATGGAACTTGAAGCCGTTATGCTAAGTGAAGTAACACAGTCCCAGAAAAACAAGTAGTGAATGGTTTCCCTCATTTGTGGATGCTAACACCAAATCCCCAGTTGGCAGGCAAACTGAGCAACTTTATTATTATATTTCATTGTTTCTGAAAGAAACTGTACTATTATAATGTGAATCTCTTAATAGGCTCTAGAATTGACCTACCACTTGTATTCACACATTGTAATTACCATATGTCGGTGGAAGATATGTACTCATATTCAAAAAAATAAAAAAGAATGTAGTTATACTTCTTTTTACCTGCCTGCAACTTTACTGTTAAAACGTGACTCTCTAAATATGTTTTGGAATTAACCTATAGTTTATTTTCAGATTTTGTAATTTTGATTTATGTGTGGAGTGTAGATGTGCATATTTTGGAACAATATAAAATCAAAAGGAACAAAAAAAAGAGAGATAAAAACCTATTCAAAGAACTGACCAAAACAGTAAACTTGGGCATTGAAAAGGTTATAAAAGACTGAGAAAAAGATGGAAGACAGGACTTAACATGTATGACAGAATCCATGAGCTCTGGCGGGGGGGGGCATGAGAGGTGGGCATGGATGGGGGAATGAGTCTAAATTTGATTAGGAAATGTATGAAATGTGATCAATAAAAATTTTAAAAATTGTTTTATGAATCTACATTGTTCTGATTGTTGAAAATATTACCTAATTTTTTAGCCAGCACAGTGGTGCACGTGTACAATCCTAACACTTGAAGGTGGAATCAGGAGAGCTGATGAGTTCAAGCCTGGCCTAGGCTACATGAGACCTTGTCTTTAAAAAAACATTCATGGTGTGCCCAGGCTTTAGTTACAAACCTGAAGCTGCAGCTTTCTCTTCTCCAGAAATGAAGGTTCAGTTGTGAAGCAACCCTCCAGTAAGGCATTGTAAGAGCATTTGAATTTGGTTTAATAAAAGTTGAAATAAAAAATATTTTATTTTATTTTATTTATAAAAATATTTTAAAAAATAAAAGTAAATCTACTTTTATTTTTTATTTTTTATTTTTTTTTATTTTTTTTTTATTTTTAAGGGATTCTACTATATAATGACACAGTTGTTTGCAGATAACATTGATGTTACTCAGTATGTCATACAATTAGGTAATTGGTGCATTTTGGAAGTATCTATGTCCAAATTTTGAACAACCCGAGGTTCCCATAGTCCAGTTGGAGAAGCTTGTATGCACAGGCATGTTGATCAATCAGGAGTCCAGACTATATTCCTGTAGTCTCATGATTCACCCCTATCTCTCCACAGCCCTTACAATCTACCACACCTCCTCTTCCGCAGTTTGTTCCCTGGGCTTTGGGAAAGGGGCACAAGTGGGTGAGAAGAAAACAGTCTAATTTCTTTGGAGTGTCATTTTGGACTCCAGTCTGTTCAGGTTGTTTCCCTTCATGGATTGACAGCTTTCCCAGTGATACCCTTTTTAGTCATACTAACAAAGCACAAGCTATTGGATGTACAGGCATTTAAGCAGTACCACTTATTATGTCAAGCTAAGCTGTGAGCATAGACACAGATGCTTGGATGGTATGCTAATCCGCAAACTGTGGTTTCTCTATAAAGGGTGACAAGTTCTTATTGTGGCTTATAACATCTCCTAACCACTAGAGGACATAAGCTTGTGGCATCCGCTGTGAGTTATTCCTCCAAGGAGAGAGCTAATAGCCAAATAGATTTGGGATATATATAGACACTTGGCTGCCACTGTTGCACAGTATCTCCAGGCTGTTGAGGTGTAGCTGATATTGACGGAGGAGTCTTGCTTGTCTCAGGGAGACCAATATTTTGCTGTATTGCTTTAGTGGCCTTTGGTAACGCTCTCTAGCATTTCAGAGGCCAGTTGTACGCTAGCAAGTGACGTCTCATAACATTTTTCATGCTCACACCAGGTCTTCGACAACAGGGACTTACTGCCTTTCTCCTTGCATATATCCCACTTATAGGCAAAAGGCCTTTATAATTTGGGGGGGGGGGTTTGAATCCCCTAGCCAACATCTCCTAGGCAGAATAATTCATTGCTGATGTCAGAGCTTTCCTGTAGTAATATATTTTGCTTAATTACACAACTTATAAACACTTTACTATTGAATTTGGCTCTAGATAGAGAAATATCCTTTCACAGTTCCTATGCCTATCAATCAGTTAATACGTTGTGCCTGTTTTATAGGAAATTACCACTGTAACAATTGGCTCTAGTTTACAGTTTGGGAGTGGTTTCATTACCATCCTGTTTTTCTTTTTCCTAAAAAAAAAAGGGGGGGAGAGGTAGGAAGGTTTCTCAGCATTAGGGTCCATTATTAACAGTCAACCCCAATATTATTCAGAGAGATGCTCAGTGTCCGTGTCTCAGGCAGTCTGAGGTTCCTCATTCCTTAATGTTCAGATGGGTCAACCTCTCTGCTGGCATTCCCCAGTTCATCCTGCACAGCCATAAGTTGTATGTTTTCAGGCATTTAGATTGGTGATTTTTACCTGTGGGAACATAAAATTCTCCTCCCATTGTTATTTTCAAGATCAGAAAAATTGAAAATTTATCAATAGGATTGAAACACAGAGTTTTCCATTTGTATCCCAGAAAGGATAGTACCCCACCTCCCACCTCCCTCTTTTTTTTTTTTTTTTGGGTTTTTATGTTTTGACCTATAGATGCCTAAGTTGTATTACACATACCCATAAACAGGAGCCAAGGCATAAGCTTTCATTAAATTTACCCAAACTGTTTCTCATTGACTGTATGCTACTTATTTGGGAAGGAAATTTAAGCTTAGTTCCTTTAAATTGTCCTACAAGTAAAAGAAAGTGTTATAATGTGATGTTGTGTAATTCAGAAAAAATATATAGGCCATTTGTATACCTTAACCCAATACAAATTATAAATAAAACAATTAACATTTTATATTCCCAATTAGTTCAATTGTATTACCATTTCCACCAAAACCTACACCTAAATTTAACTAATCTAAACAATTCACTAAGCCTTAAAATATCCTATACTTGGTGGATAAAGCTTGGGCAGAGTTGAGTACCTGCTAAATAAATTTTACCCAATAAACACTTTGCTCTTTAACGCTATATGACTGGACTAAGACTTCTACTTATTTGGGAAGTAAAAATTTAAGCTTAATTCCTTTAAATTGTCCTACAAGTAAAAGAAAGTGTTACACTGTGATGTTGTGTATTTCAGAAAAATATAGAGACCAACCCAATACAAACTATAAATAAAACAACTAGCATTTTATATTCCCAGTTAGTTCAAATGTCAGTATCTAGCTCCTTTTTTTTTTTTTTTTTCACAAGAATCCTTCATATAAAACCAATTTGCAAGCAGTTGTGCCCCAGCCCACACAGCCCAAGGCTCCCACCATCCAGCTGGAGGGGCTTGAATGTTCAATCAAGTTGATCAAATAAGTGTCCAGACTATATTGTCGTAGTTTTACCGTTCACCCCAATCGCAGCCCCTACAATATACCACTCCCCCTCTTCCACAGATTGTTCCTTAGGCTTAGAGATGGGGCACAGGTGGACAAGAAGCACAACAGTCTACTTTGTCTGGAGATGTCGTTTTGGACTCTAATCAGTTCTGGCTGTTTCCTTTCATGGGCTGACCGATTGCCCAGGGACAGGCTTTCAATCCTACTAATGAAGCACAAGCGATTAGATATATATGTATTTAAACATTGCTAGTTACTATGGTAGGTTACTTTGGTATAGACACAGATGTTTGGATGGTGTGTTAATCCCTGGATTACTTTTTTTTTCCCTGAGAGAGATGACAAGGCCTTACTGTGGCATATAAATCTCCTAATCACTAGAAGGTATAAGCTTGTGGCGACATCCACGAGTTATTCCTCCAAGGAGAGAGCTAATAATCAAATAAAGTTGGGATATACAGACATATGGCTGCCACTGCTGCACAGTATCTCCAAGCAATTGGGGTGTAGCTGATGTTGGTGGAGGAGTTTTGCTTGACTCAAGGAGACCAACATTTGGTTTATTGGTTCAGTGGCCTTTGGTAACACTCTCTGGTATTCCAGAGACCAACTGTATACTTGTAAGTGCGATCTCGATACAATCCTCCCATGGTTACATCAGGTCATTGACAGCAGGGCGGACCTTACCACCTCTTTTCTTGCAGATATCCCAGTTTACAGGCAATAAGCCTTAACCTTTTTTGGGGGGGCTTGGGTCCCCTGGCTAGCATCTCCTTGGCAGAATAATCCATTGCTGCTATCAGTGCTCTCTTGTATTAATTATATGAACTACTTAAAGAGACTTTAGTATTATATTTGTTTCTGAATAGACAATAATCCTTTTTACAGTTCCTATGTATATTAGTCAATTAAAGAAAGCAGTTTTTCCAGTTTTATAAGAGATTACTTCTATAACAGTCAGCTCTAATTTACCGTTAAAGGATGACTTCATTACCACCCTGTTTTTCTTTGTTCTATGAAAAAGAGGTAAGGAGGTCTCTCGTATTGAAACTGTGCTGCACCTAGAAGGTAAAGTTCATTAGGACTCACTGTAAACAGATGTTACACCTATGGTCCTCAGAGATGTTTGATGCCTGTAGCAGTCTGAGGCTTTTCTTCCTTTTAGTGTTAAGGTGGGTGAACTTCATAAATCTACTTTTAAAGAAAAGAAAAACTTTTTTTTTTTTTTGGTCTTTTTAAGACAGAGTCTCCCTGTAGCTCCAGCTATCCTGGAACTCACTCTGTAGACCAGGCTGGCCTTGAACTCATAGAGATTTGCCTGCCTCTGCCTCCTAAGTGCTAGGATTAAAGGCGTGCCCCACCACACCAGGCCGTAAAGAAAAAGGTTTTTTTAATATTTTCTTTTTTTATTTTATTTATTTTTGTATGTGTATGAGTGTACTGTCTGCATGCAGGTTTGTGCACCCGTGTCGTGCAATGCCGCAGAGGTCAGAAGAGGGCGTCAGATTCCCCTGGAACTGGAGTTCTCCTGAAATTGGAGTTACAGACGGTTCTTAGCCACCATGTGAGTGCTGGGGATCAAACCCGGGCCTTCTGCAAGAGCAGTTGGTGCTCTTAAACGCTAGGCTATCTCTCCAGCCCCAGAAAAACTTTTTATAAAAACTATCATCAGTTTTTTTTCCTCCTTCCTTTCATTTATTTATTTATTTACTTACTTATTTTGTTGTTGTTTCTTTTTGCAGTACTAGAGATTGAACCTAGGGCGTAATGCATGCTTTACCACTAAGTTATACCGTCAGCCCTTTAAGAACTTTTTAAATTTAGATTTTAATAATTTCCTTTCTACACTTGCACTAAGGAGATAGGAATAAATATTAAAAGATTTGCCGAGTCACTAAATTCAGAGGATAAGGGACGCCTCTCGGATGCCAAGTACCAGAGGATAAGGAGCCCTCCCAGATGCCAGGTACCAGAGGATGAGGAGCTCTCCCGGACGCCAAGTACCAGAGGATAAGGAACGCTCCCGGACGCCAGGTACCAGCGGTTACAGAGGTGAAGGAGGGTCTTCTAAGAAGTCAACGTCCCTCAATTATGTTTATTTTTAAATTATCGTTGCATATAGTGTCAGAAAGACTAACACCACATTGTTTTTCTCATAATCAGAATCGAGATACTTTCTAAAACAACAAGGAAAGGGGCATCTGTCTCCATTCCACCTTAAGCACACAATTCATGGCCACCCTAGACACTGAAGCATGGGGCATAAGCTTCTCACAGGGAAGCCCAGATTGTTGTAAGTCCTTAGTTCTGGAAGAAGAGGATTTCAAGAAGTACTAATAACAGAAGGACCTTATCTCAAGAAAGAAGATGAGTGAGGAGGAAGAGGGGGAAGGATGAGGAACGGGAAGAAGGGGAGGGAGGAAGGAGGAGGAGGGAAGAGAAAGAGGAAATTTCAGTAATCCCATTTTTACAGACAAGGAGATGAAAGTACAGGTCTTCACTCTTCAATTACTTAGAAGGCTCTCCTGGAAGGGCTGGGGGTGTGGCTCCGTTGATAGAGTGATTTCCCAGAATGGATATGGCCCTGGGCTTCATTTTTAGCTCCACGTAAACTAGACATGATGGTGAATATCTGCAACCCCAGCACTTGGGAGGTGGAGGCAGGAGGGTCAGAAGTTCCACATCCTTGGCTACATAGTGAATTCGAAGTTAGCCTGGGCCATATGAGACCTAGAAACTGCTTCACTCATGACCAGAGCACCCTCCCTCCCCAGTGTCTCATAGATTGCCCACTAGACTTTAAGTGATGTGTTCACAGCCGGATCTGAATCCACGCCTGCAGCATCAGTGCTGCTCCTAACCAGGTGTTAACACACAGTGGATGATTTTAGGTCTCAGCAATTTGCGCAGGGCAGCACCACTGACGTGTCTTCCTGGCAAGCATCTGCAGCTTTCTTGAAGGAGTCTAGTCCTCCCTAGAGTGGGGACTCTCTTATGGGTCACATAAGCAGTTCACTACAGCCACACTTGCATCTATCCTGTCATGTCAGTGATCAAACTTTGTGGGTATGTATGTGTGTGTTCATGTGATACGTGTGTGGATACATGTGTGTGTGTGTGTGTGTATGTTTGCAAGTGTTCATATGTGCACCAGTTAGTACATGTAGAAGCTGGAAAACAAATGTGGGTGTTGTTTCCCAGGCACCATCTACCTCGATTTTTTGAGCATGTCCTCTTGCAGGCCTGGAGATCCCCACATGTGCTAGGCTGGCGTCTCTGCCTCACCCTCTCCTGATCCCTGCTGAGAACACAATGCATGCTACCATTCCTGACTCTATATGTAGGTTCTGGGGATTAAACTCAGGTCCTCATGCTTGCAAGGCTGTGTCATCTCCCCAGCCTGTTTTACAAGAGTCCCTCATTGCCTAACAGCACTGTCAAACTCAGCCTCCAGAACCCCCATCTCTGCCCACTGTACTCTGATTTGACACTCATGGGGCTACCCATCCTCCTGAGCTCCATGGCTGTAAGGAGCTTAGCTAATGTTGTTTCCTCATCTGCAAATGGGAGCAGATAGTCCTGTGATCACAGAGCACCCTGCCTGCCCTAGTTACTATTTCACTGCTGCTTTTCCTCTCTTGTGTCTGTATTAAACCTTGTCCCTTTCTGAGCTGCCTCTCTTCCTTTCCCCTCCTCCTCCATCTCTTCCTTCACCCTTCAAAGCACAGCTCATTCTTGGAAGCTGGTCAGGTACCTGAGCCCCCAGTATACCCTCCTCCCTACTCTTCCCATGCTGTGGAAATTCCATGTGACATTCAACTTCACAATGACCTAGTGGCTGTGTTCCAACTGTGGTGATGGGCCACCTGCACTGAGCTCTCCCAGGCACTGGCTGCAAGCAAGTTACTCCTCTGAGCTTATGCCCCACCTCCCAGGCCCACTCTGAGGAGTGTTTTCAGACACATGCTGAGAGTCCCCTGACTGGCACCATGCTGCTGCGGTCCAGCCCAAAACCTTCTACGTATTTTAAACCTTAAGATGAGAAACAGTATCAAGAGAAAACAGGTACAGATCCTTGGAAGTCACATGTTTAAAAGCTGATCCCAAACCATTGTGGCCAGTTTAGTTCCTGAACTAAAAATCTTTAAATTGTGATATAGTAACCCAATAGTCCTCAGAGCAAAGGCCTAGAGCCTTTTATTCCTTTGGAGGATGGGGTTATGGCCACAGAAACCAGGATCGGCTAGAGAGTGAGTTTTGTCTGAAAAGGCCTCAGCTGGAAATGGGAGTCACTCATCTGCCCTGTAAAGCAGATGTTTAAATCCACCCTGGCCACATTCATAGAAAGGGAGCAACACAGGGTGGTGACTGGATATCAGCTTATCAATTAAAAGCAGGTTCTCCTCCCCCCCCAAAAAAAATAAATGGCATTCATCTCTGTAATCCCAGCACTTGAGAGCTGGAGGCAAGTGAATCAGGAGTTCAAGGTCATCCTCAGCTATTGTAGAAGTTTGAGAATAGCACAGGTTGCATGAGACCCTGTCTCAAAAAAGTAAAATTAAGATAGGTTTATTGAGAGAAGATAGCAAAGTTGACATCTTTGATCCAATAATTCCACCTTTTAGAAATTTCTGATAAAATTGTATTCACGGGTTTCTGATTGGTGTAAAAAAATAAAGATAACTTCAATGT
This sequence comes from Rhizomys pruinosus, assembly GCA_009823505.1. Lineage (NCBI taxonomy): Eukaryota > Metazoa > Chordata > Mammalia > Rodentia > Spalacidae > Rhizomys > Rhizomys pruinosus. Next base: position 1,893,560 of record VZQC01014822.1, read on the forward strand.
ACATCACTAGAGGAATTGGTAAATGAACTATGCTAATTCAACTCAAGAAATGTTACTCAGCTATTTTTTTTAATTTTATTTATTTCTGTATGTCTGCATGCAGGTCTGTGCACCCGTGTCGTGCAATGCCACGGAGGTCAGAAGAGGGTGTTGGATTCCCCTGGAACTGTAGTTCTCCTGGAATTGGAGTTTCAGACGGTTCACGGCCGTCATGTGGGTGGTGGGGATCGAACCCGGGTCCTCTGTAAGAGCGGTCGGCGCTCTTAACCGCTAGGCCATCTCTCCAGCCCCTACTCAGATATTTTTTAATGCAGGGAAATGGGGCCTTGGATGTAGCTCATTGGTTGAGCGCCAGCCTAACATGCATAAAACCCTGGGTTCATTGGAGAGAGAGAAAGAGAGAGAGAGAGAGAGAGCAAAGCAGCAGATGTATCACAATTGTACCCTCCAAAATTGTATGCATGTGATATGGCAGAAGGGACTCGGCTGGGGCGAACCTTCATGGGGACCTGGCCTGCACAAGACCCGGAGCTCCAGTCCAGCGGAGAGGAAGTCAGGAGAGCCTGAGAAGAGTCAGTTCAAATGACACACAGCAAGCTGGTGACAATAGCATCCTTTACAGTAACACATTTGAAAACTACAGAATAAAAGGAGACTCTCAAATGGGAAGCAAATAATTTAAATTTTGTCAGAAGCATCTATTAGAAGTTATGAAGGCAGCCAGGTATGGTGATGCATGCCTTTAATCCTAGCATTTGGGAGGCAGAGGCAGGCAGATCTCTGTGAGCTGAAGGCCAGCCTGATCTACTTAGCAAGTTCCAGGCCAGCTGGGACTAAAGGGAGACCCTGTCTCAAAAAGACAAAAAAAAATGTTATGAAAAATATGACTACCAAATTAAGGAAACTGTTTAGTTCAAATCTCTCATTTGCCCTGTATGTGTCTATGTGTACAGATGTGTGTATGTGAGTATATTCATGTGTTTGTGTGTGTGTGTGTGTGTGTATATACATATATATATGCATGTCTTTATTTGTATGTCATGGTTTTGTGTGTAGACTAATGTGTACATTTGTGTGTATGTATCTATGGATTTCTATGTATGTTATGCATGCCTTTGTGTTTGTGTGTGTATAGGTTTGTGTATGTTTATGTGTGCCTCTGTATCTGTGTATGGGGAGGGTCTCTGTGTGTTGTACACACACACACACACACACACACACACACACACACACACATACACATACACATGCTTTAAATACTCCCTTCCCAGGGTTATGGTCACAGTCCAACTTTACTCATCCAAATCTCAGAATACATTTCTATTGATGTGCTTTTAAAAATCAGAATGTGGGAGGCAGAGGCAGGCGGATCTTTGTGAGTTCAAGGCCAGCCTGGTCTACAGAGTGAGTTCCAGGACAGCTGGGGCTACAGGGAGACCCTGTTTCGAAAAGACCAAAAAATAAAAAATAAAAATCAGAATGCCTCCTTCCCCAGCCCCACTACCCGTCCGCCGGATCTGCTTTGTTAGCCAGTGTGCTGGGCAAACCTGACTTGCGTGGAATGGGGGAGGAATCTCCAGCACAACTTTGCTGTCACCACTTCGCAGACTGGGCTCTGCTCTGGCAAGGAACGCCTTCCCTCGTTCCAGGGCATCCAGCTGAAATGACTGCAGTGTCCTGACCCTTTTATTGTTCCTTGAGCTCCTGCCTGCCCTGTGGCCCCATTTCCCCTGCAGGGTTCAGAGCCAGCCCCTGGCTGGCGGCTGGTGTTTGCCGGCTGCATGCTGTATCATGCTCTGGACCCTCAGGAAGCTTTGCTGTATCCTGGCTTTCAGACAGACAAACCACCAAAGTAAATAGCAAGGGAGGCACTATGGGCCACACACCTATAAGACCCTGACATTTCAACCATTAGCACACGGCAAAGTGGTTTAAGATTGATTAAAACAATTAGTTTCTTGCCCTCAGAAGCCTGCTCCCCACACCTGAGTGACTTTTCTCAGTTTCCACTTCCTGAAAAATGCCCACAATCAGAGAGCAGCCTTGGCGACACTCCAAAACCTGGAAGAGAAATAGGCCCCTCTGAAGGGCACCCTCCACCTCGGGGATGCTCCTCCAAACAGAAAGGCGGCCAGGAGAGCAGTAGAGCTCACCTTCCCGTGGAAGCTAGACAGTGCTTCCCTCTCTTGGATCAGTTCTGAACATCAAAATAGAATTTCCCAAATTCACAGGTTAGTTATGCACAGAAAGCTGGCAATCATCTAGATAAGTCAGGTTTTGAAATCTGAGTAACAGTAAACAGACCCTTACCCACGCTCCCATAAATATCCCTGATTAAACTCATGGGGTCACACACACATAAAGACATGAAAGGAGAAGACAGTGGAAGAGGAAGGAGATCAAGGCAAGTGGGAGGGGACAGAGAGGGGACAAGGGTAATGATCGAAATACACTACGAAAATGTCACAGCAGAACCCATTATTGTGTATAATTAATATATGCTAATAAAAGCATTTAAAGAATCAAAATAAAAGACTTCACATTCTGGACCTGCTTTGAAATCTGGATCCTGAATTAGATTTTCAGTGTAAGTTTATGTGGTTAACTGTGTACCATCTGAAATAAACAGGAACACCAATTATACTATATTTTGCTGTCTGCCTCTTTGAGATCTTTTCAGGGAAAAGAAAAATCAAATTAGGGAACTTCTTGGCAGTGTTTTCAGCCCTTCACCCCAAACAAAGAGTTCTATGGAAGAAGGGTAGCTCACAGCACATTACAGTCAGTCAAGAAAAATAAATTCTAGTGTACTATACACACTGTGGGATAACTATGGTTAACCATAATTTATTATACTTTTGAAAATTTTCTCACCCCAAAGAAATGAAAAACATTGAGGTGATACATATGCTAATTATCCCGAGTGTACTCTACCCACCCATGGAAAATACCCAGGGCTGAGAGTGCAACTCAGTGGCAGAACGAGTGTTTAGTATGTACAAGGCCCTGAGGTCAATCTAGCACCAAAGACAAAACAAAACAAAAAAGAAAGGAAAAGCAACACACTGTGCCTGTCAATACTTGGAATTACTTTACACTACTCAAAAAGGAAATAAGGAGCTAGACAGATGGCTCAGCAGTTAAGAGCATTGGTTAGTCTTACAGAGCCCTAGTTGGATTCCCAGCACCTTACTGGGTGGCTCACAACTGGCTGTAACTCCAACTCCAGGGGATCCAGCACCCTCTTCTGGCCTCTGTGGGCATCTGCAATCAATCAATTTTTTTGGAAAAACAAGGGGCTGGAGAGATGGTTTGGCAGTTAAGAGCACTGGCTGCTCTTTACAGTGGACCTGGTTTCAGGACCCAGCACCCACATGGTGGCTAACAACTGTCTAGAACTCTCTTCTGACCTCCACAGGCCTTGCAGACATGGGTCCACTTACATACATACAGGCAAAGCACTTATACACACCTAATAAAAATAAATAAATAAATAAATAAATAAATAAATAAATATTATTTATTTATAGCTGTTGTTTTTTAAGACATTCCTAGCTGGGTCTGGTGGTACATGCCTTTAATCCCAGTACTCAGGAGGCAAAGGCAGGAGGATCTCTGTGAGTTCAAGGCCAGCCTGGTCTACAGTGAGTTCCAGGCCAGCTGGGGCTACAGGGAGACCATGTCTCAAAAAGACAAAAATAAATAAGTAAATAAATAAATAATAAGTTCCTCTGCATTTTCTTTTTAACTAAATTTGGGCTGATTTTCTTCATGTTTTCTTTCTTGAGAAAATGAAGAAGCTACCCTTTTTAAAGAAAACATTGGAGTTTTGTTGTTGTTTAGTATTTTTACTGAATGTTCGAGAATTTAATGCAACATATTTTGATCACAGTTAGACCCTCTCCCCTATCTGCACCCATCTTATAGACCCTCCACACTGGATTCAGTGGACTTTGTCACATATATTAAGATCTATTAAGTTGAGTTTGGTTAACCTTTCTAGCTTCTGACCCTTAAAGGAAACCAACTCTCCCTCTCCCAGCAGTTACCAGCTGCCAACAGTTTCCCAGCTAAGGCTGGGGTTCTTCCCCAGTTCCCCACTTCTGTGCTGGGATTTTGTCTGGCTTGAGCTTGCGTGGGGTCTTGGGCATGCTGCTACCATCGCTGTGAGTTCAGATGAGCAACTTCCCATCTGGAAATTTTGGCTTCCTGTGATCCTTCACCACCTCTGCTCATACAGGCTTGCTTCCCCTCTTCTACAATGGTCCCTGAGCAGAGCTTAGATATGGGGTCCCGTTCAAGGTGAAGCACTCTGCAGTCTTCTCTGAACTTTGACCACTTGTGACTTTCTGGGTTAATCACCACCTGTTGTATAAGGACGTTTGGCTGCTGAGAGTTGAGCGATGCATTAACAGTCTGTCCAATACTTCCACTGTTTTCCCCAGCCTTAAGTGTAGAGGTTGCATCTATGGATGTGTCCCTGAAGGCTGGGCACCTCACAGATACATTCTCTGCATTTGACCACTTGTGGAACTTTGTAAACAGTCTTTGTTGCAAAAAGAAGCTTCTTTGATGAATGAAAAGTACAGTGTCAGAAAATTTCATCTTTTTTAAAAAAATTATATGTTGTGCTGGATAGCTTTAGTGTCAAGTTGACACACCCGGCTTGAGGGAGCCTCAGTTGTAGGAATTTCCTCTATTGGACTGGCTGTGGACATTTCTGTGGGGCATTTTCTTGGTGGTAGAATGGTGTAAGAGGGCCCAGCCCAGTGTGGGTGGTGCCACCTCTAGGGAGCAAGCCAGTAAGCCACATACCTCCATGGCCTGAGACCCTACCTTAAGCTCCCTCAGTGATGAACCTGGGAGATATAAGTTGAATAAACCCTTTCTTCCCCAAGTTGGCATCGGTCAGAGTGTTTTGTCACAGCCACCAAAGACAAACTAGAACAGAAATTATTACTGAGATAGTGGGGTATTGCTGTGACAAGCCTGACCTTGGTGTTTGGGGAGGATTGTGGAAAAGTGTGGAACTTTGGGCTGGAAAAGCCATTGAGAGCTTACAGTTTGTTGCTGTGGAGCTTGGAACAGATATCCTGAAAGAGTTTTAGATGATGAAGCCCTGGCTTATGAAACTTCAAAGGGAAGAGAATATCAGGGTTGTTTGTGTGATGTTTTGAATTTAGAATCTGTGGGTTCTGGTCATCTGGGGCTGAAGAATCTGTGCTTAAGAAGACCAGAATCTGAAGTGAAACCTTTGTTTTACTGGGACAATTGATGCTGGCTAGCTGGGGCTGAAAAATCAGCTGTAAGTAACAAGAGACCAGCATCCCTGTAGTTAAATCTTCTGGGAAGAAGTTCCTCAGGGTCAGCACACAGAAGCTGTGGTCCAGAGGGGACCTGAGCCTCCATCTCAAACTGGAAGCAGGACTTGGTAATGTGTAAAAGTTTCTTGCATGGTTGTGGTATTGAAATGCGAAGCAGTCACAGAGAGCAACTGAGGCTTGGCACTGTGGCACTGTGAGAGGCCATGAAAGGCCATTGGTGAATGTGCACCCTTGGTTGCAATGAAGACCCCAGGATTGCAGGGGTCATGAAAAGAAGTGGAAGCTTTGCAGCAGGAGAAGTCAGAAGAGCCCATTGGTGAAGGTGCAGCCTCACTTTCAGTGGAGACCCCAGCTTTTTGGAGATGCCAAGACCATGGGACGACCACCAAGGGCAGGTGTGGAATGGAGCTGGCCTGGGCCGGCAAGACGAGCTGTGTGTACTGTGGACGGCAGAGTCAGAGAAGGGGAGCTGCCAAAACCCTCTGGAGCCCAGATCATGACTGAACCCCCAGATTCCATCCTTATGCTATTTGTTGGGCTTTGGTTTTGGCCAATTGGTGTGCCCAGTTCTTCCCTTTGAAATAAGACAGTACTTGTTTTGGATTTTACTGGACCCCACAGCTAAGAGACGTAAAAGAGACTGTGAACTTTTAAGTGTTTAAGTACTGTGAGGATTTTAAGGTTCTAATGTTGTGATATTAATATTAACATCATATCTTGGGGATAAATGGAAAGGTAGTGGTTTAATAGTGATGTTTTGTGTGTCAAGTCAACTAGGGATCAATTGTGCTGGATAGCTTTAGCGTCAAGTCGACATACCTGGGTTGAGGGAGCCACAATTGTAGGAATTACCTCCACTGGACTGCCCTGTGGCCATGTCTGTGGAGTACTTTCTTCATTGTTGAGTGTGTGGTGCCACCCCTAGGCAGATTGTTGTGTATTTTACAAGAAAGCAGGCTGGCCATGGGCCAGGGGAGGAAGCCAGTGAGCAGCATTCCTCCACAGCCTGTGCTTCAGCTCCTGCTTCCAGGTTCCTGCCCTGAGTTCCTACCTTGGGCTCCCTCAGTGATGAACTGTGACCTGGGAGATATGAGACACATAAACCCTTTCCTCCCCAAGTTGGTATTGATCAGAGTGTTCTGTCACAGCAATTGAAGAGAAGCTGGAATATGTCTTGTGTCTTTGTGTGGGTGTGTGCCCATGAGTGCAGGTGCCCACAGAGGCCTGCAGAGGACACCAGATGCCCTGGAGCTGGAGTAACAGGCAACCGTTGGCCTCCCGCTGTGAATGCTGGGAACAGAACTTGTGCCCTCTGCAAGGGCAGCACACACTCTTAAGTACTGAGCCCCAAATTTCACAGCAAAGGGCATTTCAGAGTGGGGATGCTAGAGAAACAGGGCTCGGCTGGCTTTGTTCTTCACCTCAAAGCCACCCTGTCCATGCTCCTTTTCTCTCCCTCCCACGGATTTTTTTCTCCCTCTCTCTCTTGGATCTAGCTACTTCATAACACCTGTCTCTCCAGGAAGCTGGTATCCCATTTCTTCAGCTCCAGGAGTAGTCATACATATCATTTCCCTGAGGGTTAGAAAAATCCATCAGAACTTGGCAACATATAAAGTAAATACCCGCTAATTGCAATACATTCATTTAAGTCAGGTCTTTATCCTCCTTCAAATTGTGCTCGATCTTGCTCTTTGAAGTCCTGTTGAATTTGTCCACAATTACCTCGCTCAAGGCAGGCGGCTGCTTGGAACATTTGCTCTGAATGATCCTCAAAGCAGTAAATCTCAGTGCTGGTTACAGGCTCACAGGCCACAAAGAGGAAATGTCCTGGGCAGGGCAAGGATCCAGGTTGAGCTCCCTATTGTAGGCAAAGAAAAGAGAAAAGGGAGCGATAACCACCCAGCCCTAGGGATATAACACTTTTGTGTGACCCTGTTGATGTCATAAACCTCAGACCCTGCTGCTGCTCAACCTGCAGCCTGCTGAGGAACCTGGGAAGGGTTTCCTTTTGGTCCTGGTGCATCCATGCGTGCATCTGGCATCTCATTAAAAAAGTGGTTTTGTGAGCAAATGCATCTGCTTGTTTGTTTTAAACTCAAGTAGCTTATGCCCCTCATCACTGTAAACTCACCCTGGGAACTTTATTTTGGTGAGATGAAGTACGTCCCATTGGCGCTAGATAGCATACCTGTCCTTGATGGGAACCAGCCCCACACATGAAGTTGGCATGTTCTGAGATCTTCAAATAGGTACACAGCTTTGTGTGTGGTGTAGATGATGCTGTGTTAAAAAAAATAAAATGAAATAAGTGTCTTCCAGGCATGGTGGTGCATGCCTTTAATCCCAGTACTTGGGAGACAGAGGCAAGGAGATTTCTGTAAGTCAAGGCCAGCTTGGTCTACATAGTGAGTTCCAGGCCAGCTGGGACTACAGGGAGACCCTGTCTCACAAAGACAAAAAAAAAAAAAAAACAAAAAAAAAAAGGTGTCTTACCAGGTACGATGGCACAAACTTTTAATCCCAGCACTTGGGAGGCAGAGGCAGATGGATCTCTGTGACATCAAGGTCAGCCTGGTCTTATATAACTAGTTCCAAGCCAACCAAGTCTACATGGTGAAACAGTCTCTTGAAAAAAAAAAAAATGGGGGGGGCTGGAGACATGGCTCAGCGGTTAAAAGCACTGACTGCTCTTGCAGAGGACCCGGGTTTGATTCCTAGCATCCACATGGCGGCTAAGAACAGTCTTTAACTCCAGTTCGAGAGGAATCCAAGCCCTCTTCTGACCTCCGCAGCATTGCACAACACGGTGCACCAACCTACATGCAGACAGTACATTCATACATATAAAACATAATAAATAAAAATTTAAAAAAGAAGGAAAAAAACATCTTGAGCTACATGCCAAGTACATAAAAAGCAACTTAATTCTTGCCAACAGAAGCCAGGTGTCCCTTACAGAATTCCATAATGTACGTAACTAGTTCCACCTTGACCAATATTTAGGTTTATTTCAGTTAGTGCTGTTTGTCTATTTTGACTATACATACATCTGTAACTTTTTTTTCATTAGAACATGGAGCCCAAGATAAGATTCTTTATGTCACTGCTGTAAGTTCTAAAAGATATCTCATAGTTACACAGCAATGTCTGCTTTGCCCTCAAACTGAAAGAGTCCTTTAAAAAAAAAAAAAAAGAAGAAAAGAAAAGAAAAGCTCAGATCCAGTTTCAGCATTGTGTATTTCCATTTCCACAACTTAACTTTTAAGGTCTGTGAATAGATGCTAATCATTTGTCGTTCTTGCTAGAGCAAGCAAAGGACACTTTTCCTTTTCTTTTTCTTTCTCTTTTTCTTTTTTTGTCTTTCTGAGACAGGGTCTCCATGTAGCCCCAGCTGTCCTGGAACTCACTCTGTAGACCAGACCTCCAGACATCGACCTGCCTCTGCCTCCTGAGTGCTGGAATTAAAGGCGTGCGCCACCACGCCCAGCGCAAAGGACACTTTTTAAAAACTGCTGAGTACTACTAACCTACAGAACAGAACTTCAGAAGACAGCCGTGGGTGGAGAAGCAGCACAGGCCAGCTCGAAGCTGCGCTCAGGATTCCAATCTTGCTGCTCCTCAGGACTTCAGATTTCATTCCAAGTTAGAGGGTAGCATCGCCATTGAATAGAGCAGTGGGGCTGCACTGTCCTTTACACGATAGTAATCAGGAAAAGTAGAAGGGACAGGGACAGGCAGCCCTGAACACAATGATGTCCTATCATATTAATTTGTGTTTGTCTCTATGTATTTGTATCTCCCTTAATGAAACAATTGATTTAAGTAGGGAATTTGAAGGAGCATTCTTTGGCTCTGCTGAGTATGCCTAGCCCAACAATCCCAGATGCTGAAAGTAATTTATTCTGAAGACACTGTCTTAAATGGTGACATGTTGATTTTGGCTTCACCTGCATCCTCTGTTGCTATTAAGATAACCAAAAACAGATTGATCTATAAAACACGTGTTTACCTGTGAAATCTTATGCTGGGAAAAATCCCCATTTTAATAAGCTTTAAACAACAACAACAAAAAATTCTACCTTAGGTGCTAATTAGAATCTAAATTCAGGTGTTAACCTCTTTGACTGAAAGTGCATGTTGGGTAATTGCAGGAAAGGGGCCAATTTCAGGCACAGCAGCAATTACTGAATTAGTAGAAAAGTTCAAGTGGGGCTTCAGATATCAGATCATTACTGAGCTTTCTGAGGTACAGCTAATCCCGCAGTGACTGGGCTCACACCTGTGTGTGCTGCCTGCTCTTGTGAGACCTGACAGAGTGGGAGGGAGCAATTTCCATCCCAGGAACAACTCAGGAGTGACTAGAATCAGGGACTTAAATCTCTGTTTACAGTAAAATTTCAAAGACCTCAGAACTGACCCTTAAGAATTTTCCCCCTTCAAAACTTAGAGGGAGAAAAAAGCAGGTAAGAACGTGTTTCACAGGACACCGCGGCTTCGCTCCTACACTACCGTCTCCAGCGTCAGCTGCGTCCTCAACGACCTGAGAAGAAGCTGACATTATACAGAGAAAAGTCCTGCTCTGCTGTGGTCTTCGTGCCTGGCAGTGGGGTCACTGAACTTGGTTGTTGCCAGATGTGAAAAAACACATCAGCTTGCTGCAGTAACTTTCAGCCTGCTGTCCTGTCCTTCATCCTGCTAACAGCGACCTTCAGCCTGCTGCACTGACCTTCAGCCTGCTGCAATGACCTTCAGCCTGCTGCAATGACCTTCATCATGCTCACTGACCTTCATCCTGCTGCACTGACCTTCAGCCTGCCACACTGACTTCCATCCTGCTGCACTGACCTTCAGCCTGCTGCAATGACCTTCAGTCTGCTGCAATGACCTTCAGCCTGCTGCAATGACCTTCAGCCTGCTACACTGACCTTCAGCCTGCTTCATTGGCCTTCAGCCTGCTGCACTGGCCTTCAGCCTGCTTCATTGGCCTTCAGCCTGCTGCACTGGCCTTCAGCCTGCTGCACTGACCTTCAGCCTGCTGCACTGACCTTCAGCCTGCTACACTGACCTTCATCATGCTCACTGACCTTCAGCCTGCTGCACTGACCTTCAGCTGTGGCAGTTGCCTTTTCTGTTGTCTTCAGTTTCTCTGGCAACAGTTGGTGCGAGTTTAACTCAACCTCTGGGATGTCCAAGTTTTCTAAATGCCCTTGGCCACAACCATGAGAAATATCACTAACCATTGCTATACACTGCCAACTCACTGCCTATTAAGATAACTCATTTTCCTTCCAAAACCTCAGAGACAAGAATACTGTAAATGTGGAGTTATAACTGTTCTGAATTTGGTGTCAATTCCCTCATTCAGTTGACTCATCCTGACTTCGACACATACAGACCCACAAGGATGCAGTTCATTCCTTTCTTCCTTTTATTCTTCCTTCATTTCTTTCTCATTTGTGTTTCTGTTTGTTCTGAGACATAGTCTCAGTATGTAGCCCTGGTTGACCTGGAATTCCCTCTGTGTATCAAACAGGCCTCAAACTGACAGCAACCCTACACTCAGCCTCCTGGGTGCTGAGATCACAGGGCCGGGTCCCCTTGCTCCCCTTGCAATTGGTTGTCTTGTGTCCACATTTAAGAGCACACATTTACATCATTTGATTTTCTTCTTCAGTTTGGTTCCTTATTCTCACCAGTCAGAATGATTTGGGTTCACGGGTTTCTTGACCACCACCACTCCCCAACCCAGAAGTATGAGGAGCATCTTAGCTTGTATCCCTATTCAAAGATAAATGTGGAGCTCTATAGGATCTCTCAGCTTCTAGCCTGACTAACCCAGCTCCTCAGCACAGACATAACTGTCGTGACTTGTCACCTATTCTAAGAGATTTTTCATATTCAAAGTAAAAGTGAGGAAAGACATTGAAACAAGGAGGTAGAGTGGTGCAAGTCTCTAATCCTGGAACTCAAGAGGCTGGGGCAGAAAGATCAGGAGTTTCGGGCTAGCCTAGGCTATATAACAAAGTCCCGTCTGAAAGTAATAAAAGAGGGAAGGAAGGAAAAGAGGAAAGAAGGGAAGGAATTGAGCTGTTACCTCAGCGCTCGGGAGGTGTAGGCAGGAGGATCAGAGGTCAAGATCATCCTCGGCTACATAGCAAGTTTGAGTCAGCCTGGGCAGGAGGAGACCCTCTCCAGAGATGGAGAGATAAACAAGACTAGGTCTTCAAAAGCAAAAGGAGGGAAGTAGTAAACAGCTGTGTGCTTGTTTGTTGGAACTACTGTAAGAGAATGCTGTGGCTGGCTGGGCTGAATGCTGAGAACTCTTTTCCCCACAACTCTGTGTTTATCCATTTGGTTATTTTTTGTTTTGTTTTTGTTTTTATGCTTTTATTGCTGTTTTGTGTATTTCAGACATCATTTCTCAGTTCAGTTTAGACATATTCCCCCATTCACCGCTTGTTTTTCTGGGACTGTGTTACTTCACTTAGCATAATGGCTTCTACTTCAATCCATTTACCTACAAAGTTCATGATGTCATCTTTCTTTACCCTGAGTAGTACTGCATTGTGCAGATGTACCACATCTACACAATGGAGTACTCTATCCATTTGTCAGTTGAGGGGCACTTGGGTTGGTTCCAGCTCTTCACTATTGTGAAGAGAACTGTAATAAACATGGATGTGTATGTATCTCTGTGGTAGGATGAGTCTTGTGGGTATATACCCAGGAGTGGTATGACTGAGTCAGGTGGTAGACTCATTTTGAGTCTTTTAAGGGCTCTCCACACTGCTTTCCATAATGGTTGTACAAGTTTACATTCCCACCAGCAGTGGATGAGTGTTCCCCTTTCCCCACAACCTCTCCAGCATTTGGTGTCTTTTGTGTTCTTGATCTTAGCCAGTCCTATCAGAGTGAGATGATATCTGAGAGTGGTTTTAATTTGCATTTCCTTAATTATTAATAATGTTGAACACTTTTCAAGATGTTTCTCAGCCATCTTTACTTCCTCAGAGTCTCCACAGAGCCCTCATGGGCCTCAAGCTGTTGGTCCTCCTGCCTTAGCCTCTCCAGTGCTGGGATTACGGGGCTGCGCCATCACACCCAATAGGTTCCCAGCTCTTGGAGCTGGCAGCTCAAGATAGTAGTGTTGGAACCTTGACCTGCTGAGACCTGCTCTTGGCTTGCAAATGGCCAGCTCCTCTATGTCTCCCCATGGTCTTCCCTCAGCAAGGGCCTCCTCCAAGGTGCCAGTCAAGCAGGATTAATGATTACATTAATACTCTATTTTAAGTTATTTGCCTCTTAAAAAATCCAACCTCCATACACAGGCACTGGAGTGGGCTTTGTGCTTAGAGTTCTATTGAGTTCTGCATAGAACTCGCCTGGCCACTTGCACATGTGTTTGCCCACACTTTACATGTCTGTATTTTGGAGTTTGTCTTCAAATGATTGAAGCCCAAGTCTGAACTGACCCATTTAACTCTTTATATGCAGCAGCTGTTTCCCAGAGGAAACGAGTGCTAACAGTCCCAGCTATAGGCTCCAAGATGCAGAGAGATGTAAAGGTGCATGCATTTCCCTGCACTGACACCCAGTCTCTCCCAGGAAGAATGCAACCTGAGTGTATTCTCCATGTTAGATGCTGTGTTACCTGGGCCTGGGTATTCCTGAGGAACGACAGTTTTTGTTTTTCTTTTTTTACCAAAAAGAGTTGAATGTGTGCAGTAAACTGGAGTAATGATTGGAATATTTATCTTCCTCACTGTGTCTTGTTATAGCAGGGCCCTGCGGATTACAAAGATAGCTCAAGACCCTCAGAAGTAAGGCTGTAGAAACATCTTAGGCTAAGGGACATGTCACACACAATCACTAACTGCCCTCGGCATTACAGACTTCCAGGGCCTAGAAATCACAGGCAGAGACAGGTGCTGTGTAATTTGAGAATGAAAAAAAGTGAATTTAAAAAATGAATATATATATATATAGAGATTTAAAAAAAAAAAAAGAAGGGCCAGACATGGTGGTGCATGCCTTTAATCCCAGCACTTGGGAGGCAGAGGCAGATGGATCTCTGTGAGCTCAAGGCCAGCCTGGTCTACATAGCAAGCTCCAAGCCATCTGGGACTAAAGGAAGACCCTGTCTCAAAAAGACAAAAAAAAACTTATGTAGAGTTGCTTCACTTATACCATGTAATCACGATAATAATACAGTATGCAGAGCAAAACTTTAGATTTGAAGGCAGCCTTTAAGCTTAAGAATTATCTTGAGGGGGCTGGAGAGATGGCCTAGTGGTTAAGAGCACCGACTGCTCTTACAGAGGACCCGGGTTCGATCCCCAGCACCCACATGGCGGCTGAGAACCGTCTGAAACTCCAATTCCAGGAGAACTCCAGCTCCAGGGGAATCCGAGACCCTCTTCTGACCTCCGCGGCGTTGCACGACACGGGTGCATAGACTTGCATGCAGGCGGTTCATTCATACACATACAGAAATAAATAAAATTAAAAAAAAAAAAAGAATTATCTTGACTGACTGCTAAACTGGCCACTCCTTTAAGAAGTAACTAATGAAGGATGATGCCCCCATATACCCAGTTACTCCAACAGAGTAGGCAGGTGCGAAACATAGTCACACAGACCCAACCACACACAGAGCTTAAGGGACCAACTAAGAGTAGAAGAGTAGACAGGCTAAGCAGGAAATGGGCTGAAGGACATGAAGGACAGTTTGTGTGTGTGTGTGTGTGTGTGTGTGTGTGTGTGTGTGTACACTGTCTTTTTGGAACAGGGTCTCCCTGTAGCCACAGCTAACCTGGAACTTGCTACAGAGACAAGGCTGGACTTGCTCTCACAGAGATCCACCTGCTTCCGCCTCCCACAGGGATTAAAAAGCATGCCTGACTATATATTATTTTCTTTTTTCCTTTTTTGAAATAAGATCTCTTTTTAATGATATTTTGTGTATTTCATACATCATTTTCAGTCCCCCCCCATGCCAGTTCATGCATTTTATTCCCAGAGGTCATAATTTTGATACATATGTGATGTTTATATAGGCATATTTTGGAGCAATACACAGGGCAGGGAACAACAACATAAGGACTGGGTCAAAGAACTGACTGATACAGCTAAATTCTGCCCAAAACAGCAAGTCTCTGCAGAAAAATTCCTTGGAAAGACTGAAATAAGATCTCTTAACCCATAACCCCAACTAGCTTCAAACTCACAGCAATCCTCCTGCATCAGCCTCCTGAGTCCTAGGACAGATGTATAGCAATACTGGCTTTACAGATTACTCCCACCAGCATCTGCTTATCTGTGGACGAAGAGGCAGTGGTAAACCAATACATTATGCTCAGAAACTGGCAAGTACCTGTGCAAGGTAGACATTCCCTTAGGGCTAGAAATACAATGACCATGTGGTCAGCAATCTACCCCTAAGTAGATCTCTCCCATAAAGGAAATCAGTATGTATGGCAGATATCTGAGCTTATATAATTAATGACAACTCTCAGAGCTAAGATGTGGAGTTGACCTGCTATCTACAATGGATGAACAGACATGGAAAATAATTATACATAGTAGAATGTTGCTCAGCCTTAAGGGAATGAAATCTTGTCATTTGTGGCAACTTGAATGAGTCTGTGGGATATTATGTTTACAAGTAAAATAAGTTTCAGGAAGGTAAGTGTCTGATTTTCACAGATATGTAAGCTAAGAAAAGATGACCTCCAAAGGAAGAAAGTGGAAAAGTAGACCCAGAAGCTGAGAAGAGTAAGAGAGAGAAGACGAAGGCATAGGGATGACTTCTAGTGTCCTGGAGCACAGAAGGGACCACGAGAGACAACCACCAATTACAAACTTCACAATAGTAGTTGTACAAAATATACGGAATGTCACACACAGAAATGGTCAACATTTGGGACGTTTTCCCCAGTGTTAAAGCCACTGAAGTCTCAGCCAGGCTCCTGCAAGCAACCTAATAAGACTCATCATTGCACACAGCCTCACACAAGCACACCCCAGAAACTCAGACATGAAAGAGGAAGGGGAAAGGGGAGTAATGGGTGGCTAGGATCAAAATGTATTATAATATGTATGAAAACATCATTAGTATGTATATTAAAATGTGTTAATCCCAGCACTGGGGAGAGGGAGGCAAGAGGGCCAGGTGTCCAGGGCATTCTCAATGACATAGTGAGTTCAAGGCCAGCCTGAGCCACATGATATCTTGTCTGAAATAAATAAATTAAATAAGTAAATTAATGGTAATTTCACATGTGTAACCCCAGCACAGGGGATGAGCAGGAGGACTGTGTCTAGTGAGAGACCAGCACAGGGGACAGAGCAGGAGGACTGTGTCTAGTGAGAGACCAGCACAGGGGATAGAGCAGGAGGACTGTGTCTAGTGAGAGACCAGCACAGGGGACAGAGCAGGAGGACTGTGTCTAGTGAGAGACCAGCACAGGGGACAGAGCAGGAGGACTGTGTCTAGTGAGAGACCAGCACAGGGGACAGAGCAGGAGGACTGTGTCTAGTGAGAGACCAGCACAGGGGACAGAGCAGGAGGACTGTGTCTAGTGAGAGACCAGCACAGGGGACAGAGCAGGAGGACTGTGTCTAGTGAGAGACCAGCACAGGGGACAGAGCAGGAGGACTGTGTCTAGTGAGAGACCAGCACAGGGGACAGAGCAGGAGGACTGTGTCTAGTGAGAGACCAGCACAGGGGACAGAGCAGGAGGACTGTGTCTAGTGAGAGACCAGCACAGGGGACAGAGCAGGAGGACTGTGTCTAGTGAGAGACCAGCACAGGGGACAGAGCAGGAGGACTGTGTCTAGTGAGAGACCAGCACAGGGGACAGAGCAGGAGGACTGTGTCTAGTGAGAGACCAGCACAGGGGACAGAGCAGGAGGACTGTGTCTAGTGAGAGACCAGCACAGGGGACAGAGCAGGAGGACTGTGTCTAGTGAGAGACCAGCACAGGGGACAGAGCAGGAGGACTGTGTCTAGTGAGAGACCAGCACAGGGGACAGAGCAGGAGGACTGTGTCTAGTGAGAGACCAGCACAGGGGACAGAGCAGGAGGACTGTGTCTAGTGAGAGACCAGCACAGGGGACAGAGCAGGAGGACTGTGTCTAGTGAGAGACCAGCACAGGGGACAGAGCAGGAGGACTGTGTCTAGTGAGAGACCAGCACAGGGGACAGAGCAGGAGGACTGTGTCTAGTGAGAGACCAGCACAGGGGACAGAGCAGGAGGACTGTGTCTAGTGAGAGACCAGCACAGGGGACAGAGCAGGAGGACTGTGTCTAGTGAGAGACCAGCACAGGGGACAGAGCAGGAGGACTGTGTCTAGTGAGAGACCAGCACAGGGGACAGAGCAGGAGGACTGTGTCTAGTGAGAGACCAGCACAGGGGACAGAGCAGGAGGACTGTGTCTAGTGAGAGACCAGCACAGGGGACAGAGCAGGAGGACTGTGTCTAGTGAGAGACCAGCACAGGGGACAGAGCAGGAGGACTGTGTCTAGTGAGAGACCAGCACAGGGGACAGAGCAGGAGGACTGTGTCTAGTGAGAGACCAGCACAGGGGACAGAGCAGGAGGACTGTGTCTAGTGAGAGACCAGCACAGGGGACAGAGCAGGAGGACTGTGTCTAGTGAGAGACCAGCACAGGGGACAGAGCAGGAGGACTGTGTCTAGTGAGAGACCAGCACAGGGGACAGAGCAGGAGGACTGTGTCTAGTGAGAGACCAGCACAGGGGACAGAGCAGGAGGACTGTGTCTAGTGAGAGACCAGCACAGGGGACAGAGCAGGAGGACTGTGTCTAGTGAGAGACCAGCACAGGGGACAGAGCAGGAGGACTGTGTCTAGTGAGAGACCAGCACAGGGGACAGAGCAGGAGGACTGTGTCTAGTGAGAGACCAGCACAGGGGACAGAGCAGGAGGACTGTGTCTAGTGAGAGACCAGCACAGGGGACAGAGCAGGAGGACTGTGTCTAGTGAGAGACCAGCACAGGGGACAGAGCAGGAGGACTGTGTCTAGTGAGAGACCAGCACAGGGGACAGAGCAGGAGGACTGTGTCTAGTGAGAGACCAGCACAGGGGACAGAGCAGGAGGACTGTGTCTAGTGAGAGACCAGCACAGGGGACAGAGCAGGAGGACTGTGTCTAGTGAGAGACCAGCACAGGGGACAGAGCAGGAGGACTGTGTCTAGTGAGAGACCAGCACAGGGGATAGAGCAGGAGGACTGTGTCTAGTGAGAGACCAGCACAGGGGACAGAGCAGGAGGACTGTGTCTAGTGAGAGACCAGCACAGGGGACAGAGCAGGAGGACTGTGTCTAGTGAGAGACCAGCACAGGGGACAAAGTAGGAGGACTGTGTCTAGTGAGAGACCAGCAGGGGACAGAGCAGGAGGACTGTGTCTAGTGAGAGACCAGCAGGAGCAGGGATGACTCTAATAAAATAAATGAATTTGACAAACTCAGGTTATAGTTTGTTTTCCAATAACATGTTTTGAAAACACAGATTCTTCCAACATAATTGATGTATTAAGGAACAGTTGAGTATAACTCAAATGTCACATTTGCTTACACACAATTTTATTTGCAGGCAATGCAAGATGACCATAGAAAACTGCATGCAGCTAGAATAAGATGGGCAAACCAGAGAACACCCACACCTGGGCCTCAAACACCCAGTTCTCTGAGTGTGTTATCCTAAAGGCCATGTTCTGCTGTTCTTTCAAATAGTGAGCCCAGCTTCCATGTGGCAGCTAACAACTGTCTAACTCCAGTTCTGGGGCTCTGATGCCCCCTTCTGACCTCCGAGGGCATTGCACACATGGATGCACTTTCATGCACACAAGTAAAACACTCAGACACATCAAATAAAAGTGTTTAAAAAAATGTGTCTCTGAAGCTGGGCATGTTGGTGCATGGCTTTAATCCCAGCACTAGAGAGGCAGAAACAGGTAGATCTCTGTGAGTTCAAGGCCAACCTGGCCTACTTAGCTAGTTCCAGGGCCAGTTGTGGCTACAGGGAGACCTTGTCTCGAAAATACCAAAAAAATCATTTCTGTAATGTAAATAATATGAACTGTATGTATGTATACGTATGTGTGCTGGCTAGCTTTAGTGTCAACTTGACACACCTGGGTTGAGGGAGCTTCAGTTGCGGAATTGGCTCCATTGGATTGGCCTATGGCCATGTCTGTGGAGTATTGTCTTAATTGTCAGGCAATATGGGAGGGCCCAGCCCACAATGAGTAGTGCCACCCTGGGCAGGTTGTTGTGTACCGTATAAGAAGGCAGGCTGGGCATGAGCCAGGGGAGCAAGCCAGTGAACAGCATTCTTCCATGGCTTGTGCTTCAGCTTCTGTTTCCAGGTTCTTGCCCTGAGTTCTTGCCTTGGGCTCCCTGAATGATGAACTGTGACCCAGGAGATGTAAGCTGAATAAACCCTTTCCTCCTCAAGTTGGTGTCGGTCAGAATGGAATGGAAGACAAACTACGACAGTATGTATATATATATATACATATATATATGTATATATATGCATCTCTGTGTATTTATGTGTATATGTATATGTGCATATATGTGTGTATTATATGTGTACATGTGTCATATGTATGTGTATATGTGTGTATGGGTTGTTTCTATGTGTGCAGACAGCTACCAAAATATAAAACATGCTTCCAAAGCCCCTCAAAGTTCCTATGGTTCACAAGAAATGCAAGTGTAAAGCAGATAGCTTAACTGTAGCTAAGAAACTGTCTAGGCCTTTTGGGGAAGTTCATTCTCACTCTAAGGAATGGTAAAGGTACCCATCTACTTCCCATTGAAAAGACAGCTGATCAACACAGGAAGAGCTGGGGGAGGAACGAAACGACACGAGATGGCTGCTAGGGGTGTCTCAGGAAGGGTCCTCATGCTACTGTCTTCTTCACACTTTTTTTTTTCTGTAAAGAGTTAAACAAGTGGCTGGAGGTGCAGAGCCCCTTCTTCTGAGTGGTTGCATGACTAAATCACACAGCAGTTTCCCAAGTGTGTCACCCCCTTGAAGCCCTGGTTTCTGATTAACCCAGGCCTGATTTTGCATCCACTGATAAAAGGCATACTTTTGGTGTTACCACCCTTCAATCCAGTCCTCCACAACACTGTGAGTTTCACTTCATTCAAGTACTTTGCTGAATTTAAAATTAATAAGGTGGTGCACACCTTTAATCCTAGCACTTGGAAGGCAGAGACAGGTGGATCTTTGTGAGTTCAAGGCCAGCCTGGTCTACAGAGTGAGTTCCAGGACAGCTGAGGCTACAAGGAGACCCTGTCTCAAAAAGACCAATAAATAAATAAATAAATAAATAAATAAATAAATAAATAAATAAATTTGTGAAGGATTCTTACTCCCAACAAGTCCTGTTCTATTGGCAGTTACTGAGAGAATTCAGTATTGCTACCTCTGGAAGTTATGTGTGCAGATGTGTCAAGGATGGGCTACTTGAGTTGAAACAAGTGAAACTCTTAGTATTCAGTACGTGCGAAAAAAACCCACTGGACGGCCAAACTCACTGAACAGGGCAGGACTTTGTCCCTCCTGAAAAGCAAAGGGAAGAGCAGCTGCATCCTGGCGGCACAACAGGAAAAGTATAGCGGTAAACTCCCAACACACTGTAGACAGGAAAAGTATAGCGGTAAGCTCCTAACACACTGTCAACAGGAAAAGTATAGCGGTAAGCTCCCAGCACACTGTCAACAGGAAAAGTATAGCGGTAAGCTCCCAACACACTGTCAACAGGAAAAGTATAGCGGTAAGCTCCCAACACACTGTCAACAGGAAAAGTATAGCGGTAAGCTCCCAGCACACTGTCAACAGGAAAAGTATAGCGGTAAGCTCCCAGCACACTGTCAACAGGAAAAGTATAGCGGTAAGCTCCCAGCACACTGTCAACAGGAAAAGTATAGCGGTAAGCTCCCAGCACACTGTCAACAGGAAAAGTATAGCGGTAAGCTCCCAGCACACTGTCAACAGGAAAAGTATAGCGGTAAGCTCCCAGCACACTGTCAACAGGAAAAGTATAGCGGTAAGCTCCCAGCACACTGTCAACAGGAAAAGTATAGCGGTAAGCTCCCAGCACACTGTCAACAGGAAAAGTATAGCGGTAAGCTCCCAGCACACTGTCAACAGGAAAAGTATAGCGGTAAGCTCCCAGCACACTGTCAACAGGAAAAGTATAGCGGTAAGCTCCCAGCACACTGTCAACAGGAAAAGTATAGCGGTAAGCTCCCAGCACACTGTCAACAGGAAAAGTATAGCGGTAAGCTCCCAGCACACTGTCAACAGGAAAAGTATAGCGGTAAGCTCCCAGCACACTGTCAACAGGAAAAGTATAGCGGTAAGCTCCCAGCACACTGTCAACAGGAAAAGTATAGCGGTAAGCTCCCAGCACACTGTCAACAGGAAAAGTATAGCGGTAAGCTCCCAGCACACTGTCAACAGGAAAAGTATAGCGGTAAGCTCCCAGCACACTGTCAACAGGAAAAGTATAGCGGTAAGCTCCCAGCACACTGTCAACAGGAAAAGTATAGCGGTAAGCTCCCAGCACACTGTCAACAGGAAAAGTATAGCGGTAAGCTCCCAGCACACTGTCAACAGGAAAAGTATAGCGGTAAGCTCCCAGCACACTGTCAACAGGAAAAGTATAGCGGTAAGCTCCCAGCACACTGTCAACAGGAAAAGTATAGCGGTAAGCTCCCAGCACACTGTCAACAGGAAAAGTATAGCGGTAAGCTCCCAGCACACTGTCAACAGGAAAAGTATAGCGGTAAGCTCCCAGCACACTGTCAACAGGAAAAGTATAGCGGTAAGCTTCCAGCACACTGTCGACAGGAAAAGTATAGCGGTAAGCTCCCAGCACACTGTCAACAGGAAAAGTATAGCAGTAAGCTCCCAGCACACTGTCGACAGGAAAAGTATAGCGGTAAGCTCCCAGCACACTATAGACAGGAAAAGTATAGCGGTAAGCTCCCAGCACACTGTCAACAGGAAAAGTATAGCAGTAAGCTCCCAGCACACTGTCAACAGGAAAAGTATAACGGCCCAAGGCTCCCACCATCCAGCTGGAGGGGCTTGTATGTACAGTCAACAAAAGCCACAGCATCCGACCACATACCTCTGTAGGGCGCAACAACTAAACAGTCAGAACTACAATCTCACTGCTGTTTTCACTACTACAGATGGTCAACCCAGAGGAATGAGCCAAAAATTTCCAGAATAAACATCCTACTGTTCACTGGTATGGTTCAGAGATGGGGCAGGTGCTGACACACATGAAACCATGTGTTCAGTAAACAGCACCAAAAGTTATAGGGTAAGATGGGATGGGGACAGGGTCTGGGAGGCACACTGGGGTAGGGTAGGATGGAATAAAGAATAGAATAGCAAAGCAGCCGTCAAGCCCCAGCAATGGTGCATTGCTCTCCCTGACTCTAAGCAGATACAAGAAACAGCTCTTGATGTGAAGAGTGGAATACCTTGCAGACAATTAGGAAACTTGTTACAGTGGGCTGATGAAGCACAGCCAGCAAGCAGCACACGGAAGTAGGAGACTATGGCTGTGGATGCGCTTTGTAACTAGGTGCTAGTTTAAGAATATCCATGTGTTCTCCATTTTCCATGCACTCACATTCTAAATGAATGAAACACAGGAGATTTAAAGATTATTCTTACAAGGAATTGTTAAGTTTACAAAACAATTCACTGTAAATTTTATTAAACACTTAAGTACTCCAGCAAAAACGAAATGATTCAATTTAGTATACATGTCTCCCAAATCTAAGACCTATTTGGAACTATCTCATTTACAAACAATTATTCATTCAAAATGAAAACTGGGGGCCAGAAAGATAATTCAGAGGATAAAGACACTGGCCTTGCAAACCTGGATGAGTTCAGTTCCTGGAACTCCTAGGAAAAGCAGGTGCAGGGGTGCACATTTGTAATCAGCACTCCTAAGCAAGGTGGGAGGAGACAGAGTTGCCCGGGAACTCACAGGCCAGCTAGACTGGAGTTCACAGCGCAACAGCAGAAACTGTGCGGAGACTGCCTCTACAAGAGGAAAAGCAAGACCTGGCTCCCAAAGACACTGCACGCACACAAAGCACTTACACGCGTGCTGAACGTGGATACACTTAAATAGACTTAAACATTTTTAATAGCTAATCTAGAGTAGACTCAAGTTTGGCTAAGAAAGTAACAGTGGCTTAGAATGAGGCCTCCAGACACTTCTATAGAATGTACTTATTCCTATAGAATGTACTTATTCCTATAGAATGTACTTATTCCTATAGAATGTACTTACTTATTACTATAGAATGTACTTATTCTTTATTTATTTATTTATTTATTTATTTATTTATTTATTTATTTATATGAATGTACTGTCTGCATGTAGGTTTGTGCACCCGTGTCGTGCAATGCTGCAGAGGTCAGAAGATGGCGTCGGATTCCCCTGTGTATTAGTCAGGGTTCTCTAAAGAAACAGAAGCAACAGGATGAATATATATAACTATATACAATTTATTGATTTGCTCACGTGACGGAGCTCAACAGTAGCGCCGAACTGGAGAGGCCGGGAATCCAGGAAACTGCTCAGTCCGCAAGGCTGGATGTCTCAGGAGTCCCAGTCTAGTGCTGAAGGCCCGAATGGATTCCAGGAGATCTGCCAGTCTCAGTACACTCTGGGATCCGAAAGGTTGATCACAGCAGCAAGACAAACTCATCAGATGAGAGAAGCAAGCCGCAGGAGGAAAAAGGGGCCAGCTCCCGCTGCCGTGGCCTTAAATACTGCCTGCCAGCAGAAGGTAACACCCACATTTGGGGTGGGTTGAGGTGGTCCAATCAGAAGACCCTTTTCTCTTATTTGTTCCTTAGTCCAGTCAAGTTGACACCCAGGATTAACCATCACACCCTGGAACTGGAGTTCTCCTGGAATTGGAGTTTCAGACAGTTCTCAGCCGCTATGTGGGTGTTGGGGATCGAATCCGGGTACTCTGTAAGAGCAGTCGGCGCTCTTAACTGCTAGGCCATCTCTCCAGGCCCTATATCCTAAATTTTGATATCTCAACACTGCATTGTCTATAAGAAGATACAACATTTTCCTCACTAATGTCTCCCTCAATATCAGTCAGTAAAGTACATTTAGGTTTCATAAAAAGACTTAAAGAAATTAGAGGAGCTGGAGAGACAGCTCAGTGGTTGAGAACACATGCTGGTTTGCAAAGGACCTGAATTCAATTTCCAGCGCACAAACAGGCAGCTCTAACTACCTATAACTCGAGCTCCAGGGGATCTGAAGCCCTCCTTGGGCTCCCTCAGGAATTGTATTCATGTGTACAAACCCACACAGACACACACAGACAGACAGACAGACACACACACACACATACACGGACAGCTGGGACTACAGGGAAACCCTGTCTCGAAAAGACCAAAAGAAAGAGAGAGAGAGAGAGAGAGAGAGAGAGAGAGAGAGAGAGAGAGAGAGATGAGATCAGGAACTTAAAAGCTCCTGAATGGCCAAACCATGAAGATTAGGAATCTATAGGTTGTGGCTCCATGGAGAGGCTGCCTATATTCAGCTTCACCTACCTAGGCTCAGGGAAAATTGCAGAAGAGGGGATAGTTCCTTTCCACATAAGCAAAAAAAAAAAAAAAAAAGGGGGGGGGTAGAAAGATTGTAAGAGCCAGGGAGGTGATGCAAGACCAGATGGAAATGAGTCCTACAAGCTCCTAAGACCCCATTCATATGAACCTACAGCATTGGTATCAGCATGCACAAGACCATACAAGCTCAGATGGACAAAAACCCAGCACAGAACTGCAGAAATGGGTAGCAGAGCCCAAACTTGGCTGAGGAAATATTGGCAGCAGATGGTGGTTGGGTGAGGAAGACCTGGCCTTCTTTAGAAAAAAAAAAACTCCAGATTAGGCTGACATAGAGCTCAGGGAAGGAGCTGACACTGAGGAGTACAGGGAGGAGTTTAATTTTGTGCAATGACCACAGACAAATGACAGAAGGTGTGAAACCCTGGGAGTGGAGTCCTGCGTGCTGGGGAAGGTGCCAAGGAAGAAAGAGTGGGTATAATGGTTGATTAAAACTGACCTGACTCAAAGATTATGTATGACACACATAAAGATTCAATTAAAAAAAAAAGATTGAGAGCTGGAAAAGGTGGTCCATGATGTTAATCTTAGTGCTTAGAAGCCAGAGTCAGGCAAATCTCTGTGAGATCCAGGCCAGTCTAGTCTCCACTGAGTTCTAGGACAGCTGCGGCTACAAGGAGACCCTGTCTCAAAGAGAGAGGAGAGAGAGAGAGAGAGAGAGAGAGAGAGAGAGAGAGAGAGATTAGAAAACATTGTTCTAAGGAGCTGGAAAGATGGCTCATTAGCTAAAAGCACTGGTTGCCCTTCCAGGAGACCGAGTTGATTTCCGAGTACCCACATGGTTGCTAACGACCTTGTATAACTCCAGTTCCAGGGGATCCAGTGCCCTCTTCTGACATCTATGTTTACTGCACAACATGGGTGTACTTACATGCAAGCAATACACTCATGCACATAAAACAAAAATAACAAAATATTTAATGGAAGATGCAACTCCTTAAAACAAAAACAGTAGAAAACATTTCTATCATCTCCCTAAAGGATTTGTGCTTTTTTTTTTTTTTTTGGTCTTTTGAGGCAGGGTCTCCCCGTAGCTCTGGATGTCCTGGAACTCTCTCTGTAGACCAGGCTGGCCTTGAACTCATAGAGATCCGCCTGCCTCTGCCTCCCAAGTGGTAGATTAAAGGTGCGGGCCACCACATCCGAATGTGCTTTTATTTACACATAAAACTTCAGTCTTTGAACTGGTGAAATTGCTCAATGGGTAAA
Organism: Rhizomys pruinosus; assembly: GCA_009823505.1. Classification (NCBI taxonomy): domain Eukaryota; kingdom Metazoa; phylum Chordata; class Mammalia; order Rodentia; family Spalacidae; genus Rhizomys; species Rhizomys pruinosus. The sequence goes on from VZQC01014822.1 coordinate 1,918,818, forward strand.
GACTCTTACCATCAAGTCTGATGACCTGTGTTCGATCGTCAGGATCCACATGGCTGGAGGAGAGAAACAACCCCACGAGCTGTCCTCCGAGCTGCATGCTCATGCCGTGGGATGCACATGTCCTCCGAGCTCTGCTCCACGAGCATACCATGAGATGCACATGTCCTCCAAGCTCCACGTGCCCACCATGGGATGCACATGTCCTCCAAGCTCCATGCGCCGGCCATGTCCACGCACACTAAAAATGAATGAATAATTGTAATATTTGTGTCCAGCCCAGCTCCAAATAAAGATTTGGGAAAAGCACTATTTCTTATTTTCTCTTGTTTTGCTTTGACTTGATTTTTTGAGACAGGATTTCTCTATTTTTCTAGCAAGCTTAAGACTTGCTATATGTAGACCAGATTGATTTTTGACTTTCAGTGATCCTCCTGCCTCAACCTCTGACTACTGGGATTATGAGCACACACCGCCATGCCCTGTTGTGAGATACTACTTTAATTTCAGGTTTTATATGATGTTTTCTTAAAAATATTGTTCTTCAAGAGAAGATAAGGATGTAGGGAATATAAAATAGTATCACCTACTCTCATATGAATATGCACATACATATTGTGTTAGTTTCTGTTGCTGTGATAAAACACCATGACCAAGGCAACTTAGCTCTAGAAAGCAGAGCTTATTGGCTTATGGTGTAGGAGGATGAGAGTCCATCATAGCTGGGTTTGGGCGGTCTGGTGCCGGAGGAGACTGGGAAAGAAGGCTAAGTGCTCAAGTATTGAAGTGGGCAGCAAAGCAGAGAAAGCCAACAGAAGTAGGGCAAGGCTGTGAACACTCAGAGCCCACCCCCAGTGACCACTTCCTCCAGCAAGACTACATCTCCTAAAGGTTCCGTGTCCTCCCAAGCAGCACCATCAACTGTTCAAATACTTGAGCCAATGGATGACATTCTCATTCAAACTGTCTGTACATATATCATACACACACACATCAAATAAACATATTGCATGAAAACAGAAGGAAGACTATTTATAGGTAGAAAGGGGCCAGTAAGAGCAATGGGGGCTGGATGTGGGAGGGGACATGTGAGCAAGGTGCAAGGATTTACATCTAGGAAAATGTCATAATGAAACTCATTTTGCAAAATAAAGTATAAATTAAGCTGGGCATAGTGGTGCACACCTTTAATCCCAGGACTTGGGAAACAAAGACAGGTAAATCTCTGAGTTCAAGGCCAGCCTAATCTACAAAGAGAGATGGTATCTCAAAAACAAAAAAAAAAAAAAACAAACAAAAAAGAATTAAGTAACTTATTTAAGTATTGCTCTTGTTAGGCAATTAATCTTTAGCTTTTAGAATTCCTGCCACATTCTTAATTTTCCCTGTAAAATTATAGCTGGTGGAGAGTCTTACCTAGGCATTTGCAAATATGATGTAAATGAGCTCATCTGTTCTCCCACCATGGTGAACACGTCCCTCACCTTTCGATGGAGATGAGGAGACACTGTAGATATCCTGTCTTCATACTTCCTGAATCTCATTCCCACAGAAGCTGTTCTAAATCATCCCTGGTTACTATTCTCAGGTTGAGGATACACAACGGTTTTTATCAGGTAATAATGTCTAATATGGAGATTTCTATGAAAGGATTATGTCACATTATCAGAGAAATGCCTGAATCTCTACCATTCAACAGAATCTTCAACTAATGAGACATAGAACAAATACGTCTTCATAAGGATAAAAATAAGAACAAATTTAAGGGTCAATTATGATACCCCTGCACCTGCACAAAGTGTGGGGGTATAATAGAGAAATAATGTCCCCAAGCCAGGTACAGTGACCCTTGGGAGGTAGAAACAAGAGTATCAGAAGTTCAAGGTCACCCTTGGCTACATAGCAAATTCAATGTCAGCTAGGTTACATATTTCAGAACTTGTTTCAGAAAATGAAGGAGTTGGAGGAGGAGGTGGAAGAGGAAGAAGAACAAGATGAAGAGAGGAAGAAGATGACTAGAATCCACCAGTGTGCTGCACCGCTGTCTCTCAATGATAGACAGTCACTTGTCTTCTCTGCTGAAGACTCCAGGGTTTCTAGAATTAGCATTCACTGTCTTTTAATCATGGTGAATATAAATATCACTGGCTTTTGTTATATATTCTGCCCTTTAATTTCCCTAGTCATGCATTCCAGCCCCAAGAGGAAAGATCAGCTATGGAGAGCCCCTTGCTACTAGATCCCTGGGTTGGGGTACAAGTGTGCGCACCCGGGAGGACAGCTGCAGGAGGACCCCTGTGCCAGGATGCATCTGGAACTGGACTTCTCCTTCTTCACAGTTTTTGCCCCAAGCCAGCCCTTTCTGAAACTTCAGCCCTTGACCTTTGAGCCCCTACGTCCCATGGCACTGTGTTGGGCCCTCCACATGATGGGTGTCTGCTGACTGGCCTTCCTTTCCACATCTACTGCTGAGGATCTGACCAATCGCTAAAAAGGTATTTTGTATCTGAAAACCAAACACCAAACTCCAGGGCTCAGATCCTATCCTCTGTTTTAGAAAATCCGCCTTAATCCAGTTTGCATTTTTCCCCAAGCAGCTTATTCACTAATGGAACACCCAGATTCCTGGACTTATACATCTGTTCACAGAAAGGCTGTCTGAGAGGCCACCTATTTTGGAAGGGCAGCTGGCTGGAGGCTTGTTTTCTCTAAAAACAGCTTTTCAGGGTAAATCTCAGGAGTTTGCACAGGCCTGGGTCTGACTTTTCTGTGTGTAACTTGAGCTTTGACAGGGCAGTTCCTACACCCCATTTTTAGGACTCAGTGAATGCAGGACTGAAATAAACCATGTTTGCCTCTGTAATTGTGGAAGTTCACTTCCTCTTACTATACCCAACACAAAAGATCAAAACCACAACTTTCATTCCATCCCGACCTTTGCCCATCCAGAAATCTTCCTTAGGTCTAGTTCTGAAGTGATTACCAAGGTTTAACGACCAGTGATTTAAAAAGGGAATCAGATTTGAAGAGAAAGTACTGGGGCTGGAGAGATGACTCAGTAGTTAAGACCATTGGCTGCTCTTGCAACGAACGCAGTTTCAGTTCCCAGCACCCATATGCCAGATCAGATCCACATGTACCTCCAGGTGCAGAGGATCTGGCACCCCCTCTGGCCTCCAAGGCACCAGGCATGCATGTGGTACACATACATACATACATGCGGGCCCTCACAGATACACATAAAATAGGAATAAATCAATCTGTTAAAAAATGAAGTGTGACAGGAAGTATGACAGGAGGCTGCAAAAGTGAAATATACCATAAAATTGTCAGACTAAGGAGGTCTGCAAGGTCACTAGCAGCATCCCTTCACAGAACAATTAAACTTTATTTTCTTTGCAGTCATTTTGAGGCAGGGTCTCCCTATATCCCCAACTGTCCTGGAACTTACTATTTCGAGCAGACTGATCTTGAACTCATAGAGATCCTCCTGCCTCAGCCTCCTGAGTGCTGGAATTAAAGGCATGCAACACCACGCCCAACCACAATTAAACTTTTAAATGAGACTCAAGAGATGGTGTGTGCTTTGATTTTTCTCTCAGACTCCCTGCTCATGTGCATCAGAGAGGCTGCCAGTAAGAAACTGTTCTAGGGCTGGAGAGATGGATCAATGGTCAAGAGCAGTGGCTGCTCTTGCAAAGGACCTGGGTTGGATTCCCAGCACCCACACGGCTGCTAACAACTGTCTGTAACTCCAGTTCCAGGGTATCCGACGACATCTTCTGACCTCCACTGGCACCACACAACACTGGTGCTCTTACATACATGCAGGCAGTACATTCATACACATTAAATAAAAATAATAAATGAAGTCGGGCATGGTGGTACACGCATTTAATCCCAGCACTCGGGAGGCAGAGGCAGGCAGATCTTTGTGACTTCAAGGCCAACCTGGTCTACAGGACCAAGACAGTTGGAGCTACAGGAAGACCCTGTCTCAAAAAGGCAATAATAATAATAATAATAAATAATAATTAAAAATAAATGAAATATTTCTAAAAAGAAACTGTTCTATAAGGCAAACAACTTAGCAAAAGTTCTCTCTTTTTACTAAAAGGCCTGGTTTTTATTTTGTTTTGTATGTGTATAAGCATACATGCCCATGTAGGTGCACATGCCCATGTAGGTGCACATGCCCATGAAGGTGCACGTGTCTGTGTAGGTGTACATGTTCATGTAGATACATGTGTATGTGCCTACTAGTGGAGGCACGTTTTTGAAGACAGGGTCTCTCTCACTAGCTTGGAACTCACCCAGTAGGCTGGGCTTGCTGCCCAGTAAACCTGAAGGTTGCAGTTGCCTCTGTCTCTCCAGTGTTGAGGTCACAAGCACCCATCACCAGCCTGGGAACTGAACTCAGGTCTCAGGCTTACCGTGCAAGCACTTTTGTGATGAGGCATTCTTCCCATCTCAATAAATGTCTGTTTTAAATGGAAAAATTCTTCTCTCCAGTCTCTTGACCTGAAATGACCTAAGCTTTAATTAAATACTGTTAACCAAAAACCATATCCATGCAGGCAAGCCAACCTTTTCTTCTGAATTTGCTCTAACACTTAGAAGTAAGTATTGTTTTCTTTGGGGGGGTTGTTGTTTGGGTTTGGGGTTTGCTTTGCTTTTAGAGACAAAGTCTCCCTGTAGTCCTAGCTGGCCTGGAACCCAGTATGTAGACCAGACTGGGCTGGATCTCATAAAGATCCACATGCCTCTGCTTCCCAAGTACTGGAATTAAAGATATGCACCACTGCATTACAAGGATTACTTTTTTTAAGTGAGAAATATCTCTACCCAATGAGGGACATGCAAATGTTTGTTTCATAACTGTTCTAGTTTGTCTTCCATTGCTGTGACAAAATACTCTGACCGACACCAACTTGGTGAGGAAAGGGTTTATTCAGCTCAAATCTCCTGGATCACAGTTCATCAGTCAGGGAGCCCAGGGCAGGAACTCAGGGCAGGAACCTGGAGGCAGGAGCTGAAGCACAGGCCATGGAGGAGTGCTGCTTACTGATTTGCTCTCCTGGCCCATGGCCAGCCTGCTCTCTTATACAGTACACAAGAACCTGCCCAGGGTGGCACCACCCATAGTGGGCTTGGCCCTCCCACATTACCCAACAATCAAGACAATTCTCCACAGTCGTGTCTACAGGCCAGTCCAATGGAGCCAATTCCCCAACTGAGGCTCCCTCAACCCAGGTGTGTCAAGTTGACACTAAAGCTATCCAGCACAATAACCATGAGTCTTTCCATGCCTCTGTGGAAGTTTGAGGAGAACCTTTTATATAGAAAATAGTTAAGATCTCTTAGAAGTATACACGCTCCTACCCAGGGAAGGGAGGCAGATGATATGAGGAGGAAGTGTTAGATTTTTGATAGTGTAGCGTGGTGCGGTTCCACTCTTAAAGTTTAACCTGCTTACATAAGCTTTTCTCTTTCATATTCTTACATATTTCAAATGCTGTATAACAAATATATGACGTTACCTCTGCTTTCTCTAGCCTGCTCTGTAATGGCTTCTGGGTGAGGGTTCAGATTATATTAATTATTTCTTTCAGATAACTTATGCGGTGAATCTGATTTTTCACTGACAAAAAGAAATTCCCCCTTGGAATAGTAAACCTAGTCATATGTATCCCATGATTCCATAAGACCCGAGGGCTGGAGGTGGAGTTCAAGGCTCAGCACTCGCCCAGCCTGTGCAAGGCTCTGAGTTCATTCCTCTGCATCACCAAATAAATGACTCTCTGGCTCACTAAAGAACAGGAGAAAGTCCAACCAATGCAGAGACTGGGGCGCTCTTCAGATGACATGCCATCAGCTCCCAGAACATAGGGAAGCACTCCTCTGTGTGGTTCACAGACAAGCCGAAGCCAGGATGACTTGGAGTAAACTTTAAGGGGACCCTAAACTCTACATTTCACAAATGTGAGTTGTGGTGTTTGAATGAGAAGTAGTCCCCATACGCTTGGGTGTCTGAACATTTGGTCAGTTGCTGGTGTTTCAGAGGAAGATGGGGAGCCTTCAGGAAGTGTGGCCTTGCTGGAGGAATTGGTCACTGGGGGCGGGCCTTGAGAGCTCATAGCCCCACCCCACTTCTAGTCCTCTCTCTCTCTCTCTCTCTCTCTCTCTCTCTCTCTGTTCCTGTGAGTGCTCAAAGATGTGAGCTCTCAGTTTCTGCCTCCCTCAAAGATGTGAGCTCTCAGTTTCTGCCTCCCTCAAAGATGTGAGCTCTCAGTTTCTGCCTCCCACCTGCGATGGACTCTGATCTCTCTGGAATTGTAAGCCCAGTGATGGTATTTATCACAGTAGCAGAGAAGTAGCCAACGCATAAGGCAAGGTTGGTTTTCAGGCCTCTTCTCACTGCTCAAAGCTCTTTGGAAGTCAACAGCCTCTCATACCAGGAAGCTGGGACAGAGCTCAACATGAAGACAGCACAGAGGAGAAAATGAGAGCAAAGCTCCGGAGGCCACCGTGGAGCCTATGCCCACTTCACACTGCCATGTGCAGAGAAGAAACCAAAGAGGGCAACTTTAGCCAGAGTTTGTTTCCATCAGCAAAAGCTTCAGAGGCAAGATTCAAGGGGTGGCCAATTGAGTTACAAAAGGTTTCACTGAGCTATGTGACTGGCAGATACCCAGTCCTGAGTTGAGGTCTGTGTAATGCCCAGAATCCAAGACCCTCGCAGACCACCAGAAAAAGACCCTCACAGACCACCAGGAGATACGACGCCGATGCAAAGGCAGAGAATCTTTTATTCAGCAAGCTCTAGCTCGGGCAGTCCCCATAGGTGCAGCAGGACTGGGAAGAGCCCCGAGACTCCCTGGAGCACCCTTTTAAAGGGAGAAACCGCAATCGGGAGGAGGGGGGTATCCATGCCTTGGCATTACATGATTGTTGGGTTTATACAACTCGGCAAACAAAAGTCACACAGGGATAGGCTGTGGGCTTGTAAAAACACCAAGGGCTGGGGGAAGTGGGGGGAGGTTCAGGGCGCAGCTTCCTGGAATTTGTTGTTTCAAAAACCTGTTTTTCTGACCCTCGCACAGGCCCCCTGCAGGTTATTTTTAACCTGGTGGTATGTGGCAGTTCTTTCTTCCCTGAGATGGTGGCTTTAGAGTGTACAGTAAAATGTCTGGGGCCCCATGGTACTTCATTCCCCCATTTCTTTTGGTACTTAGGAACAATCTTGTTCCCTACAGGCTCCCAGGAGGCCTCATAGATTTTTCCTCCCCTTCTGGCTGAGCATATTGGGACCTCAGAACCATTAACTGGAGAGCCCTTAGTCTCTCTTTCATGGAGGCAACTAGCCTGTTCAGAATACAGGGCCCCTCTGCCCCTGCCCACCCCTGATCTCAGTAGGATCAGTAGGCCTACTGTCCTTGGTCACAAGTTTAAGTTTAAGTGAGTTGTCTCCTTTTGGACTTTCCACTGCACCTTGGTGGGGTCTCATCACCTGCGCTATCCACTGTGAAAGTGTCTGCCGGTTTGCTGTGGGAATGGTGTATCCAGGTAGCAATGCCATCAGCCTTCAGTGCTGTAGGTGTGGTAAGCAGGATGATGAAGAGTCCCTCTTGGCAAAACCTCTTCACATAGACCCAGTTACCAGGTCAGAATCTGTGGGGCCTTGGAACCTGTGGGGCTCTGGAACAGGACCTGCTTCATAGAGAGCATGGAGTTTAGGCCAGACTTTGTCATGGGACCACTGTACTGCATCCACCCGAAGCAGCAAGTCCTTGTCATCTAGGGCAGAGAGTGCTTCTGACTGCAGGGTTGGGAAAATAGGTGGGGGGCTCCCATGCATGATTTCAAAGGGGGCAAGGCCTAGCTGCTAGGGAGAGTTCCTTTCCTAGCGAGAGCAAAGGGGAGGAGCCTCACCGGGTCCCTGGTCCCCACCAGTCTCCAGGGTCAATTGGATTAAGGTCTCTTTTAGAGTTCTATTCATTCTCTCTACCTGCCCTGAGCTCTGGGGGCAGTAAGCACAATGTAGTTTCCAATCTGCCCCAATAAACTTAGCCCCATCCTGACTTACCTGGGCAACAAAAGCAGGGCCGTTATCAGACCCAATTAGGGTGGGGAAGCCACACCTGGGTAAGATCTCCTCAAGAAGCTTCTTCGCTACTATTTTAGCTGCCTCTGTTTTTGTAGGGAACGCTTCAGTCCATCCTGAAAAAGTATCTATAAAAACTAGGAGATATTTATACCCATACTTGCCAGGTTTTATCTCCATGAAGTCCACTTCTCAGTAAGCTCCAGGGTGCATACCACACTCTTGGGACCCCACAGTTTTGTCCCCATTTTGGGCACTGGTTAGCCGGTGCACTTTACAGGATTTGACCGTTTCATCAGTAATCTGTCCTACATTTCTAAAGGAGTCCAAGAGGTGTGGACTGCATCCTTCAATCTCCTGCTCCCCATGTGAATGGCCCAATGAATCCTGAAAATCAGTCCCTTGGCCAGGGATGTGGGGAGTACTAGCTTCCCGTCTGCCATGTGCCAACATCCTTCAACAAACTGACTTAAGGGCAAGCTCTTAGCCCATTTGTTGTCCTCCTCAGTGTAGGGTGGGTCGTCAGGCAACACTGGGTCTGGTGCCTTGGGTAAGGTTAAGGCCAGGACTTGAGTATCAGGTCTTTCAGCTGCTTCTTTGGCTGCCTTGTTGGCCAGTCAATTTCCTTTCACAGTGGGGGACTGGCCTTCTCTCTGGTGGCCTGGACAATGTATGATTGCTACCTGGTGAGGAAGCCATACTGCACGTAGGAGGTTTAGCGTTTCCTCCTTGTTCTTAATCGTCTTGCCTTCCAATGTAAGCAGACCTCTTTCCTGATATATGGCTGCGTGCACATGGGCAGTGGCAAATGTGTACCAACTGTCGGTGTAGATGTTAACAGTCCATCCTTTCCCCATGGTTAACACTTGTGCCAGGGCAATCAATTCGACCTTCTGAGCCCATGTCCCAGGGATCAAGGCTTGCGACCAGATTACCTGGGTATTGGAGGTCACCGCAACTCCTGATTTTCATATGCTGTCCTGCACAAAACTGCTCCTGGCAGCATACCACGTCTGGTCTGCCTTACAGGTCAGGACTTATGTTGTGCACCTGGGCCAGGATGTCTTTGCAGTCATGCACAGGTGATTCCATGTCCAGGTTGAGTAGGAACATCGCTGGATTCAAGGAGGTTGGTGACTGAAACTTTATTTGCCCAGGGTTCATCAGCAAGGACTGGAAGTGGATCACTCAGGAATTGCTGAGCCATCTGTCCGGTGGTTGTTTAAGGACCCCCTTGATGGCATGCGGTGTAGTCACCACCAAATTTTACCCCATAGTTAACTTATCAGCATCTTTTACTCGCAGCATGGTAGCTGCAATTATTCTTAAGCATGGGGGCCATCCTAGTGCCACTGAGTCCAGTCTCTTGGACAGGTATGCCACTGGTCTCTTCCATGGTCCCAAAGTTTGCACCAGGACTCCCTTTGCCACCCCTTTATGCTCATCCATGAATAGGTGGAAGGGCTCAGTAGTGTCTGGTAACCCTAGGGCTGGAGCAGATACCTATCCCTCCTTGATCTTTTCAAAAAGCCCCTTGGTACTCCTTAGTCCATGAAAAGTTCTGTCTCTTTGGTGCTGGTGTATGGGGGTCTTGCCAGCTCTGCGATCCCAGGGATTCACAGTATGCAAAACCCCACCACTCCCAGAAATCCTCTCACCTGTCCAGGGGTTCTTGGTCTAGGGAGGTTGAGGACCATCTCCTTTCTAGCTGTTGAGAACCAGCATTGACCCTCCTTCAGAATGTACCCAAGATACATTACCTCTGTCCTGCAGAGTTGGGCCTTCTTAGTGGAGGCACAGTACCCTAGGTCTCCCAAGGTCTGCAAGAGTTCCTTAGTAGCTCTGGTGCACTCTGATTCTGAGGCTGCTATGATTAAGAGATCATCCACATACTGGAGAATGGTAATACCTGGGTTAGCCATTCAGAACTCACCCAGGTCCTTGTGTGGGGCCTCATTGATGATGGTGGAGGAGTTCTTAAACCCTTGAGGTAGCCAGGTCCAGGTCAACTGTCTACTTATTCCCCTTTCTGGGTCCAACCATTCAAAGGTGAAGTATTCCTGGCTTTTGGGAGCCAGCAGGAGACTGAAGAAAGCATCTTTTAGATACAGGACTGAGTACCAAGTGTCCTGGCCATTGCAGACCTTCTCTGCTGTCTCTACTAGGTCCCACAGGTACTTCTCTCTTAACCTGTCTTGGCTTTGTAACTTTTTTCTAATATCTGGTGCAGATTGATTAATAAAGGCCAAAGCTACTGTTCCTGAGTTCTCCTCTTGTTCAGGGTCTATGTGAGTATACCACCAAAAAGCCTATATAATATGTTCAAGGAAACCAGCTGGACTCTCATCAGTCATCTGTCTAATATATACTTTGGCCAAATTGGTGGGCTGCCTGGCAGCCTTTGAGATGTCCCTTACCTTCTGTCATATCATAGTCCCATGAAGGTCTCCTAATGGGAAAAGCTTCATCTATGAGAGCGGGGTTCTGTGTTGGCATCCCATTATCTCCTAGGACATTTTTCCCAGCCTCCAGGATAATCCATTCTCACTCCTCAGTGGTGAAGAGGACCTGCAGAAGCTGTTGGCAGTTGTCCCAAGTGGGCTGATGAGTAAAAAGAACAGTATCCAACAGATCAATAAGGTCTCTAGGGTTTTCAGAGAACCTGGCATTCTGCAACCTCCAGTTGTACAAATATGAGTTCGCAAAGGGCCAGTAGTGGTGAGGTTGGTTCCCAGCTTGATCAACAGGTCCCACTGCCTGCAGGGTCAGGATGGTTGAGTTGGCCACAGGGTGACCCTCTGCCTCTGGCTTCATGGCTCGGCAGTTACGGGTTCCTCCTGCAGGCTCATCTCGGCCTTGAGGTCTGGGGGAAGGGGCAGCCTCCCGGAAGTCCAGCTCAACCATCCCGTGCCTATAAGGAGGGGGTGGGAAGAAGATTTCCTCTGGGGTGCTGTCCTGAAAAACAGGATAAAGGGAGGGGGATCTAGGTGGATAGAGTCTTAGGGGGTTTGCAGTGACGACATCGGCTCCTCTGGGACAGATAAGTGGGGAAGGATTGAGAGAGGGACTGGGGGAATGGTAGAGGTGGAATTGGAGACAGAGGGTGGAAGGAAGGGCTTGATCCATGGGAAGAGTCTGGCGATGAAGGTCTTCCAGACCATGATGTATGTAATCTGGTCTGGACTCCCATGTCTTTGCTGATACATCTCATCCTCCACCTGTGCAATCAAAGGGTAGTGAAAGGAGACTTTGGGTAGCCAGCTGACTCCAAACGTGGGCCACTCCATTCCACAGAGGTTAGTCATCTTCCCCTTTCTGACATCTACTGACATATCCTGTGCTCTGTTGGCAGCCTACCACACAATGTGTGCTGTACCACGCCCTAAGATGGCGCCGACTTCCTGAGTCACTACAAGCCACTTCCCGCCGTTGCCTTTGCATTGGACAAACTGCGCATGACTACTACTCTCTGAGCCCACGCTCTCTGAGGCCGGGCTGAGCCCGCGCCTTGGGCATGCTAATGAGGCATCAGGGCACTGCACCAATCCAGAGCATACACGAGCCCTCTAGACTGCTATATGAGCAGTGCTTCTGCCCCATTTCGGGGTCCTTCTCACAAAAGAGCTGTGCACAATAAATACTGCTGCAGAAGAATCCTGTTGTCTGCGTGAAGTTCTTGCCAGCGAGACTACAGTGCGGGACAAGTGGTGCCGAAGACCCGGGACCGGGAACTTGCCATCGCTGGCGCCGAGAGGACCCTTCGACTTCCGAAGTGGATTCAGAACTGTGCTCAGGTTGTAATTTTAAAGTTAGTTCTGAGAGATATGCTTTTCTCTGATGATCTAGAGGGATTGGAAGCTTGCCTAATTATTTTATTGGCTGTTGTAATTGTCCTTGTACCATTGTTTACTCTCTCTTGCTGGGACGATCAAAACTGTAAAAAAGAAATTAGGGAAGGACAACAAGCCCTTGTGGACTTTCAGGAAAGCATGTCAGAAACAGAACAGAGTGAAAGGTTAGATGCGCATTCAAAGAAAAAAGAGGATGCTAGCGAGATTATTAATAAAGGTACCTTATACCCATTTAGAGACCTACAAGCCCTGACATTAAATGATTCAGATTCTAATGAAAAATTACCGCTATCTGAGGAGGAGGAATTAGAGGAGGAAGCAGCCCGGTACAAAAATGAACACTTTCGCCCCGCCCGGCGAAAGAAAAGGTTAAAACTGAAAGTAAACAGGTCCCATAGCTTTCCCGCTCCCCTGCCTTCAGCTCCTCCGCCTTATGCATCTGGGAAATGCTCCACCTCCTTTTGTTCCCCGGAGGCGCGACATGCCATGAGGCAAATGTTCCCAATCTGCGTTTGTGTAGTTTGGTGCTTTGTTCAAAGTTAAGTGTTTTCAAAAAAGTATGTTTTGCATGTATTTTTTTACAGTCTTAAATTTTGACTGCTGAGAAGTTTCTATTGTACAAAACTTCATTTAAAAGGTTTTTCTACTGAATCCAGGGTATTCTGAAGATCGAAGCCTGTGTGTAAATGCTACCAAATGGCAAAAAGCAACAATAAACCATTTGATTTTTACTTTTTTTCTAAATATCAATGCTTAACCAGAGCTATTTCAATTAATTTGTCAGTAGAGATTTAAAAACAGCTACCCATTTATTCCAGGAGTTAAAAACATAACCATATTCAATGAACCTGCAAGTTAAGTGTTAAAAATATGCTCTGTGACTCTGTACTACTAGTATTAGAACTAAAAAATCTTCCATGCAGCAAATGCTTAATGCTTTCCATAAATGTGGATTTGTCTGCCTTTATGTAATCTGTATTATATAGAGAAGGGAAAAAGTGTTGCTGATGTTTGCCTTTAAAAGGCTGTTTGTTACAGCCCTTACAAGGGGATAATTGTAGCCGGACATGGTGGCACTTGCCTTTAATCCCAGCACTTGGGAGGCAGAGGCAGGCAAATCTCTGGGAGTCCCAGGACAGCTGGGGGATACTGTCGGTGTTCCCAAGGCCAATGCCAGTTCGTCATGATGCTAAACTCTTTCCCCGCCTCTTTAGTACTAATCCATCTTTAGATGTACCCTATTTGCCTTTAGATATAGAACTAGCTAACATTAATAAAAATAAAAGCTTCATATTAAGTGGCAGCTTGTGCTTCCATAAGGTAAGTAATATAAATGACAGCTCAGAATGTGTTCAAATGTATAATCAAACTGCTGCATGGTTTGATGCCCCTGATACGCCTGGGAGGGCCAATGATGATGGCCTATCTCTCAGCCAAAGGGTCCAGTTCAACCTAAATGGTCACCCTTCTGTACTGGCCGGAGGGAAACAGCTTTGCCCCCTTGGACAGGATGCCAGTCACGGGGAGTACGCTGGACAATTAACGGCCTTTTACCTTTTGGAATACTTCTACTACATTTGAACTATGGCAGCTAGCCCAGCTTGGCTGTGAGTGGAAATATTCTGGCCTATGTGTGACCAGCATCCAATATCAAAACTTCACAAGGGCAGCAAATTTGTCTAACCAATTGTCTAGATATCTTTTAGGTAATTGGACTGGAGAATTTGACAGCTTGATGAACCAACTTCGTATGGCTATTGTCACCGTGAACTCGACTAGAGTGGACGCCTCCCTTGCTGAAGGACTGGCCTCCTGGATTACTGCTGCCGTCTCACACTTCAAACAATGGGCAGGGGTGGCAGGGTTTGGCCTATTTCTATGTGGAGGGATTATAATTATGCTCTGGATTATGTGTAGGCTCCGTGCCCAACATCAGCGCGATAAAGTAGTCATTGCACAGGCCCTTGCGGCTTTGGAAGCAGGCTCCTCCCCAAACATTTGGCTTAGTATGCTGGAGAAGTAGTCAATGACGGGTAAGACCTGCTGCAAGTATTACCAACCTAAGACAGGGAACAGACCAAAAGCTGTCTGTCCACCCCATGACGGGTAAGGAATACCTCTGCAGAGGCAACCTAAGACAGGCATTCTCCCAGCCAATTTTAATAGAGTCTCTGACAGGTCATGTCGCCCCTGAACAGTCAGCTGCGGCCCAGAGACCTTGCTCTATTAAAACAGAAAGGGGGAACTGTTGGCAGCCTACCACACAAACAATGTGTGCTGTACCACGCCCTAAGATGGCGCCGACTTCCTGAGTCACTACAAGCCGCTTCCCGCCGTTGCCTTTGCATTGGACAAACTGCGCATGACTACTACTCTCTGAGCCCGCGCCTTGGGCATGCTAATGAGGCATCAGGGCACTGCACCAATCCAGAGCATACACGAGCCCTCTAGACTGCTATATAAGCAGTGCTTCTGCCCCATTTCGGGGTCCTTCTCACAAAAGAGCTGTGCACAATAAATACTGCTGCAGAAGAATCCTGTTGTCCGCGTGAAGTTCTTGCCGGCGAGACTACAGCGCGGGACAGTGCTCACTTTCTCACATCCTTAAAATGAAGGAGAACCAGCTCAAGGGGGGTCAAGGCAGTTTGTCCCATAGCATCCGTCAAAGTCAGGGTCACAAAGACACTCAGGCAGACTATTACGCACATGAAGACAGCACACACACACACACACACACACACACACACCATCCATGTTTAGACTCACATGGTATAAGAAACCAAACACTAGGGTTGGGGTAGCGGTGCCAGTGAAAATGAAAGTAATCAGGAGAAGTAAGGAGATGGCAGAAGTCCTCACTTCTGCCCCTCTGAAAGAGGACCTGATGGGTGGAAATCTCTCCCACCCTAACCTGACAGGCAGGAATTTCTCCTGCCCTTGGCCTGGGGACCTCTCCTACAGGCCCACAGTCTGAACCCCCCCTCCCCTGAGTGCATCCACTCTAGGTTAAAATTGACTGCTGAAACAGATGCAAGCAAAAGAGCAACAGGAGAAAGAGGACACAGAGACAGACAGGACAGACAAAGATGCTTACCGGCCAGCTCAGATTCTCCAGGTCAGGGGTTCTGGGGGCCTGGGGATCCCAGACGAGCCCCCAAATGTAATGCCCAGACTCCAAGACCCTCACAGACCACCAGGAGACACGATGCAGATGCAAAGGCAGAGAATCTTTTATTCAGCAAGCTCTAGCTCGGACAGTCCCCTTACCTGGTGCAGCAGGACTGGGAAGTGTCCTGAGACTACCTAGGAGCACCCTTTTAAAGGGAGAAACTGCAAGCAGGGGTACCCATGCCTTGGCATGTCATGATTGTTGGGTTTATACAACTCAGCAAACAGTCTCGCAGGGATAGACTGTGGGCTTGTAAAAACACCAAGGGCTGGGGGAAGGGGGGAAGGTTCAGGGTGCAGCTTCCTGGAATTTATTGTTTCAAAAACATGTTTTTCTGACCCTTGCACAGGCCACCTGCAGTTTTTATTTTTATTTTTAACCTGGTGGTATGTGGCAGTTCCTTTTTTCCCTAAGATGATGGCTTTTGAGTGAACAGTAAAATGACTCGGCCCCATGGTACTTCAGTCTGCTCCCATCTATCTCGGCTAGCCTGGCCTAATACACACAGAGGCCCCAGCTTGGGGTGCACTGCCAATTGCTGATTTATGATCATAAGAAGATGCACAGCTTGTGTTTCCAAAATGGCAGGTCTGATACGGTAGCCCTTGGCAAAGTTTAGCTGTCAGAATTGGTGGCAGTGAAAGATAAATGCAATAATGCTCATTAAAGCTCTGGTTCTTTTTACTGTTCTGAAGGGTCTATTACTATGGACCATTGTCCACTGTTATTGTTCAAAAGCTCCAGAAATGGTCTTCTGGCTCCTCACTATGAATTTGAAAACATAAGTTAATCTCTCTCTCTTTCTCTCTCTCTCTCTCTCTCTCTCTCTCTCTCTCTCTCTCTCTGTCTCTCTCCCTTCCCCCCTCCTTCCCTCCCTCCCCCCCTGGGTTCCTCCTTCCTCCCTGCCACTCTCTTCCTCTCTGCCTGCCACTTTTGTGCTCCCTCTTCCTCCTCTCTCATTTTCTTCCTTCTCTGAGGTTGCATGTCTTCTTTCATGGAAGTTTTATTTCAGAAATTTTCAAACATAAATCTGGCTTAAAATCCCCTGGCACTAAAGAAACTGAGCCAAGAGGATCCTCAAAGCACAAGCCCAGCCGGAGCTACATAGTGAGTGTGAGGCCAGCAGGCTATACAGAGGGATCCTGTCTAAAAATAATAAATAATCAAATAAACACTTTTTATTATTAAGAGGAATTAAAACTCTTAAATGTCCATCTCTCAGCTTTAACACATTTCAGTTTATAGCTTCTTTTTCTGAGATGTGGCTCAGGACTGGACACTTGCCTACTATGAACATGGGCTTAATTTCCCAGCATTTCAATAAGTTGGATTTAAATGTGCTAGTTAGGCTCTGCCCAGTGCTGGAGTCATTAAAATAATAATAATAACAAGTAAACACTAATTATAGATTTTAAGAAATGAAAGAAAGCTACTATTTCCTTTCCAGTTTACTTATGACATAGGATTGCCTGAGCTTCTCTTACAAAAACTCTAAATATCCCAGCCTGATTTTCTCTTCTGAAAACTCTACCCCAGGAAGCATTTTCACAAACACAGTTTTACTTTCCTTTAGCCCATTAAAAAAAATACCAGTCTTTCTGGCATCATGGTTTACAGTGATACACTGTGACAAACAGAAGCGTGAAAGAGACTCAAACTCCCCACCTCTCCAATTCAGCCTGGATGGAGGGGCGTATGGACTGAGCAGGGATAAGAGCTTTAAAAAGCTTCTAAATCCTCTAGGAAGGACTCTTCCCCCTACCCCAGCTTGATCCAAGGGTTGGAATCTAAGCAAAATACAAAGAAAATTAATTTAACCAAGCTTTGTTTCCCAGTTATAAGAATTCCCCATAGCTCTATCATTGAAAATTGGGTCTTTGTCCTTAAATGTGGGCCTCCAAAGTCTGGGTTGCTGGTGCAGAACCACTGAAATTATTGTAAACCATGGACTCTGAAGAGGATTCTCAGTAATGGCAAACTAATTATGTGATTACCAGACCCCTCATGTGCTGTGTTAGTCAGAGGAAGCTGAAATATGTCTGTTTTCAAGGCAAATGGCTCCTTTTCAATTGTGCCTCAAAGTGCAGATTCTCTTCTGTAGGTCCAAACTGGAAAACACAAGCCAACTTCTCAATTAAAACTTTTGAACGGCCAACCTCAGGCAGCCAGCCACAGTCCTGATGACTTGGCAAACTCTTCGACTTTCCTTCCTGGAAGCCAAACACTGGGGGCCCTTCAGATCACACACACACACAGACACACACACACTCAGAAAGCACACCTTGTGTCTCCCTGGCAAATCCACAGTGTCCCGAGCCCTGGTCTCACCTTGATGATGCCACCTAGCTCCAGATCCAGACACACGTGTCTAACCCTGAGAACTGGAGAACAGAGAAGAACCAGGCGAGAGGCATCTGTCCGGAGCGAAAGAGAGAAAGCCGACCCAGGCAAAGTACGAAGATGGCAGCAAGACGGGACCTCTACTGGGTGGGAGGAAGATGGAGAAGGAGGGACTGCAAGTTTCACTCCATGGAGAAACCCTCAGGGCAGAAACCACATCCCATTCATTTTTGTAACCACAATGCTCCCTCTGCACACAGTAGGAATGCCATGAATGTTCAGTAAATTCAATTGAAATGAGAAGAAACAGATGGCTCGAGCAGCTAGGAGTGTCTAAACAGAATTAATTCTCAAGGCTCTCAAAAGCATCTGAGCATTGCTTCCAGGCTCAGTTATAATTTACATCTAATGACAATTCCTAAGACCAGCTATGAATTTCATTAAAACAGCCCCTGTGCCAGCAGAGTGGAGCAAAACCTTAAAGATCTTAGACATGTTTCTATGTATCACCAGGGGCAGAAGACCAATGGGGGAGAAGCACATTTTGCCCAGAAAGCCTTGCCATGTGAGCTCTGGGCATGGGAACATCTCTGTCTTTGATCTGGATGGCTGTGACAACAGGTGCCATCAGAGATAGTTCAGTTAGAACATAAGGTAGAGCTCAGGGTGCAAGATACTTTCACGTGTCATGCTGCACACACAAGAAACTAAATGTAGTCAGCCTCTGAGAAACTCCTTCAAAACAGGCCTATGAAACAATTTGTTTGTAGGTGAGGCTTCTGTTTTGTTTTCTGTGCCAAGGCTCCAACTCAGGGCCTTGCACATTTGAAGCAAACTCTCCCACTGAGTTACACCCCTTGCCCATATTTGCTGCTTTACGTTACAAATAGCACTCAAGTTCTGTCTTGTTCCAGCACCAAGCTTTTCATTCAGGTGTGGTCTCCGCCAAGCTGATAACAACAGCGCACCTTCCCTGACCTGATCCCACCTTTCTGTTAACAGGTGTAGTATTAAAAGAAAACACAGAATGGAAACCCGATACAAGCCCAACTCCAGGTCTGCACTGCTCCTTGCTCCAGGAATGCTTTCTGCTGCCAGAAGGTGGAGGCAAAAGGGCGTGGCTCTGGGGCTCTTTGCGACAGGGCTGCCAGAGGCATCTTCTTTTCATAAGCCAAGAATGAACTCTCTACCAGTAAACATCTGGGCGGTCCATTCTCCCACGCCTGAGGATCGGGAAGTTTGGGTAGCAGATACAATGGGCTACAGACAAAAATAATGTTTAAATCAGGACAAATCGCAGTGTCTGTGTTGGTTTAAGATGCTCTGTCAGCTACTGTGCAGTCAGAGTCCCTGTGCATGATTTCCTCCTAAGTGAACACATAGGTACCAGGGAGGAGACCAGAGAGCACATACAGCAGGTGGGAAGGACTTTTGAGTGAGCCCTGTGAGTTCTAAGAGCCTAGGCTTAAGAAAGAAGTGGACGAAGGGAAGGAAAAGAATAACTGATTTGAGTTGATTTGGTGGTTTTTGTTTGGCATGTGCAAGGCCCTGGATTTAATCCCCAGCAGTGAGAGACAGGGTGGGGGGAGGGAGAAAGGGGATGGAAAGAAGAGAAGGAGAAGAAAAGGAAAAAAAATGGTAAAAAGAGCTGTCTGGAGGTTAAAGATGGCTAATTAAATATAGTCTTTACAATCTCTTACATTAAGTAGGCTTCATGAAAAGGCGCAGTCTGGCATTAATTTAACCTTCTGTATTTATAAATCCTGCTTGGTAAAGTATAATAAGAAAAGTTCATTTATGTTGTATGCTGTTTGAAAACTCAAGGGAAGTGCATGGTACAAATAGTGATTTGCTTTGCTGTGAGATGGGTTTGGGACTGAGCCCAAGCTGTCCCTCCCTTCTGCCCTGTGACATTAGGAGGGTTCTTTCCTTTTCTGAACTATAACTTCCTCCTCTGTGAAAACAGGCATGCTGATACCTCCTGCTTCACAAAACTCTGTGAGGATAGAAGAAGTGAGACAACAGACTAGCCACTAAGCAGGCAAGTACTGGGATGTTGACTGAAGGATCCTTCAGGGGCTGAAGAGATGGCTCCATGGTTAAGAGCACCTGCTGCACAATATGGAGACCAGACCTCAGATCACATCTCCTACATAGCAAAACCAGCTGTCCCACACAGGCTTGTATCCCCAGTGCTGTAACGGGCAGAGACAGACATGCTGTGACTTCCTTAGATTTCATCTTAGCTAATGCAAACTCGGGTTCAGGGAGAGACCCTGCCAGAGGGGAAAAAATGGAGACAGGTGTCTCTGACACTCACCACCCTTTTCTGGCTTCTGAGAACACACACAGGCCCTTGAACCCACACTCACACACACCCATAGAGACTCATACACGTGCACACACTCACACACACACATGCATATATCACATAAAGACATATACAGATACACATACACTGTCACACAGGCACATATGCACATGTGCACACACTCTCACAGAGACACATTCACACACATAGGCAACACCCATACAAACACACATACATACACACACATGCAAATACACAGATACACATATACTCACACACACAGACACACATTCAGGCATATGCATACATTCACACAAAGACACATACACTCAAACACAGACATGCACATACATTCACACACAGAGACATATGCTCTCAAATATGTATACATACACAGACACATACATATACTCACACACACCTAAATACACACATATGCATATACTCACACATAGACATGCACAGAGACACATGTACATGCACAGAAATAAAAAATGTTTTAATCTTTTGAAAATAAAAATACAATCCTGGTACAAGTCTTTAATTCCAGCACTCAGGAGGCAGAGGTTGGTGTATCATTATGGCCTGGGATGGTTGGTCTACACAGGGAGTTCCAGGCTAGCTGGGGCTACATAGTGAGACCTTGTCTCAAAAAACAATTAAACTGGGCGTAGTGGTGCATGCCTTTAATCCCAGCACTCGGGAGGCAGAGGCAGACGGATCTCTGGGAGTTCAAGGCCAACCTGGTCTACATAGCAAATTCCAGGACAGGTGGGGCTACAGAAGACCCTGTCTCAAAAACACCCCCCCAAAATAATAATAGTAATAATAAAACAATAATAATAATAAAATAAGTAATAAAAAGAATAGAATCCTGTCTTGGCTACACAGTGAGAATCTGTGTTTAAAAAAAAAAAAATGTCCTTTCCAGTTATGGCAGAATGCATGATCTCAGTTGGGGTGAGGGTGGGGGGGAAGGGAAAGGGAAATATGCCTGAACTGAATTAGAAAATGATGTATGAAATGCACAAAGCATCAATAAAAAAAAAATGTTAAATAAAAAAAAAGTCCTTTCATCTCACTATTGTTGTTTTAAAAAAAAAAGGCAGCAGTATCTTATAAGAGATCCTTTTTAAAAGAGAAACTAATTATAAACAAGAAAATGTTAAAATGCTCATTGTGACATAGAGTGGGACTAGGGCTGGGGACTAGGAGGGGTTGGGGGCCAAGAGCCAAGAGACACTCCCCAGGAAGTGGTGCTTAGTAAGTCTCCTGCGCCCTTCAGTTGAATAGAAGAGATAACAGCCACAGCCTTCCTCAGGTGATTATGAGGATAAGATGAGAAAAACACAAAAGAGTTGTGAAAACTTAAAGATCTGTGTGGACAGGTGATGGTGCTAGAATCGCAAGGCAGGCATGTGCATATTAATATCTACTTAGGGTTCAGTTGTTATCTACCTACCTGATAGACCCAAAAAACGAAGAAAGACCTCGAGTGATGTAAAAGATAAGTTTTTGGGGTTCTGCTTCTATACACACTCTCACAGAAAATCCAAATAAAGAAGCATCTATTAGCTTTATGTGCATTCCAAATACCGTGTAAGTGTCACACTAGATTTATCCAGTCTATCAGCCAACCAGGTGTCTTCTAGACCCCGACTGCTTTTCTAGAATCCCAGTAGAACCCATTCATCAGCATGCACCGACTCTGCTTCAGTTCTTATGAATGAATGAGTCAGAGGGGAGGGTGCTGGCAGGCTCCGGCCTGGGATGCGCCTTCACATACGGCTGGTGAATAATTGATTTCAAATAATCATTTTAAATGACACTCATTCCTTGCTGTCGTTAAGTTCATTATTAGAGCCTTTGGAAAGCAACACGTATTAAACATCATAAAAACATGCATCCATTTTCACCTCGGTCATCACACCCCTGGGAGGAGTTTATCATTATAAATAATTCATGTGACATTGCTTAAATGCTCAATCATGGTTAAACATTTAAACAGTCATTACGGGCCAGAGATGTAGCTCAGGGGTCGAGTGCAGGGTACTTAGCATGCGCAGACCCCAGGTTCCACATTTCACAATAAATAAACAAATAAATAATAGGATGTCCAGAACGATAGTAGTAATAAAATGTTAAGGGCTGAGGCTGTAGTACCAGAAATAATATTTTTTAAGTTTTGCTACAGAGACAAAATACCAAATAGAATTCTAATATGACTTCAAGTTTTATGAAACATATGGTGTGTGGCTAATGACCAGAAGTAATAAACAAAAAGCAAAAGAAGATTTTAAAGTCAAATACATAATTTCTTTGCATTTTGTTTTAGTTTTGCTTATTTGTTTATGTTTGTTTATGGAGACAGGGTCTCCCTATGCTGGGCCGGAACCCTCTGTTTAGACTAGGCTGGCCTTTATCTCACAGAGATCCTCCTGCCTCTACCTCCTGAGTGCTGGTATTAGAGGTACATGCCACCACGCCTGGCTTAACCCAGTTTTTCTTGAAATTCAGTCTCCTATATCCCAGATGGCTTAGAAACTCCATATGTGAGGCTGACTTTGAACTTCTGATCCTCCTGCCTCCCCCGCGGAGGCTAGGATTACAGACTTGCACTGCCACAACTGATGTATGTAGCACTGGGGATAAACCCAAGGTCTTGCACATGCTGCCCACGCACTCTACCAACTAAGCTGCAGGCCCAGCCTTGTATGTACAAGCTTTAGGGGGCTGGAGAGATGGCTCTGTGGTTAAGAGCACTGGTTGCTCTTGCAGAGGATCTAGGTTCAGTTCCCTGCTCCCATATGGTTGCTAATAAATCAAATTGTATTATTTTTTCTTTGTGTGTGTGGATGAAGTGTTGCAGGGCACATGTGTATTGGGGTATACTCTAGGGGGCTGGAGGTCACCATCAGGAGTCTTCTTAATCATTTCTCCATCTTATTTTTCAAGATAGATTCTCACTAATTGGTTAAAGTGCCTGGTTGGCAAGTTCCAAGGATCCAACTGTCTCCATCCCACACCCTCAACACTAGAATTACAGACACACATCTCTGTGCCAGATTTTCTATATGAATGAGAAGAATTGAAACTCAAGTCCTTGTGCTTGCATAGAAAGCACTTTTCTGACTAAGCCATCTCCCCAGTGCCATTTTTACACTATGATTATGGTGTTGCTGTTGTTGTTATGTGTAAGTGCACTCATATCAAGTAATGTCTGCAGAGCTCAGAAGAGGGTATTGAATCTCCTGGAAATGGAGTTACAGGCGTTTGTACAGTGGCCATGTGGGTGCTAGGAATTGAACCCAGGTCCTCTGCAAAAGCAGCCAGTTCTTAACTACTAACCCATCTCTCCTG
This sequence comes from Rhizomys pruinosus, assembly GCA_009823505.1. Classification (NCBI taxonomy): domain Eukaryota; kingdom Metazoa; phylum Chordata; class Mammalia; order Rodentia; family Spalacidae; genus Rhizomys; species Rhizomys pruinosus. The sequence goes on from VZQC01014822.1 coordinate 1,941,950, forward strand.
CAGCAAGTGCTTTTACCAGGAGAGTCATCTCACCAACCCCACCTTTTTTGTGGGGGTTAAGAAAGACCTTGGCATGGCCCAGGCTAGCCTGAAACTTCGAGGCTCAAGAATTTTCTTACCTCAGCCTTAAGGCAGCTGGGACTGTGGGTGCATGGTTTTCCACCAGGCTCTCCTGTGCTGGGGTGGCTGCTGTTTTGTTTTGACAACTGAAAGAAGCAAATGTTGTTCAAAATATTTTTCATTTGAGTAGAGTTTAAGGCTTTCAACATGTGTTATTATCCTGGTTGGTTTTAACAATAATTTTGGCAGGGCTCAGAGGTTCTTGTCTAGAAACCCTGTCTAGGAAGAGGCCCAGCCAGGGTATGAACTAAACCTGCATCTTCACCCACATCCAGGGACCCTCTACTAAGGACCTGACTGAGGCTCAGCTTGGAAGCCCTCCAGCCTGGCCTGGCCCATACATAATTTCTGGGTGAAGTTCTCTCACACACCCCAACCGTTGAGGTACCATAATAATCTCTGAAAGTTCTTTTACCTAAACAGTGCCTCCCAGCTTACCTGTGGTAGCAATAGCTGAGCCTCCAGCCTGCACAGACTTTTCCAGAACACCTAGATTCAGTGGACCAAGAACAGTTTTATGGAAAATCAAACAGTGCTAGACAAATACCAGTAATAAATACCAATTTATAAAGCCTCTGAGGAGCACCAGCTTAGCTGCTGGTCCACTCCTGCACTTCATAAACAGGCTCATGTAGTCCAGTAAAACTGGACAGGAACAAGAGCTGCACAGGTCAGTCCGTGCCCACCAAGCGCTGCCGGGAGGACGTTCAAATGGAGAGCACTACTCACATTCAATTTGTGTTCAGAGCCTGAGCTCTGATGGAAGCCTCGTGGTGACCACCCGTGGGTCTTTGTCCTTGTGGAAGTCAGGATGAAAAGGACTGAAAGAAAGGAAAACGAGGGGAAGGGAGAAGGACAGAAACCGGAGAGAACACATTTAGCCAAGAGAAATGTCCATCTCATGTCTGGAACATTCTTTTGATTTATGAATGCCTGGTATGTGGTGGCAATGTAATAAAGAGTAGACGATGGTGAATGTCCCTTGACTGGAACATGTTAGCTAACAAATATAGTGGATTTCTATAGAAGAGCAAGATAATAAGCATAGCAATACAATAATGAAGCCTCGTAGATAGAGCTGGAAGCTGGAGATGTGGCTCAGTTGGCAGAGTGCTCACCTAGCTTGTGTTAACCCTGAGTTCCATCCACAGCACTGTATGACACCACCCATAGTGGGACACACCTGTAATACAGCATTCTGGAGGTAGAGATAGGAGTATCAGGAGTTCAAGGTTGTCCTTAGTTACATACTGGTACTATACCACCCTGAGCTATGAGACGGGGGAGGGTGAAAGGGAAGAGGGAGGGAGGGAGGAAAAAAAGAAGAGAGGGAGGGAGGAAGAGTGAAGGAGGGACAGAAATAGATGGAGAGAGGGCGAGAAATAAAGGGGAAAAGGGGAAGGAGAGAAGAAGAGAGGGAGAATGGGAAAGAGAGGGAGAGAGAGGCCGAGAAGAGGGACAGAGAGAAGAAGAGAGGGGAGGAAGAGAAGAAAAAAGGAGAGAAGGAGGGAAGGAGACAGGGAGAGGAGAGAGGGGGAAGAGGAGAGAGAGGAAAGAGGGAGAGTGGGGGAAGAGAGAGAGACTCTCACCATTTTCCAAGCATTGATGGCTCTAAGCAAGACTGCCAACATCCACTAACATCACAAAAGGGGCCGTCATCATCTGTCCTCTGAATCAAGCGCCAAATGCCACCTGTGAACAATCACCAGAAAGAAGAGCTGAGCATGAAACTGCAAAGCCTTGGAATCCAAACATCAGTTTGTAGGGAAGACAAAAGACAAAGCAGTGTTCTCCAGACACAGCAAGGAGGTACCCAGAACCCAGACCGTGGGAACTGCAAGCCCAGTGACCCTGTTTGTTTAACATGCATGTCAGGCTGTGGAAAGCGACAGGGAGGGGCAAGATAGCAGAATGAATAAATTTATTCATCCACAGATGAATAAAGACTTGAAAGGTCTATCACAAAAGTCCTGGCGCGGCTGGGTGTGGCGGCGCACAACTCTAATCCCAGCGCTTGGGAAGCAGAGGCAAGAGGATCGATAAAAGCTCAAGACCAGGGGCTGGAGAGATGAGATGGCTCCGTGGTTAAGGTCACTGGCTGGCCTTATAGAGGACCAGGCTTTGAGTCCAAGCATCCACATGTCAGCTAACAACCGTCCACAATTCCAGTTCCTGGGGATCCACTGACCCTATGTCGGGATTAGGATGACCAGCAGACAGAATGTCCCAAAGTGGCAGTTTTTAGACCAAGCACACAAGGAAGTGGGCTTACAATGAAATGGGTGTGGGAAGGTCGGGGAATGGGCAGAGGTGGAACTGTGGCTGGGATCAGTAGAAGCGTCTTCTAACATCTGTACTTATATCCATGCAGGCATATACTCATACACATAAAATTTTGAAAAAAGTTCAAAACCAGCCTGGTCTACATGAAGAGGGGAATCATCTCTAGACGGCTGCCGAGCCCTGAGTGAGACGGCCGTGGTGCTTTCAGTTTAATTTCATCTTTCAAGCAAAGAGAAAGAGGAAGCCTGAAAGTGAGCTGGATTGCAGGGTCCTGGGTCCTGAGGCCTCACAGACAGACTGGACTTCAGCAAGCCACTTGAAAACCCACACTTGAGGCCATGGGGTTGATGTTTATAGAGGAATTATGGAACTGAACAAATAGCAGTTGTTAGAAAGATTTATTTTTGGGGGGTCATTTTGAGACAAGGTATCCCTGAAGCACCAACTGTCCTAGAACTCACTATGTAGACCATGCTGGCCTTGAACTCACAAAGATCTGCCTGCCTCTGTTTCCTGAGTGCTAGGATTAAAGGCAAGCGCCACCACACCAGGCTAGAAAGATTTTTAAGCCCTGCTCATGTCTGACCCTATGACTCAACTTCCAGAGCTGAGTCTCTACACTTGCACGAGAAGGGACCCTGCCCCCTACCCTGCAGAGTTTACATAGAGCTGAGAGGGGTGAGTCCTGCCCATCACGAGCCACAAGCAAATTTCATCCTGCTTATTCTGGTAAGGCCAGGCTTGTTGACCTCTGTGAGCAATAGAGGACTAAAGAAGCCATATGGCAGTTGTTGTCTGTGGCCTTCAGTGTCCTCACAGCTCAGGGGGTGCTCTCAACACAATCCCTGTCTCTGAGGTCAGAAACCCAAACTGCTTATCCTCCTCCAAGCATGATGGAGCTCCTCAAGGTGCTACAGCCTGCCAGTTGACAATGGCCTTCCGACTGGGAGCCTCAGGAGACGTGAGTGCTGCACAAGCATGAAGGGCCAAGTTCAAATTCCCACACCCACACGGAACCCATGTATGGCAGAGCAAAAGTCAACATTATAGGCACAGGCAGGGGACCCCAGGAGCTCGGTGGCTGCCAGCCTGCTGGAACAGAACCAGTGTGGTTCAAGGGGAAAATGTGGAGAGTGACAGAGCGGATCACCTAACATCCTCCTCTGTCCTCCTTGCATGGACAGGGCACACACATGAGCATACTCCCCACACATTAATTTATCAATCAATAATTAATAAACAAACAAAGCAGGCTTTACATATTTTGAACTGAAATTCTCATCTCATCAGAACACTCGCAAGCAACAAATACTTGGCTAAGAAGCTCTCCTCTGTGATGAAGCCAGTTTTCCTTGGCTTACAACATCTTGACGTCCTCTTCTGCAAACCTGCACCTGCCAGCATAACATGGGCTCAGGACTAGAAGTAGGCTTGGGTGTCAGAATTTCAAGCCTACAGGCTATGTTTAGAAGAATTTTTATATTAATTTTTATTTATTTCTGTATGTGTATGAATGTACTGTCTGCATGCAAGTTTGTGCACCCGTGTCGTGCAAAGCCGCGGAGGTCAGAAGAGGGTGTCGGATTCCCCTGGAACTGGAGTTCTCCTGGAATTGGAGTTGCAGATGGTTCTCGGCCGCCATGTGGGTGCTGAGGATTGAACCCGGGTCCTCTGCAAGAGCGGTCGGCGCTCTTAACCACTAGACCATCTCTCCAGCTCCTGTTTAGAAGAATTTTAAAGGAAATCTTGCCCCCCGCATCATTTGATCACTCTGCAAGCAAGCCATAAGTTTTATAATACACTCCTACCCATTAAAAAAAAAATATTTTTTAAATTATGCTGTTATAATTGTTATCATTACAGTCAAAAGTAACACACAAAGTTGAGTATGTACCTCAGTGGGTAGCCTGCTTGCTTACCATATTTGAGGCCTGAGTTCCATCCCTGGCACCAAAGAAAGCGGTGTGGTGGCACACGCCTGCTGTCACAGCACTCAGGAGGTAAAGGCGGTGGGATCAGGAGTTCAAGGTCATCCTCTGCTAAATAATGAGGCTGAGGCCAGCCTGGGCTACACGAGACCTTGTCTAGAAGGAGGGGAGAGGAAGGAGGAGGACAAAGAGGAGGAAGAGGAGGAAGAGGAAGAAGAGAAGAAAGTAACATATATTCTCAATATTTTAAATTTTAGATAAACAAAAAAAGACATTTCCTACTGTCTGCTACACAGGGATAGCTGGTGCTACCATTTTATCATTTCAAAATGTTTTCCCAACTTTGTCGATATATCAACCTTTTTTATTTTTTTATTTTTCTAAGCATGGTATAAAATAGTACCCACTTTCATAATCTATATTTTTCTGATAATAATATAGCATGGAAGTTTCCCTCTGCCTTCTACTTCACACCCCACTCCAGGTGGGAACTTAATATCTAGCCAGTCTTGCCTTGAGCTCATCACCCTCCTGCCTCTGTCTCAAGATCCCAGCTGGTATCTTAATGGTTATATGATAGTACATCATATCGACATTACAACATTGTCATCTATTTAATAATGTCCTATATGGAATTCTAGGATTATTTTATTTATTTATTTATTTATTTATTTACTCATTCATATATATATATATATATATATATATATATTTTTTTTTTTTCAAACAGGGCCTCCCTTTAGTCTCAGCTGGCCTAGAACTCACTCTGTAGACCAGACTGGCCTTGAACTCACAGAGATCTGCCTGCCTCTGCCTCCTGAGTGCTAGGATTAAAGGAGTGCACCACCATGCCCAGCTTAAAGACACTTCTTAGCCAACATGTGGGTGCTGGGAATTGAACCTGGGTCTTCTGCAAGAGCAGTCAGTGTTCATAACCGCTGAGCCATCTCTCTAGCCCCCTTATCTGTATATTTTTAAGAGGATGGATCTTGCTGTGTTTCTGTGGGAGGGATATATGTAAATATTTAAAGTCTCCATCCCACTAGTGACCATCCCACTAGTGACCATCCCACTAGTGATGCATTTTACCCTATCTCTGACGAGTCAAGTCCACCCCTCCTTAGGCAAACAGGTGGTCCCTACTCCCAAGAAATCACCATACTCTCACTAAATCTAGTGTGGACACCCTACATCCTGGTCTCAAGTGATCTTCCTGCCTCAGACTCCTGACCTATGTGGACTATAGTTGGGCACCGCTGTGCCGGGTGAATGCTTCCAAGGTCTCACGAATGAAATCCGAGTTCTTTGGAATTATTAGTGAGAGTTTTGGAAATATCTGCTTTAGTATTTGCCCGAATATGTCAAATGCAACTGAGAAAGCCTGGGTCTGAAGTTGAAAAACGTCTTTGAACTTGGGCGGTTCCGGCCCTCGGTCTTAGAGAGATGCATGCACCTGGACAACAGGAAGTGCTGCAGCCTAGGACACCACACCACCATTAGTGCTTTGTTTGAGAGCATTGCCTTGAGGTAAAGCGTTGTCGTGTTTGCAGAGCCTGAGTCAGTGCCTCCGCCACCCACTGAATGAAGGGTGCTTCTGCCTAGCTTTGTTTCAAGGTTTGCCACAGAAATGAAAGGAGTTTGGTGAAGGGGAAGAGAAACCGCCAGACTCCGGCATCTTTCTGTTCCACTTGGGTGGCGCATGCCACACCCCTTTCTCAGCACCAGCTCCCAACACTACTCAGAGATGCCTGACTCTCACGAAAGCTTAGCCACCTAATGTCATGCCCAGGTGGCTTTGTACTAAAGGAAGTGTCTCCTGGTAACAATCAGCAAACCAGGAAGTGACTATGAAAAAAACTCATAGACCCGATTGGGGTAGAAAAATGTTTCCAGGGTGCTGGCTTCTCCCAGGGTGCAGAAGTCACAGAAGTAACAGGCTGGAAGCTGTGTTTAGGAAGGACAGTTTTTTAAAATATATTTTTTATTGTTATTAAACTTTTTCATATATCATACACCATTTCTCAATCCAATTTAGAGTCATTTCCCTTTCCATGCCTCCCATCCCACCTGAGTTCATGCATTCTGCCATTATCTGTCTTGCATCTTTTTCTGAGTCTTTAGGTAGGACAATTTTACACGTATGTGTAGATATAATATTGATGTACAAAAGCCATAGGTATATTATCTGTGTATACTGTAATATTTTAGAAACGTACCCTTGACAGAATATGGGAGATGAAGAAGGTAAGAGAGACCCACGAAAAGAGCCGCCAAGGGAACAACACAGATACTTCGTCCCCCCTTCCTTGGGGTCTTGTACGCGGCTCAGGCCTCTCCCCCCCAGCTCCGTCTTCCTGTCTCACCCTCGCAAGTCCTGGGATGACAGACCCGTGCCCAGACAAACGGATTTGTTTTCTTTTTTCTTTTTCTTTTTTTCACTGGGGATTGAAGCCACAGCCTTTGAACACTGGGTGTAATACTTTCTTTACTTTTCTCACTGCTATGACCAAGTATGTCATGAAAAGCTACCTAGTACCCTGTGTGTGGATAAAACTACTCCCAGAAGTCCTAGGTTATTTTTTTAATGTTTTTTTTTTTAGCACATTTCCTACAACATTTCTTAATCAAATTCAGGCTCGTTCCCCCATCCATGCCCACCCCTCATCCCCCCTCCCCCGTCAGAGCTCATGGATTCTGTCACACAAGTCCTGTCTTGTATCTTTTTCTCAGTCTTTTATGACCTTTTTGGTGCACGGGTTTACTGATTTGGTCAGTTCTTTGAATAGGTTTTTCTCTCTCTTTTTTTGTTCCCATTTGATTTTATATTATTCCAAAATATGCATACATACACTCCACACATAAATCAAAGTTATAAAATCTAAAAATAAACTATAGGTTAATTCCAAAGCACATTTAGAGATTTGCATTTTAACAGTAAAGTTGCACGCATGTAAAAAGTATAACTTTACATTCTCTCTTTTTTCCTAGAATATGAATTTTAGTTTTCCTATATGATAGAACACACCATAGGATTACATAAGGATAAATTATGAATGGTTGTAGCATGTAGCAATAAAAACATTTTTAACTGTTAAATATAATCCTTTTTTTTTTTTTTTACCAAAATATGTCATGTTTTCCCCAAGGAAGTGCTTGAAGGTTCCTCCTTGGCAAACCCAAACCATCAATCCTGCCCCTGTGCTCCACACTGGGGTCCCTCCCCATGGTCACCCAAATGAGGTCCAGCAAGCGTGCGTCCTGTCTTGATCTTCCTGCACTGGCCTCCATGACACAGCATGGGTGGTCAAACAACGGCAGTCTACTCTCTGAAGAGGCTGAAATCCCAGTAGCCACTCAGTCCACACAGGACATCTCTGTGGTCCCCATCTGACATTGAAGGTTTGAAGGATTCTCAAGTTTTATATCTGAAATACAGTTTCTCAGACCTTATAGATTATTTATTTCTGGTTATACTTTCCTTTTTGGATGCTTAAGTTCACACAGCCCAGATTAACCAAGATTTCTGTTTTCTCAAGGTCAGTTGAAGATCTGGTCCTCAAGGGTCACTTGCGGGGGGGAAGGGGTAGCCCTTGGCTCCTTTTGGTTTTTCAACCACCAGTTCCATCCACTCAAGGACACCGTTAGGTCTTGCTAGACCAGGCTTCTCTCTTTGAAGCATAAACAGACTTTCCTCTTTATAGGTTGGAAACTGTTATTTCCATATCATATTTCTTGATTCACCTTTTTCCATTTTAACTTCATGTTACACTGTAATAAGTATACACGTCCACCATCATATACCAAAAATCCATAGTCTGAAAATAAGTGGTAGGTTAGTTCTAGGACCTGTCTAGGGATTCATAATATAAGAGCATGGTTGTGTTCAGATGGTGGGGAATATGGCATTAATGTTGCTCAATTTGCCTTAGAACTAGGTACTTGGTGCTAGCATCCACAGATGAGGGATACCATTGGTCTTTTGTTTTTCTGGGACTGTGTTATTTCACTTAACATAATATCTTCTAGCTCCATCCATTTACCTGCAAACTTCATAATGTCATCTTTCTTTACTGCTGCATAGAATTCCATTGTGTAGATGTACCACATTTTCTCTATCCATTCGTCAGTTGAAGGGCATAGACCAATGAAACAAAACTGAAGATCCAAACTTGAGCACATACAATTTCAGCCACCTCATACTTGACAAGGGGACCAAGAAGACACAATGGAGGAAAGACAGCATCTTCAGCAAGTGGTGTTGGCAAAACTGGATCACCACTTGTAGAAGAATAAAATTAAGTCCCTACCTCTCACCCTGTACAAAAATCAACTCCAAATGGATCAAAGACCTCAATGTGAAAACCAAAACTCTGAAGGTGATAGAAGAAAAAGTTGGCAGCAACTTACAAGACATAGGCATAGGAAAAGACTTCCTAAATCAGACAGAAGCTGCACAGGAAACAAGGTCGACAATTGACAAGTGGGACCTTATAAAACTCAAAAGCTTCTGTACAGCAAAAGAAATAATCAGGGAAGTGAAGAGAAAACCCACAGAGTGGGAGGAAACCTTCACTGCTGATACATCTGACAGAGCACTAACTTCCAGAATATATAAACTACTAAAAAAACAAAGAAGTAAGAAAACAAATGACTCACTCAAAAGATGGAGCACAGAGCTGAACAGAGACTTCACAAATGAGGAAACAGAGATGGCAGAGAAACATCTTAAAAAGTGTTCAACATCACTAATAATTAAGGAAATGCAGATCAAAATCACTTTAAGATATCATCTCACTCTGATAAGGCTGGCTAGGATCAAGAAAACAAATGATACCAAATACTGGAGAGGTTGTGGGGAAAGGGGAACACTTATCCACTGCTGGTGGGAATGCAAACTCGTACAACCATTATGGAAGGCAGTGTGGATGGAGAACCCTTAAAAGACTTGGAATGAGCCTACCACCTGACCCAGCCATACCACTTCTGGGTATATACCCACAAGACACATCCTACCACAAAGATACATGTACAGCCATGTTTATAGCAGCTCTCTTCACAATAGTGAAGAGCTGGAACCAACCCAAGTCCTAGGTTATTAAATAAAAATCCCCAGTGCCATAGGCAGCTATGTCCTTATGAGCTGTTAGTCAGGAAGGACCCCAAAGCTCCTAAAACAACACAGGCTACTGATGGTTGCCCACCAGAACTAGATGATGAGACCCTATGGGTTATGACACTGTAAACCTTCACTGCAGAACACAAAGAAATCAAGCTGCAACTGGGCTAGAAGCACCCCCTTTCCCGCTGGCTGTTGGACATAGCACCAGAGGACAGTATGCAAGCTTCCAAGGTGGAAATGTCATCAACAGTTTCACTCAGCTGTGGACCCTCTGGTGACCCACCAGCTAGGCAAGATGAGCCACCGCCACAGTGGCAGGTCTGCTGTGAAGGTCACCCAGTGCTTTCTGTTTGTATTCAATACCTGTGGGATGTTTAGGAGTACAAGTCCAGTCCAAAGCCCATGGCTGGTGATGTCGCAGACTACTGATATCATAGGCTCTGGTCTGGAAGCTATTGCCATTGTTTTGCTAAATGAACATGATATGCTCATCAAATTGCCTTCTGAGTGAGCATATATATGCATATACAGATTAACATCGCTGTTAGCATTGGTCAGAGAAGCTTTGACGAAGATACTTATTAATGAGAATAAATATGGTTAAGTGCTCAGTGTAAAGGCGACAACCACATACCCTCCTCCAAGGTTCAGGGAAAACTGGAAATAAGAAAGGAAAGATGCCACAGCAGAACCACAGACATAGCTGGCTGTTGCCCTCTGGAAAGCACAGCAGTTATGACACCTACACAGGACCTGCACAGTATTGGCCCTGTCAATAGCTTGTCATGGATCTATATAGCAAGTAATACTTAAGAGAGGAGAGAGACATTTCCTTCAGTGCTATTGCCATTTGTAAGGTGCCCATGGTTCTATAAACAACACCCACCCATATTTATATTAAGAACCCTAGCCAGGCATGGTGGCGCACACCTTTTATCCTAGCACGTGGGACGCAGAGGCAGGCAGATCTTTGTGAGTTCAAGGCCAGCCAGGTTTACAGAGTGAGTTCCAGGACAGCTGGGGCTACAGGGAGACCCTGTCTCAAAAACACCAAAAAAATAAAAAATAAAAAAAGAACCCTAGTGAAACTTACTGGGTCACTTAGAAAAGAAATTTAGGGCTGGGCATGGTGATGCATGCCTTTAATGCCACCATTCATTAAGGAGGCAGAGGCAGACAGATCTCTGTGACATCAAGGCCAAAGTGGGTGGAGAAGGCACTAGAGAAATGGCTAAGTGGTTAAGAGCACTAGCTGCTCTTGAAGAGGACTTGGGTTAGATTCCAGCACACAAATGGTGGCTAACAACCATTAATAATTTCAGCTCCAGAAGGTCTAATACTCTCTTCTGGCCTCTGTGGGCATTGCACAACACTAGTGCCCTTACATATATATAGACAAAATTATCATACACATAAAATAAAAATTAGAAAGCCAAGCATGGTGGTTGCAAGCCTTTAGTCCCAGCACTCAAGAGGCAGAGACAGGCAGGTCTTTGTGAGATGGAGGCCAGCCTGGTCTACCTAGTAAGTTCCAAGCCAGCTGAGACTGCAGGGAGACCCTGTCTCAAAGAAAAGCAAATAAAAATAAATAAACAAATAAATAAATAAATAAATAAATACCTGTTAGGCAAGAGCTCTACCAATGGACCATGCCACAGACCCTGACTCAAGTCTTAAGTGGCAATTTCCCACCCCTCACCCTGACCTCACAGAGCTGCGCCAGCCAACAGACCTGGCTGAGACCAGTCCTGACCTGTGAAGGAATGCTCTCTCAGTGGTCTGCACCACCTGCTGCCATCCCACACCCCATCTCAGGGTTGGCTGACTCCCAGCTGCAGCCCCAGGCTTGACAGGCTGAATACTAGGGAGGGGTCTGGGATGGCACAGAGTCCTGGGAGAGACAGTGCAGCTGCTTCTCTGCGTCTCCCAGACCTGTGCTACCAGGAATGGCTCACTGGGAAGGAGCCTTCCTTCCAACCTCCAGCCAAATCCCTAAATGCTCTCTGCTGCTTTATCCCATCTCCTCACAGAACCAGAATCATGAGCCAGAAAGAAAGCTCAGCTGGTAGACGTGCTTTCCAGAGCCAACAACCTGAGTTCTCTCCCAAATGGTCCTCTGACCACCACACATGTGCCATGACAAGTACACAAACACACACAGACACACAGACACACACACACACACATGCACGCTCGCACATGCACGCTCGCACATGCGCTCACGCATACACATGCGCACACATGTGCACATGCACGCATGCGCGCACACACAGTTGAAAAGGTAATAATAAAAAAATAAATAGAGGGGCTGGAGAGATGGCCTAGCAGTTAAGAGCACCGACTGCTCTTGCAGAGGACTCAGGTTTGATCCCTAGCACTCACATGTGCCCCAACCTGCAGGACATACAACGGAGGTCGACGGCCTAGAGGAGAGGATGAGGGGACAAGAGACACAAAGAACGGACAGCAAGACAGGATTTCTGATCAAGCTGACCACGTTTTATTTTTGAGCAGGGTTTATATAGGATTTGGACAGGGGTAGGGTCAAAGGAGGAGGAGGCAGCTTGTGTGAGATGGGGCCACTTCTGGTGTAGCCAATGGGCTTTTGCCGCATCACAAGTCTCTAGGCAGAGTCCCATTTTGACCTAGGCCTGCTGAGTCACTCAGATGCGGAAGTGACTCTGGAGACAGGTCCTGAAACTCTAGTCAGGCTCGAGGGCCTAAGAAAAGGAACTCCTTGGCTCCCCACATCGCCTCCCTTTCTGTATAGTAGAAAAAGAAATGACAGACCCAAGGGACGGGGATAGAGGCCCGATCCTTGGTAGGATTGAGCGGTGCGCTGGGCAAGGGACCTCCCCAGATTTACCTGGGAGGGGGCCCTCCAGCCTCTCAAGGTGTCTTTTTCCCGAGGAGAGGATATGAACGACACCAACCTCTATGCAATCAGGTATTTCCCTCAGGGAACCCAGAATGGGCCACTAGTGCCTTTCCCTTGCAGTACTTTGTCTCACATTCCCATGGGTGTCATCTTTACTCAGCGGGCCTCTGGGATGCTCATGTTGGAAGTATCATTATTGGGAGGAGAGTCCACAAGAGCCCACATCATCATATGAACGACGCTGGAGTAAAAGGAGTCCTCCTGGGCCAGCTGTTGATAATGAATGTGGATGGGTCGTGCCATGAGATCATCAATGCGGTGCTTAATGAATCGAATAAGTCGACTGAAGAGGAAGGGACCCAGGGATAAGACCAGGAGCAGCCCTAATGACGGGCCAATAAAGGGGAGAAGGAAGAGGAGAAGTCCATTCCAGGTGGACCACATGGGATTGTCGAAGAGTACCTTTTGTCTTTGCTCTAGTTCTTCCTCTGACGATACCTGATTTGTTAGTGTAGAAACAGCATCTCTCCTGTAGGACTAAGCATATTCCTCCCTTGTCTGCAGTTAGCAGGTCTAATCCTCATCTATTTCATAAGACAACCTCGGCTAGGGAATCTAATTGATCCTGGAGATGGCTAAGTGAGTGTAGTACCAAATTAATGTCCTGAATGATTTTTTGGGAAAGCTTGTGATACGAGGAAAGGGCCACTCCTAGTCCGGATGACCCAGTGGCTAGTGCTCCTGATATCCCTAGGCCAATCAACAGGGGGATGAATTGGACTGCCCTTTTCTTTCTGGGAATGAAAGTATCAAAGCTCGGGAGGGGAATGGGCTCGTCTCCTGCAAGGATGTCTAGTTGGGGTAACAGTAGGACAGGAACACAGATGCCTGTCCAATTAACCGGTAGTTGCGAGTAGGCCAAGTTGCCTCCGCAGACAAAGGCCAGCCCCTGCCAGAGGCATACAGGGCCAGTGAGGTTGGAGATGTTTAGAAGGCAATTGCAGGAGACTATGGATACTACTCCCAGATGTAAGTCATTAGAATTGTTACGAGGGGGGGCGAAACAAACAGTCGGAAGTGTTAAACCCCGAGGGTGTTACCTTAAAAGGGGGTTGTAGGGAACAATTGGAGAACAGGGACAGGGAGATATTTTGAAAAACAGGAATTACCAGGGGCCAAACAGGTGCAAGGGGTAAGCACAACCAGCAATCCTGAGCTAAGTTGGGGTTGGTAGAGTTAAGGGCTCAGTGAGAGGTGACTAATATGTCTTCTGCCTGAAGGTCGAGGTCAAGGACGGGGGGAGGGTTGGTAGTGCTAAGGGATGATAGTGGGTCCTTGGGTAGAGGCTGTCAATTCTGGCTTGGATTTCTTCTTTCAAGATATTATCTCTTACCTTGTCAGTAGGCCCATCGTCAGATGATAGGGGAGGGGGTTCCTGAGGCCAGCAAGCTGGTTTATCCGGGGCCATAAGGGCCACAGTACAGGAGGCTTTGAATAATTTGTTTTTACCTATAGTGTCTCTGGGGATAGTATTAGACCAATCATTAATGGGGGGTGTCTCTCTCTTTGCGGAGTGGTGGTTGGTAAAAAAGTTAGGTTGTCCCTTATGGGAACATTCAGCATAGGTGCCATAGCAAGAGGAGTGCATCTCATGGACAAAGGTACAGTCGCTAGGACATTGTCCGTCTACGGGTGGGAGGAGAGGCTTTGGATGAGGTACACATTCCCACATAGGGCGGCAGTTGCCTGTCAATCCAGTCCAGAAAACGTGATAGGCAGAGAACGTGCCACAGTAAACGGAGGAGAAGTAGGCAGCCGTAGGGGCGGCCACATACCCGCCTTTGCATTGACAGCCAGTGGTAGCCTGGAGAGACTGTCCCCCATGGGTTTCTTGGAGGCCTGCATGGATGTAGGGGGGATGAAAGACAAACCAGAAGGCAGCCAGTAGGTAATTAAGTCTTCATGGGGGACTCATCGTCAGCATCTGCAAAGCAAGGAGAAAGGGGAAGTGTCTCAGATGGAAATGACGACTCCTCCGTTCTGGACGCAGGGGGAGTTAATCATTTTTATCAGCCTTTCAGGTAGCCATCTGGGGCCTGATTGTTGTTGATCATACACACAGGCTGCACCTCTTCCCCAAATGAGGACAGGGTTGGGGCATTTCCAGGAACCCGTCAATGGGTCCCTCCATTTTACCAAAGCATGGGAGTCAGTTGATTTGGGGTGCCAGAGGTGGTCGGCAGAAGTCCGTCTGGTTAAATCAAGATTAAGGAAGTTGAGGATAAACAGGGCATGATTAATTCGATTGAGGGGGCTAGTCATGGGGTAAAAGGGGGCAATGTCTTTTGTTTTGTGTATGGTGGCCTTAAGGGTTTGGTGAGCCCTTTCTACTATTCCTTGACCCTGGGGATTATAGGGAATCCCAGTAATATGTTTGATTTTGAGGGCAGAACAGAATTGTTGGAACTTGGAGCCTGTATATCCGGGTCCATTATCTGTTTTGATTATTTTTGGCTTACCCATCACAGAAAGGCAATGAAGGGTATGAGCAATAACATTTTTGGAAGCTTCACCAGAAAGGGGGGGTAGCATATAAAAATCCACTGAAGGTTTCTATTGTTACATGGACATATTTTGACTTGCCAAAGGAGGGGAAATGGGTAACATCCATCTGCCATATTTCATTGGGGATTAAGTCGCGAGGGTTAACCCCTTAGTGGGGGGTTGGAAGGTGAGTGACACAGTTGGCACAATTTTTGACAATCTCCCGAGCCTGATCTCTAGTTATCTTAAACATAAGGCGTAAAGTGTTAGCATTTAGGTGATGGAGGGAATGAGCTCATTGGGCTAATTGTAAGGAATTGGTGTCAGTGGGGTGGGAATCCACAGCACCCACAAAATTAACAAAGGAGGCAGCCTGGGTGGCAAGATCGGCAAGCTCATTTTCTTTTGATAAAGGCCCCGGGGAGTCCTGAGTGGGCTCGTAGAAGTCCTATAAAGAAAGGGGATGTTCTCTTGTAAATCAATTGTTGAATTTGTAAAAACAAGTTAGTGGCATTAGAAGTGGGCTTGATGAACGGGGTGGTTTCCAATAAAGGGACAGACTGAGCTATATAGGCACTGTCCGCGTAAAGGTTAAATGGGGAGGCATGTAATTGTTTGAAAACCTGGAGGACTGTGAAAAGTTCCACAAGCTGTGCAGAGGTGAAAGGGGTGGTGAGGGTATTTGTCTTGTTATCTATGATGAAGGCAGCTGTGCCTGAGGAGGAGCCATCTGTGAACACCAGGGAACCTTTGTTTAGGGGTGAGGGAGAGGTAACCCTAGGAAAAACCAAAGGATGGACCCTTGCAAACTGTATTAAGGGGTCATTAGGATAGTGGTTGTCTAATTGTCCGGGGAAAGAGCCACAGGCCACCGCCCAATCATCATTAGACTGGAGTAGCCAGTCCACATGGTCTGCAGTGTAAGGGACAACGATGGTATCGGGTTCCTTACCAAAATACTGTCGTGACATCTTTCTTCCCTTGATAATAAGGTTAGCAGTGAGGAACAGGTATGTAGCAAGGACCTTAGAGGGATTTGATGGCAAGGGGACCCAGAGAAGGGGTTTGCCGGATTTGGGTGTGGATTTGTTTTTCTGCCAAAACACTCCAATGGGTGAGTGGGTGGTGGCGCAGATGATGAAAAGGAGGGGTTGGGAGTAATCGATTTGGTAAATTGTTTGTTGAGATATAGCTTGACTATTGTGGTGTAGGGAAGATATTGCTCGCAGTGTCAAGGAATGAGGAGAGAGTAGATGAGAGTCTCCCACTAGGAGTTCATAAAGTGGAGTCAAGGAGGCCAGGGAAATCTTAAGGTAAGGCCTTAGGAATTGTAGGTTGCCAAGGAATTGTTGTAGACTATCGAGGTTATTGAGGGAGGCTAAATGAAATTCAATTTTGGGAGTGAATATCTGTTGAGAACGAAGCTCATATCCCAGATAAATATAGGGATCAGAATGCCCCGACCTGTGGGACATACAACAGAGGTCGACAGCCTAGAGGAGAGGATGAGGGGACAAGAGACACAAAGAACAGACAGCAAGACAGGATTTCTGATCAAGCTGACCATGTTTTATTTTTGAGCAGGGTTTATATGGGTTTTGGACGGGGGTAGGGTCAAAGGAGGAGGAGGCAGCTTGTGTGAGATGGGGGTGACTTTTGGTGTAGCCAATGGGCTTTTGCCACATCACGAGTCTCTAGGCAGAGTCCCATTTTGACCTAGGCCTGCTGAGTCACTCAGATGCGGAAGTGACTCTGAAGACAGGTCCTGAAACTCTAGTCAGGCTCGAGGGCCTAAGAAAAGGAACTCCTTGGCTCCCCACACACATGGCAGCTGAGAACCGTCTTTAACCCCAGTTCCGGGGGAGTCTGATACCCTCTTCTGACCCCTTGGTATTGCATGACACAGGTGCACAAGCCTACATGCAGACAGTACATTCATACACATAAAAAATAAAATAATAATAAAAAAGATCTTTCTCCTTCAAAAAAAATAAAGTAAATAAATAAATAAATAAATAAATAAATAAATAAACAAAGCAAACTGTCCCCCACCAAGAAACTTACCAAGGAGAGTGAAGGAGATGGGAGGGGGAAGAGGAGGAATAAGAGGGGAGATGGGTGATTTGCATGAGTGCGTCCCTCCCTCACAGGCTCTGTGTACTTGAATGTGTGCTTCCAGTCGGCAGCGCTCTTCACAGAGGTTCAGGAGAGGTGGCCTGCTGAGGAAGCACACCACCTGGGTAGACTTTGAAAGGTCCTGGCCTTGCCCATCTCTAGTTCATGTCCCTCTGCTTGCTGTGCCTGCTAGAAGATGCTCAGCTTCCTGTTCCTACAGCCTCCTGTCACCATGCCTCCCCAGCATGATGGACTCTGTGCTGGATAGCTTTAGTGTCAACTTGACACACCTGGGTTGAGGGATCATCAATTGGGGAATTGGCTCCATTGGATTGGCCTGTGGACTTGATTGTCGAGCAGTGTGGGAGGGCCCAGCCCACAATGAGTGGTGCCACCCTGGGCAGGTTGTTGTGTACCATATAAGAAGGCAGGCTGGGCATGGGCCAGGGGAGCAAGCCAGTGAACAGCATTCCTCCATGGCCTGTGCTTCAGCTCCTGCCTCCAGGTTCCTGCCCTGAGCTCCTGCCTTGGGCTCCCTAAGTGATGAACTGTGACCCAGGAGATGTAAGCTGAATAAACCCTTTCCTCCCCAAGTTGGTGTGGGTCAGAGTGTTTTGTCACAGCAATGGAAGACAAACTAGGACTTCTGGTTCCTATCGTCTGGAACCAGAAGCCAAATAGACTCTTCCTTCTGTAAGTTCTCGTGGTCTTTTTTTTTTTAAATCACAGCAACAGAAAAGTGACCAGTATAGTACAGGAGGGGAAGGAGATGATGGGAGCGGAGAAGAGGGAAAAGGAAGAGAACAAAGCCTGCCTTTGGTAGCTTCAGCAGCTTGGGAACACAGGTCGACTTGCAAAAGTTCATCTCAACACTGCAGGTACTGGGACCTATCGTTCTTCCCCCAGCAGCTTTCTGAGGTGTTGGTTTCAGGAATGATGCAGAACAGATAGAAAAGGAAAAGTGTGGACCACATCTAGCACTGCTCAGCAATCACAAAGAAAGCCGACATTGAAACCCAAAGGAGGCTGGGGCAGCTGAGGGGCGGGGCACTTCCCTGGGCTCCATCCCACCAGCACTGCAGTGAATACAAGTAAACAAACAAACAGAACCACACAGAACTAGCTGGGATTGGCTTTACATCTCAGCCAGGCTCAAGGTGACAGTAAGCATCACTTGACCACCAGAGACCCACGAAGCCATTCGGATCTGCTGCAAGGAGACCCCTCCACAGTGTCATGGCACCCAGCCTATGAGGCACAGGGACAGAGCACTCCAATATTCCCCCAGCAGAGCCACAGCCCTCGGCTGGTCTCCAGGGCACTCTGGGCCTCATCTGCAAGCTGCGTCTTCTGTTCCAGCCAGGCTCACGCTGAGCCTGTGTTCAGCACTCCAGTGGGCCATATCCTGTATGTAGGATTCAGGGGTGTGGATAAACTTCTGGCATTTTGTACACTCTATTCCCCACTCAGCTTCAAAATAAAATGTCCCCAGAAATGGCTGTATGCCTTGATATGTAAATTCACCAATAATGCAGAACGGCTGTCACTTGTTTATTCCCAACAGGTGAGTGAAGAACAGGCACGGGTGACATGACTCTGAGGAGCCCGGCTCCCTGATTTAACTGAGACCTGTAATGTTATTTGATGCAGTTTTCTGTGTTTAATTAATTTAACATTCCAGATTTTTAATTTGCATTTAATTTAACATTTCAAGTTTTTAATTTACCAGATATTGTTTATCAAATATTCATTCCACAGACTTTCACCGTATATAGAGTACACCCCCCTCTTTAATTAGTGTGTGGTAAATTAATTCCTCTATCCTTGCTCCTTCATCAGATACTGGGTTAAGGAAGTCGCAGTGTTTCAACACACCACATAAACCCGTTCATTAAACCAAGATGGCAAATTTCCCATGCATGTGTTGCTAACTGCCTTCCTGCTTAATCTAATGAAAAGCTCTTGTGGTTAAAACAGATGTCTTGGGCTAGTGATGTGGCTCAGGGGTAGAGTGCTTGCCTAGCATGCATGAGGCCCTGGGTTCCACCCCCAGCACTGCATGAACCAAGTGGGAGGTGGAGGCAGAAAGACCAGAAATTCAAGGTTATCCTCAAGGCCAGCTTGGGCTACACAAGGCCCTATCTTAAAACAAAAACAAACAGGGCGTGGTGGTGCACGCCTTTAATCCCAGCACTTGGGAGGCAGAGACAGGTGGATCTCTGTGAGTTCAAGACCAGCCTGCTCTACATAGCAAGCTCCAGGCCAGCTGGAACTAAATGGAGACCCTGTCTCAAAAATAAAAAAAACCAAACTCAGATATATTTTATTTCTTGTAGCTGGGTGCTTGCTGTCAACATTTTGTATTCATTGGAGCAGGGCCTCTTGCTTGGTATGGACACCTCTCCTCCGTAGGCATTTTCCATTGTGTTCCTCTGCAAGCATTTGTTGAAAATAAAATTGCCCTGGTCAGAACTCCCTGTTATTCCTCTCT
Organism: Rhizomys pruinosus; assembly: GCA_009823505.1. Classification (NCBI taxonomy): domain Eukaryota; kingdom Metazoa; phylum Chordata; class Mammalia; order Rodentia; family Spalacidae; genus Rhizomys; species Rhizomys pruinosus. The sequence continues at coordinate 1,961,428 of VZQC01014822.1, forward strand.
AAGTCTCAAGTTACAAATTTACCTTCCTACCCCTAAATTGCAGATATGTTTCCCTATGCCCTTCTCCAAAGAAAATCAGAACCTGCCCCTGATCATCAGGACACCTAGATTCTGTGGGTAAAGACCATCTTAGTGGGCACTTATTCTGCTTCTGTTTAACTGTGAGCCATTTGGAGACATGTTTCATTCAACTCTGCAGCCTGAGCAGGGTCTAGCCAACAGCCTTACACAAAGGAGAAGAATGGGAGCTGGAGAAATGGCTCAGCAAGCAACCCTGCTTGCTCCCGCAGAAGACCTAGGTTTGGTTCCCAGCATCCACACACCATGGCCCACAACTACCTATAACTCCAATCCCAGGGGATCCACCGCCCTCTACTGGCCTCCACAGGCACTGCACAAATGTGAGGCACTTACACTTATAGGTAAAAACATAAAGTAAGATTTTTTTTTAAAGAATAAATGTTTCTCCCACGTCTGGAAAGCTGGTTAAGAAGCTGGTGGTGGTTAGCCTGATAGAGTCTGCGTGCTTGGCACTCAGCTGGGGTGTATTGTCTGTTTTGTTTTTTAGATAGGGATTCATGTAGCCCAGGCTGGCTTTAAACTTACTACATAGCCAAAGATGACCTTGAATTTCTATTCCTCCTGCCTCACCTTCTGCATGCTGGGACTACAGGCCTATGTCACCACACTAGTACAGTGCTAGGGATGGAACCCAGGGATGCATGTCAAGCCACACCCCACCCCACCCCCACTTAGCTTCCTCCTTATTTTTCATTGTGAGAAATTATCAGCACTTTACAGATAAGTCATTGAAGCGCAGTGTTCAGTGAGGATTAATCATATCTGACAGCTAGCAAGGACCCAAGGCCCAGTCTCAGCTCTGCTCGGCTTCATGTCTGCTGCTGTGAGGACCCTGATGAGCAGCAACTTAGGGGAGGGAGGGGTTGATCTCAGCTCACGTGGCTCTAATACTCTCTCTTTTTTGTTGTTTTTTTTTTTTTTTTTTTTTTTTGGGTTTTTTTTTTTTTTTTTTTTTTTTTCAGCCCCAGCTGTCCTGGAACTCACTCGTCGTAGACCAGGCTGGCCTTGAACTCTCAAAGATCCACTGCCTCTGCTCCCGATGCTGGATTAAAGGCGTCGCCACCACACCCGGCTTATAATGCACTCTCTAAGGAAGTCAGAAGCAAGTGCTTGAGATAGCTGGCCACACCTATCCACTGGCTGGAGCAGAGAGGAATGGGTGTGCCACATACTGCTGCCACATCTAGTTCAGGAGCACCTGCCTGGGAACGGCACTGCCCACAGTGGGCTGGGTTATCCAATATCAATGAGCCGCCAAAACAGCGCCATCCCCCAACCAGACCTATACGAGCCCAGCTGGGTGTACGCTCATAATGATGTTTTTTTTTGTCTTTTACTTTCTAAGTTGTGGCAGTTGACATTTAAAAGCCCGGAAAGCCCAGTCTGCCTGATCCCCTTCTACCTGTGGTACTTGGTGGAATCTAGTACAAATCTAAGGTTTGTTCCTTGTTTGCAGATCATGAATTATGTCAACAGAGTCACAGCAGAGCACTGGCTGTCTAACTTGAGGTCGCGTTTATGAAGCACAAATTCATATCACCAGCGGGTTCAGTCACCCCCCCCACAGCACTACGTCCTCAGGGCCCCTCTCTCAGGACTCAGCAGTATTGGCTAGATTGCACTTTTGACTGCTCTCTGTTCTAGAACCAGTGTTTCCACCTGTCTATTTCCGGTGGAGGAAACAAGCAGTCTTTACCCTGTACACATGACCCGTGACTCTGCCACATTGCATCATTGTGGGTGCTATTTAAAACGTGACCAAGAATACCCCTGCCTTCACGACATCCTTCCTCCAGATTAATCTTCACACCGCCACCTCCCTCCCCGACGGTTACCTTCCTCTCCCCCCCCCCTTTTTCATATAACCTCTTTGTGTTTAGCTCGCCAACCGCCGATACCCTTACCTTTTCAACCAATTCCCGAGCTAACCTCCACCCATTTGTTGTGTGCCCCTTCTATTTGGTTAACATCAGACATCCCCGAGAATTTCATCTGTAGTGCATTTCTACCCCCCCGGGTTACCTATCATTTCACAACACCCCCNAAGGCTGAGATTGGTGTGAATGGTGTTTTTTCTTTTCTTCTCTGTGAACTACAGCAATGTAGTTGGACACTCATTGATCAACTTGATTGAGCATACCACCCCTCACCCCACACTGGAAGGTGGGGCTTTGTTTTGGGGGTGTTTGGGCACAACAAGCCTGCAAATTGGTTTTTTACATGAAGGATGATGCTTGTCCTATGGATTATCACTTCTTATCGCTAAATAAAAAAAATGGAAAAAAAAAAAAAAAACCCGCTGAGAAGAGAGAGAAAGAAAGAGTAAGAGAAAGATTGCAAGGAAAGATATGGCAGAGTACATGATCTGGGGGATGGGGGGGGAGGCGGGGAGAGAGGGAAGAGAGGGAGAGTGGCGATTTGATGAGCGGGGAGATGAGAGGGAGGAGAGGGAGAGGGGAGGGAATGAAGGGAGAGACTTGAGGGGGGAGAGGGAAATGGAAGGTGAGGGGAAAGGGAAATAAGGTGGGGGAGGGGTGAGTTGAGGGAAGAGGGAAAGGGCGGAAAGAGAGGGAGGAAAGAGAGGTAGGGAAACTGGGAAAATGGAAAGGGAAATATGCCTAAAATGAACTCGGGCAAAATGATTGTATGCAAAGCCAACCAAAGCAACAATAAAAAAAATGTTAAAAATAAAAAAAATAATTGTTCCTTTTTTTTTTTTTGAAATACCCATTTATCTTTCTATGTAGTCCTGACTAGCCTTGATCTCACAATCCTTCCTCAGCCCCCGAAGCCCTGGGACTGCAGGTGCCGCCCTATCATACCTGGCAATAAGATAAGAATCATACTTGTGTTCAAGAAACAGGACATACTAGTAGCAGGCAGTGCAGACTAACTCCTAGAGTGAGGAGCCTTCCCTGCATGTCTGTATTTTATTCATAATTCCAGGTTATTCACACCATTAATGTGCGTGACGGGCTTGATGTGGTCTTGGCAGCCCTTCTTAGCTGGAGGCGGGCCTGGAGGAGAGGAAGTGAGCTTTTCCTCTCCCCCGGGCAGACCCTCCTCTGCCTTCCTGGCATTCTTCAGCTGTCTGGGTCATGCTGGAACTGGCCCTGCAGACTCAGGCAGTGTGGGCCCTGGCATTGTCCCCCAGGCAAGCTGTCTCTCACCTATGTGTCTTAGAGAAAGCACTTTGAAGAGCTGGCAACAGCAAACCTTTGCTTTCTTGTAGGATGATGAAGATGCTAATTCCAGGGCAGGCAGCTGAAGCCAGGTTTCGGTTTGTATCAAAGCTGAGCTCCCGGGACAGGCAGTGAACTGGTCAGCGAGGTTGATATTTTCCACAACCTTTTAGCAGTCAGAGCAATTCTATGAAACGTAATTTCTTCTTTTTAGTAGTTTGTTTTTCTGCTTGCCAGGAATTAGCGGCATAATGGCATTTCCCCAAGACAGAGACAGAGAGGGAAAAGGAAGCCATATTCACTGATGTGTTTAGTATCTTGTCCTGGAGTTTGAAAGTCTGAGTCATAATTCCAGTAGCTACCCCTCTGTGTGTAGGCAGAAGCCCCTCTCCCAGGCCTGCTACTGTTATTCTGACGCTGTTCTGATCCTGGGCTTAGTGGCATGGTATGAAATCTAGGCTGCCATAAGAACACGGCTAGTGCCCAGAGGTCCTGAAAGAGAATATGTTGGAGAAAAGGAAGAGTGAAGGGAAGGCGTTATTTTAAAAAATCTAAATAAAGTTTTATTACATTTAGTTATGTGTGGTTTAATTTGTGTTGTGTGTAGGAATCAATAGGAATACTATAAAGCAAATGGGGGTCGTGGATGGTATTGAAACTAGGGTCACAGGCTTGGGGGAAAGAAAGGAATTTAAATGCCGAGCCATTATTGCACGATGGGAAGAAATGTAGGGGATGGGAATGATGTTCTGATGAAAATAGGGGGGGGGTAAAAGGATATTGATTTTGGATAGGAAAGTACATTTAAATTCTGAGCTATTCTTGCACAGAGTTCATCACAAAGACCCTATTTATCATCAGGTAGCGGCACAGTCCTACATACTTCTTCCTTTTTTCATATTCACTACTCTTCCTCTTCCTCTCTTTCTCTTTCCTCCAACAGGGTTCTTACTGTATGCCCACGGGTCGGGTTTGGTGGTTTAATCTGGAGTAGCTCACTAGGGATATCAGGCTGGCTTTCATCACACAGAAATCCACTTGTTTCTGCTTTACTGTGTGCTGGGGTTTTTTTTAAAGGAATGTGCTTTGTCATGCCTGGCTCTGACTGCTATTTTACAATAATTGATTTTGGTGGATTGCATGTGTGTGTGTGTGTTGTTGTTGTGTTGTGTCTGTCTGTGTGTTTGGTGTGATTGTGTGTGTGTTTGTGCTTGGGTTGAGTGGGTTTAGGGTGGATGTGAAAATAATGCATTGTTAGAGGTAACCGGTCTACACGCTCTTTGCAAAGGTGAGGTTCTTTCCTTCATCATATGGAATATTTAAGGGTTGAATTCCAGGGCCGGCAGTAGTACTTGCTTACCCCTGAGCCATCTCACTAAGCCCCTCAACTTTTTGCTTTTTATCCCAGGGTGGTCTCCTGTAGCCCATGCTGGTCTACTTGAGCTCCTCTTCGTAGCCAAGGGATGGCACCTCCCAATATCTACTCCAAGATCATGGTCTGTTTCATCATGCCGTGGTTTTTCCGGGCTGGGGACTTGAACCCAGGAAGAGTTCTCTTCATTACCAAAAATTCACTCAATGAGATAGACTTTACACCCCCTAACTAGTCTCTTTGCTTTATTCACTTTTTCGAACACCAGTGTCTACGTTAATCCCAGGCTGCTGCGGTCTCTTAACAAGCTTAGGTAGTCAATAGTTAGTCAAATGCTGGCCTTGAACTCCCGACACTCCTACCCCTACTTCCCAAGGGCTGAGAAGACAGTCCTGCTTCACTGCACCTCTCTTTGTGTTTATATTTCTGTTTTCTCCCCATTTTGCAGAAAGAGTAAGTCTTGTGAGTTTTTATAGGAAAAAGTTTAAAGGCCACAACTCCTACGGGAATTGGAAAGGGGACACACTCTTCTATTGGGTGAGAGTGTTTTTTCTCCTCATTAACACCCACAGCTGGGTAGAGCTGGGAGGTCTAGCTCTGGCCTTGGGGGGGGGGGCTGGCTCGGGGGCCTTCTTTTTTGTCCAAGGTGATAGGTTTTTTTTTTTTTTGTCTCAAATTCCCCTGTTCTTGCTTTATAGTATCCAGTAGATTTTAAGCCATTGCAGGACTGTGTACTTTATGGGGATGAGTTGATTGTTCTGACAAGCTTGTACCTGGCACACAGTAGGTACTTAGGCAGTCAGAGATTCAGTGCGGGATCTCTACAATTTCCCTGGTTAGAATGAAAAGGGTGGAGAGAAAAGGATTGTCTTATACTGTCTTCTGGCTAGAAGCAACTGTTGGTGGGAGCCCGATTCCTATATGCTTTCAATGGACAGCTTTCTTCTCCGGGTTAAGATATATATGTATATAATATTATCTTTATATATCATAATCTAGATTATATAGATATTTTGTCTTTTTGAGGACAGGGTCTCCCTGTAGCTTCTGGCTGTCCTGAAACTCACTCGTAGACCAGGCCGGCTGTGTGAACCTCACAAAGATCTGCCTCGCCTCTGCCTCCAATGTCTGGGATTTAAAGGTGTGGCACCACCACACCCAGCAAGGGCTTTTTTTTTTTTTTCTTTTTCTTTTTTTGTAATGCTGGGGATTGAATCTATGGGCTTTGCAATGTAACAAGTTGCTTCCACCACTGAACCGCTACATCCCCAGTCTACCCATAGCTCCATGCACTATTCCAGGAATCACATGGTTACTCTGAGTTTAGTGTATCAGCCCCCAGGTGGCTGAGACCTGTGAGGGTCATTTTATCCAGGTAGTCATGGAGGCCAGAAGAGGGGTCTCCGAGCTGAAATTGCAGGCTGTCAGGCTGTGTTGTGAGGCTGCCTTGCTGGTTGGGGTACGGGGTGGTACTGGAAACTGAACCCTGGTCCTTTACAAAGTAGCAATGCTCTTACTGTAACCCATCTTTCTAGACACGTGTGTGTGTGTGTGTGTGTTTGTTTGTTTTAATTTTCATATTTTTCCTAGGAACATTATCTGATGGCCCAAAACTATCTTCATGACAGTGTTATTTCTGATAAGGGAAATCTGGAGAAGCTCTGTTCCAAAGTAAATAGATATAGTAGAATATTATGCTTCCATCCACAGTAAGCTAGATTACACCAGTGGTCTCTCAATACTCTGGAGAAAGTGGGCAGGAAGAAAGATTGCAACTCAAGGGACTGTGGGCCTCACAAAAGACCTTGCTCTGAGATGGTGGGTGGTTCGTTGCACACACCTTTAATTACCAGCATTCTAAGATTTGGAGGCAGAGGGCAAGGCAGATGGAAGAAAAGAGGCCAGGCCCGGCAGAGGCAGGGCTGATCTCTGTGATTTTAAGGCCAGTATAGTTTACACAGTGAGTTCCAAGGGCACCCCCAACAGTAGCTAAAGGGAGGAGACTGCATCTAAAGTCTCAAAAAAAACTTGTCTAGCGGTTAAGAGCACCACCGACCCGCTCTTACAGAGGACCCCGGTGTTTCGATCCCCCAGCACCACATGGCGGCGAGAAGGCGCCGAGAGCGTCTGAAAAAATCCAATTCCAGGAGGCGAAACTCAGCTCCAGGGGATCCGAGACCCTCTTGACCTCTCCGCGGCATTGCACGACTGGGGTGCACAAACCTTGCAGCAGACCGTAGTACATTCATACCATACAGAAATTAAAAATTAAAAAACAAAAAACAAAACACAAAAAAAAAAAAACTGTGTGTGTGTGTGGGACGGGGGTACGAGTGGGGTGGGGGAGGGTGTAACAGGGGGACGTGGTCCGGTGGTATAGGTAAGGTTATTAACGTAGGGGTCACGGGGGGGGGGGTCGGTTGGGAGAAGGATCCGAGGAAAAAAAAAGGTGGCGACACGGATCCTGACGAAAAAAGAAAAAAAAAAAAAAAAAAAAAACACCAGCAAAAAGAAGAATTTAAGCGCACGGGTTCTTTTATGTGTTGTTACAGCTCTGCGATCGCCTTTCAGCACAGTAAGAACTCAACTCATATTAGAGAAGTAAATGTAATGTTAAGTGGAGGGGAAACAAGTTCCCAAAGAACAGGAAACCAAATTCCTAGCTTTGAAAAGAATTCTGAAAAAAAAAAAAAAAAAGTAGAGGAGGCAGCAGAGTGTTGAGTGATGACTGTATAATTGCTCTTTTCTCGTAAACTGTCAAGAACATAATTGACAACAGTAGCAGTCAGATTGCTTAGGGGGTTTTACCCCACTAAAGCTTGCTCCACGCTTCACAGCTGAGCTGGGATCCCTGAGGACCAACATGGTAGGAGAGAGGGAGAGAACTGACCCCTCACAGATTGTCCTCTGACCCCACATGTACAGCACAGACAACAACAACAAAAAAAAAAAAAAAAACACAGAAAAGAAAAAAAAAAGGATATTTGTGTGAAGCCATGACAAGACAATTGTAAAGCCCACTGCTGAAAGCCTTAAGGTGACAGAAACTCGGCTTGAGAAGTCGTGTCCACCAAAAGGAAAAAAGTAGGGCTTCTTCTTCATTTTTTGTAATTTGTAGAAACAGGGTTCTTAGTAACAGGGTGGTTCTCATGTGGCCTGAAAATTGGCTAAATGCACCTAAGTTCAACGACCTTTGAAACTCCAGAATCCTTCTGTCTCCAGCTCCCAAGTGAAATTTCAGACACGTTCCATATAAAGCTCTTTGCTCAGTCCTGTCTCTGTTCTGTAAATTCAGAATTGATCCAAAGATGAACTACATCACAGCCAATGATACCTGCCTTGTTACTAAACCATCAGTAGCAGCACCCTGTGGCTGTGCAGGTGGCCAGAAGCACAGTGGTTAGATGGTAAAGGACAGGTCTAGGGCTTCATATATGATAGACCAGTGAACTGCCACCGAGCCTCCTGACCCCAGATTTCAGTCCTGAGTTGGAGCTGAATGCCACAAAGAGCATCACTCAGCAAACTACGTGCGTAACACCATTGTTTTTCTTTTTGCTCTTTTGAGGTCGATATGATGATTCTCGGGTGGCTTGATGGTCCGCGAGGCACTACAGAGGTATTCTCCGGTGGATGGATGGTCCGGGGGGCACTACAGAGGTATTCTCGGGTAACTGGATGGTCCGGGATGCACTACAGAGGTATTCTCGGGTGGGTGGATGGTCCGGGGGGGTGGGCAATACAGGGGTATTCTCGGGTAGCTGGATGGTCCAGGGGGCCCTACAGAGGTATTCTCGGGTGGGTGGATGGCCCGGGGGGGCACTACAGAGGTATTCTCGGGTAACTGGATGGTCCGGGATGCACTACAGAGGTATTCTCGTGTGTCTGGATGGTCCGGGGGGCACTACAGACGTATCCTCGGGTGTCTGGATGGTCCAGGGGGCACTACAGAGGTATTCTCCGGTGGATGGATGGTCCGGGGGGCACTACAGACGTATCCTCGGGTGTCTGGATGGTCCAGGGGGCACTACAGAGGTATTCTCGGGTAACTGGATGGTCCGGGATGCACTACAGAGGTATTCTCGGGTGGGTGGATGGTCCGGGGGGGCACTACAGAGGTATTCTCGTGTGTCTGGATGGTCCGGGGGGCACTACAGAGGTATTCTTGGGTGGGTGGATGGTCCGGGGGGGCACTACAGAGGTATTCTCGGGTGGGTGGATGGCCCGGGGGGCACTACAGAGGTATTCTCGTGTGTCTGGATGGTCCGGGGGGCACTACAGACGTATCCTCGGGTGTCTGGATGGTCCAGGGGGCACTACAGAGGTATTCTCCGGTGGATGGATGGTCCGGGGGGCACTACAGACGTATCCTCGGGTGTCTGGATGGTCCGGGGGGCACTACAGAGGTATTCTCGGGTGGGTGGATGGCCCGGGGGGGGCACTACAGAGGTATTCTCGGGTGGATGGATGGTCCGGGGGGGCACTACAGAGGTATTCTCGGGTGTCTGGATGGTCCAGGGGGCACTACAGAGGTATTCTCCGGTGGATGGATGGTCTTTTTTCCGGGGGGCCCTACACTATCAGAGATCTCCGGGGGGGGGCACTTACAGAGGTATATTCTCGGGTGGATGTGTTTGTTGGCTGGATGGTCTGGGATGTACTACAGGGGTATTCTTGGTCCAGTTTATTGCACCCATCTGAGCATGGTGCAAGTCACTGGTCTGTGTACAGGGTAAAGCTGGCTTGTTTCTGCCACCAATAGACAGGTGGAACACTGGTTCTGAACATGGAGACTCAAAAGACTCTAGCCAATACTCTGAGCCTGAGGAGGGGCCTGGGACGTGAGGCTGTGGGGCTGAACCCCTGTATATTTTGTGCTTCATAAACGCCTCAAGTTACAGCCAGTGCTCTGCTGTGACTCTGTTGACATAATTCATGATCTGCAAACAAGGAACAAACCTTAGATTTGTACTAGATTCCACCAAGTACCACAGGTAGAAGGGGATCAGGCAGACTGGGCTTTCCGGGCTTTTAAATGTCAACTTGCCACAACTTATTCAAAGTAAAAGACAAAAAAAAACTCATTTATGGATGCGTACACCCAGCTGGGCTCTGTACAGGTCTGGTGGGGGAGGCGCTGTTTTGGGAGGTGGCTCTCATTGATATTGGATTAAAACCCCAGCCCACTGTGGGCAGTGCAGTCCATCCCTAGGCAGGTGGCTCTGAACTAGATGTGGCAGCAGTATGTGGCACACCCATTCCTCTCTGCTCCAGCCAGTGGATAGGTGTGGCCAGCTATCTCAAGCACTTGCTTCTGACTTCCTTAGCGAGTGCCATTAAAGCCGGGCCCTCTTGGGTGGCGTACGCCTTTAATCCTAGCCTCGGGAGGCAGACAGGAGGCAGTGGATCTTTGTGAGAGTTCAAGGCCAGCCTGGTCTACAGAGTGAGTTCCAGGACAGCTGGGGCTACGGGAGACCTTGCTCGAAAAGACAAAAAAAAAAAAAAAAAAAAAAAAAACAACAAAAAAGATGAGAGTATACGCCACGTTGAAGACTGAGAGCTCAACCCTCCCTCCCCTAAGTTGCTGCTCATCAGGGTCCTCACAGCAGCAGACATGAAGCCGAGCAGAGCTGAGACTGGGCCTTGGGTCCTTGCTAGCTGTCAGATATGATTAATCCTCACTGAACACTGCGCTTCAATGACTTATCTGTAAAGTGCTGATAATTTCTCACAATGAAAAATAAGGAGGAAGCTAAGTGGGGGTGGGGGTGGGGTTTGGCTCTTGGACATGCATTCCCTGGGTTCCCTCCCTAGCACTGTATAGTTGTGACATAGGCCTGTAGGTCCCAGCAGCGAAGGTGAGGCAGGAGGAATAGAAATTCAAGAGTCATCTTTGGCTATGTAGTAAGTTTAAAGGCCAGCCTGGGGCTACATAATCCCTCATCTAAAAAACACAAAACAGACAATACACCCCAGCTGAGTGCCAAGCACGCAGACTCTATCAGGCTAACCACCACCAGCTTCTTAACCAGCTTTCCAGACGTGGGAGAGAAACATTTATTCTTAAAAAAAAATCTTACTTTATGTTTTTACCTATAAGTGTAAGTGCCTCACATTTGTGCAGTGCCTGTGGAGGCCAGTACACGAGCGGTGGTGGATCCCCTGGGATGGAGTTAGGTAGTTGTGGCCATAGGTGTGGGTGCTGGGAACCAACCTAGGTCTTCTGCGGGAGCAAGCAGGGTTGATTTGCTGAGCCATTTCTCAGCTCCCTTCTTCTCCTTTGTGTAAGGCTGTTGGCTAGACCCTGCTCAGGCTGCAGAGTTGAATGAAACATGTCTCCAAATGGCTCACAGTTAAACAGAAGCAGAATAAGTGCCCACTAAGATGGTCTTTACCCACAGAATCTAGGTGTCCTGATGATCAGGGGCAGGTTCTGATTTTCTTTGGAGAAGGGCATAGGGAAACATATCTGCAATTTAGGGGTAGGAAGGTAAATTTGTAACTTGAGACTTAGAGAGGAATAACAGGGAGTTCTGACCAGGGCAATTTTATTTTCAACAAATGCTTGCAGAGGAACACAATGGAAAATGCCTACGGAGGAGAGGTGTCCATACCAAGCAAGAGGCCCTGCTCCAATGAATACAAAATGTTGACAGCAAAGCACCAGCTAAAGAAATAAAATTATCTGAGTTTGTTTTTTCATTTTTGCGACAGGGTCTCCATTCGGTTCCAGCTGGCCTGGAGAGCTTGATATGTATAGACCAGGCTTGTTGAACTCACAGAGATCCACTCTCTCTTGCCTCCCACGTGCTGGGATTAAAGGCGTGCACCACCACGCCCTGTTTGTTTTTGTTTTAAGATACGGGCCTCTGTGTAGCCAAGCTGGCCTTGAGGATAACCTTTGAATTTCTGGTCTTTCTGCCTCCACCTCCACTTGGTTCATGCTTGCAGTGTTGGGGGTGGAACCCAGGGCCCTCATGCATGTAGGCAAGCACTCTACCCTGAGCAGCCACCAATCACTAGCCCAAAGACATCTGTTTACCACAAGAGCTTTTCATTAGATTAAGCAGGAAGGCAGTTAGCAACACATGCATGGGAAATTTGCCATCTTGGTTTAATGAACGGGTTTATGTGGTGTGTTGAAACACTGCGACTTCCTTAACCCAGTATCTGATGAAGGAGCAAGGATAGAGGAATTAATTTACCACACACTAATTAAAGAGGGGGGTGTACTCTATATACGGTGAAAGTCTGTGGAATGAATATTTGATAAACAATATCTGGTAAATTAAAAACTTGAAATGTTAAATTACATGCAATTAAAAATCTGGATGTAAATTAATTAAACACAGAAAACTGCATCAAATAACATTACAGGTCTCAGTTAAATCAGGGAGCCGGGCTCCTCAGAGTCATGTCACCCGTGCCTGTTCTTCACTCACCTGTTGGGAATAAACAAGTGACAGCCGTTCTGCATTATTGGTGAATTTACATATCAAGGCATACAGCCATTTCTGGGGACATTTTATTTTGAAGCTGAGTGGGGAATAGAGTGTACAAAATGCCAGAAGTTTATCCACACCCCTGAATCCTACATACAGGATATGGCCCACTGGAGTGCTGAACACAGGCTCAGCGTGAGCCTGGCTGGAACAGAAGACGCAGCTTGCAGATGAGGCCCAGAGTGCCCTGGAGACCAGCCGAGGGCTGTGGCTCTGCTGGGGGAATATTGGAGTGCTCTGTCCCTGTGCCTCATAGGCTGGGTGCCATGACACTGTGGAGGGGTCTCCTTGCAGCAGATCCGAATGGCTTCGTGGGTCTCTGGTGGTCAAGTGATGCTTACTGTCACCTTGAGCCTGGCTGAGATGTAAAGCCAATCCCAGCTAGTTCTGTGTGGTTCTGTTTGTTTGTTTGTTTATTGATTCATGCAGTGCTGGTGGGATGGAGCCCAGGGAAGTGCCCCGCCCCTCAGCTGCCCCAGCCTCCTTTGGGTTTCAATGTCGGCTTTCTTTGTGATTGCTGAGCAGTGCTAGATGTGGTCCACACTTTTCCTTTTCTATCTGTTCTGCATCATTCCTGAAACCAACACCTCAGAAAGCTGCTGGGGGAAGAACGATAGGTCCCAGTACCTGCAGTGTTGAGATGAACTTTTGCAAGTCGACCTGTGTTCCCAAGCTGCTGAAGCTACCAAAGGCAGGGCTTGTTCTCTCCTTTTCCTCTCTCCGCTCTCCCTTAATTCCCTTTCCCCCCTGTAACTATACTGGTCACTTTTTCTGTTGCTGTGATTTAAAAAAAAACAAGCCCACGGAGAACTACAGAAGGGAAGGGTCTATTTTGGCTTATGGTTCCAGACGTCTACGGAACCAGAGTCCCGTTTGTCTTCCATGCTGTGACAAAACACTCTGACCCACCACCAACTTGGGAGGAAAGGGTTTTTATTCATCTTACATCTCCGGGTCACAGTCATCACTTAGGGAGCCCAAGGCAGGATCGCAGCGGCAGGAACCTGGAGAAGGAGCTGAAGAACAGGACATGGAGGAATGCTGGTGCACTTGGCTTTTCCCCTGGCCCATGCCCAGCCTGCCTTCTTTATATGGTACACAACAACCCTGACCAGGGTGGCACCACTCATTGTGGCTGGGCCCTCCCACACTGCTCGACAATCAAGTTCCACAGGCCAATCCAATTGGAGCCAATTCCCCAATTGATGATCCCTCAACCCAGGTGTGTCAAGGTTACACTAAAGCTATCCAGCACAGAGGTCCATCATGCTGGGGAGGCATGGTTGGCAGGAGGTGCTGGAACAGGAGCTGCGCATCTTCTAGCAGCACAGCAAGCAGAGGGTACATGAACTAGAGATGGGGCAAGGCCAGGACCTTTCAAAGTCTACCCAGGTGGTGTGCTTCCTCAGCAGGCCACCTCTCCTGAACCTCTGTGAAGAGCGCTGCCGACTGGAAGCACACATTCAAGTACACAGAGCCTGTGGAGGGAGGGACGACTCATTGCAAATCACCCATCTCCCTCTTTTCCCTCCTCTTCCCCCTCCCATCTCCTTCACTCTCCTTGGTAAGTTTCTTGGTGGGGGGACAGTTTCTTTGTTTATTTATTTATTTATTTTATTTATTTATTTATTTACTTTATTTTTTGCAGGAGAAATAATCTTTTAATATTATTTTTATTTTTTATGTGTATGAAGTACTGTCTGCATGTAGCTTGTTGCACCTGTGTCATGCAATACCAAGGGACGCAGACGAGGGTATCAGACTCCCCGGAACTGGGGTTAAAGCGGTCTCAAGCTGCCATGTGTGTGCGGGAGAAAAGGAGTTCCTTTTCTTAGGCCCTCGAGCCTGACTAGAGTTTCACGACCTGTCTTCAGAGTCACTTCCACATCTGAGTGACTCAGCAGGCCTAGGTCAAAATGGGACTCTGCCTAGAGACTCGTGATGTGGCAAAAGCCCATTGGCTACACCAAAAGTCACCCCCATCTCACACAAGCTGCCTCCTCCTCCTTTGACCCTACCACCATCCAAAACCTATATAAACCCTGCTCAAAAAATAAAACGTAGTCAGCTTGATCAGAAATCCTGTCTTGCTGTCTGTCTTTGTGTCTCTTGTTTCCCCTATCACTTCTCCTCTAGGCTGTCGACCTCTGTTGTATGTCCCACAGGTCGGGGCATTCTGATCCCTATATTTATCTGGGATATGAGCTTCGTTCTCAACAGATATTCACTCCCAAAATTGAATTTCATTTAGCCTCCCTCAATAACCTCGATAGTCTACAACAATTCCTTGGCAACCTACAATTCCTAAGGCCTTACCTTAAGATTTCCCTGGCCTCCTTGACTCCACTTTATGAACTCCTAGTGGGAGACTCTCATCTACTCTCTCCTCATTCCTTGACACTGCGAGCAATATCTTCCCTACACCACAATAGTCAAGCTATATCTCAACAAACAATTTACCAAATCGATTACTCCCAACCCCTCCTTTTCATCATCTGCGCCACCACCCACTCACCCATTGGAGTGTTTTGGCAGAAAAACAAATCCACACCCAAATCCGGCAAACCCCTTCTCTGGGTCCCCTTGCCATCAAATCCCTCTAAGGTCCTTGCTACATACCTGTTCCTCACTGCTAACCTTATTATCAAGGGAAGAAAGATGTCACGACAGTATTTTGGTAAGGAACCCGATACCATCGTTGTCCCTTACACTGCAGACCATGTGGACTGGCTACTCCAGTCTAATGATGATTGGGCGGTGGCCTGTGGCTCTTTCCCCGGACAATTAGACAACCACTATCCTAATGACCCCTTAATACAGTTTGCAAGGGTCCATCCTTTGGTTTTTCCTAGGGTTACCTCTCCCTCACCCCTAAACAAAGGTTCCCTGGTGTTCACAGATGGCTCCTCCTCAGGCACAGCTGCCTTCATCATAGATAACAAGACAAATACCCTCACCACCCCTTTCACCTCTGCACAGCTTGTGGAACTTTTCACAGTCCTCCAGGTTTTCAAACAATTACATGCCTCCCCATTTAACCTTTACGCGGACAGTGCCTATATAGCTCAGTCTGTCCCTTTATTGGAAACCACCCCGTTCATCAAGCCCACTTCTAATGCCACTAACTTGTTTTTACAAATTCAACAATAGATTACAAGAGAACATCCCCTTTCTTTATAGGACTTCTACGAGCCCACTCAGGACTCCCCGGGGCCTTTATCAAAAGAAAATGAGCTTGCCGATCTTGCCACCCAGGCTGCCTCCTTTGTTAATTTTGTGGGTGCTGTGGATTCCCACCCCACTAACACCAATTCCTTACAATTAGCCCAATGAGCTCATTCCCTCCATCACTAAATGCTACACTTTACGCCTTATGTTAAGATCACTAGAGATAGGCTCGGGGAGATTGTCAATAACTTGTGCCAACTGTGTCCACTCACCTTCCAAACCCCCACCTTGGAGTTAACCCTCGTGGGCTAGTTCCCAATGAAATTTGTCAGATGGATGTTACCCATTTCCCCTCCTTTGGCAAGTCAAAATATGTCCATGTAACAATAGAAACCTTCAGTGGATTTTTATATGCTACCCCCCCTTTCTGGTGACGCCTTCCAACAATTTATTCTCATACCTCTTCATTTGCCTTTCTGTGCTGGCGGGGTAAGCCAAAAATAAACAAACACAGATTAATGACCCGGCTGGATACTACAGGCTCCAAGTTCCAAACAATCTGTTCTGCCCCAAAATCCCACATATTCCTGGGATTCCCTATAATCCCAGGGTCAAGGAATGTTCGAAAGGGCTCACAAACCCTTAAGGCCACCATACACAAAACAAAAGACATTGCCCCCTTTTACCCCATGACTAGCCCCCTCAATCGAATTAATCATGCCCTGTTTATCCTCAACTTCCTTAATCTTGATTTAACCAGACGGACTTCTGCCGACCACCTCTGGCACCCCAAATCAACTGACTCCCATGCTTTGGTAAAATGGAGGGACCCATTGACGGGTTCCTGGAAATGCCCCAACCCTGTCCTCATTTGGGGAAGAGGTGCAGCCTGTGTGTATGATCAACAACAATCAGGCCCCAGATGGCTACCTGAAAGGCTGATAAAAATGATTAACTCCCCCTGCGTCCAGAACGGAGGAGTCGTCATTTCCATCTGAGACACTTCCCCTTTCTCCTTGCTTTGCAGATGCTGACGATGAGTCCCCCATGAAGACTTAATTACCTACTGGCTGCCTTCTGGCTTGTCTTTCATCCCCCCTACATCCATGCAGGCCTCCAAGAAACCCATGGGGGACAGTCTCTCCAGGCTACCACTGTCTGTCAATGCAAAGGCGGGTATGTGGCCGCCCCTACGGCTGCCTACTTCTCCTCCGTTTACTGTGGCACGTTCTCTGCCTATCACGTTTTCTGGACTGGATTGACAGGCAACTGCCGCCCTATGTGGGAATGTGTACCTCATCCAAAGCCTCTCCTCCCACCCGTAGACGGACAATGTCCTAGCGACTGTACCTTTGTCCATGAGATGCACTCCTCTTGCTATGGCACCTATGCTGAATGTTCCCATAAGGGACAACCTTATTTTTTTACCAACCACCACTCCACAAAGAGAGAGACACCCCCCATTAATGATTGGTCTAATACTATCCCCAGAGACACTATAGGTAAAAACAAATTATTCAAAGCCTCCTGTACTTCGGCCCTTACAGCCCTGGATAAACCAGCTTGCTGGCCTCAGGAACCACCTCCCCTATCATCTGACGATGGGCCTACTGACAAGGTAAGAGATAATATCTTGAAAGAAGAAATCCAAGCCAGAATTGACAGCCTCTACCCAAGGTCCCACTATCATCCCTTAGCACTACCAACCCTCCCCCCGTCCTTGACCTCGACCTTCAGGCAGAAGACATATTAGTCACCTCTCACTGAGCCCTTAACTCTACCAACCCCAACTTAGCTCAGGATTGCTGGTTGTGCTTTACCCTTGCACCTGTTTGCGCCCTGGTAATTCGTTTTTTTTTTTTCAAAATATCTCCCTTGTCCCTGTCTCCAATTGTTCCCTACAACCCCCTTTTAAGGTAACACCCTCGGGGTTTAACACTTCCGACTGTTTCTTTCGCCCCCCTCGTAACAATTCTAATGACTTACATCTGGGAGTAGTATCCATAGTCTCCTGCAATTGCCTTCTAAACATCTCCAACCTCACTGGCCCTGTATGCCTCTGGCAGGGGCTGGCCTTTGTCTGCGGAGGCAACTTGGCCTACTCGCAACTACCGGTTAATTGGACAGGCATCTGTGTTCCTGTCCTACTGTTACCCCAACTAGACATCCTTGCAGGAGACGAGCCCATTCCCCTCCCGAGCTTTGATACTTTCATTCCCAGAAAGAAAAGGGCAGTCCAATTCATCCCCCCATTGATTGGCCTAGGGATATCAGGAGCACTAGCCACTGGGTCATCCGGACTAGGAGTGGCCCTTTCCTCGTATCACAAGCTTTCCCAAAAAATCATTCAGGACATTAATTTGGTACTACACTCACTTAGCCATCTCCAGGATCAATTAGATTCCCTAGCCGAGGTTGTCTTATGAAATAGATGAGGATTAGACCTGCTAACTGCAGACAAGGGAGGAATCTGCTTAGCCTTACAGGAGAGATGCTGTTTCTACACTAACAAATCAGGTATCGTCAGAGGAAGAACTAGAGCAAAGACAAAAGGTACTCTTCGACAATCCATGTGGTCCACCTGGTAGGACCTTCCCTCTTCTTCTCCCTTTATTGGCCCGCATTAGGGCTGGCTCCTGGTCTTATCCCTGGGTCCCTTCCTCTTCAGTCGACTTATTCGATTCATTAAGCACCGCATTGATGATCTCATGGCACGACCCATCCACATTCATTATCAACAGCTGGCCCAGGAGGACTCCTTTTACTCCAGCGTCGTTCATATGATGATGTGGGCTCTTGTGGACTCTCCTCCCAATAATGATACTTCCAACATGAGCATCCCAGAGGCCCGCTGAGTAAAAATGACACCCATGGGAATGCGAGACAAAGTACAGCAAGGGAAAGGCACTAGTGGCCCATTCTGGGTTCCCTGAGGGAAATTCCTGATTGCATAGAGGTTGGTGTTGTTCATATCCTCTCCTTGGGAAAAAGACACCTTGAGAGGCTGGAGGGGCCCCTCCCAGGTAAATCTGGGGAGGTCCCTTGCCCAGCGCACCGCTCAATCCTACCAAGGATCGGGCCTCTATCCCCGTCCCTTGGGTCTGTCATTTCTTTTTCTACTACACAGAAAGGGAGGAGATGTGGGGAGCCAAGGAGTTCCTTTTCTTAGGCCCTCGAGCCTGACTAGAGTGTCAGGACCTGTCTTCAGAGTCACTTCCGCATCTGAGTGACTCAGCAGGCCTAGGTCAAAATGGGACTCTGCCTAGAGACTTGTGATGCCCGGCGCAAAAGACCATTGGCTACACCAGAAGTCACCCCATCTCACACAAGCTGCCTCCTCCTCCCTTGACCCTTTACCCCCGTCCAAAATCCTATATAAACCCAGCCCAAAAATAAAACTTGGTCAGCTTGATCAGAAATCCTGTCTTGCTATCCGTTCTTTGTCTCTTGTCCCTTCATCCTCTCCTCTAGGCCGTCGACCTCCGTTGTATGTCCCGCAGGTTGGGGCATGTGAGTGGGCTAGGGATCAAAAACCTGCCGAGTCCTCTGCACGAGCAGTCGGTGCGCTCTATACTGCTAGGCCATCTCTCAGCCCTCTCTTTATTTTTTTATTATTACCTTTTCAATTTCTGCGTGTGCGCGCATGCGTGCATGTGCACATTCGTGGCGCATGTGTATGCGTGAGCGCATGTGCGAGCGTGCATGTGCGAGCGTGCATGTCTCGTGTGGTGTGTGTGTCTGTGTGCTCTGTGTGTGTTTGTGTATTGTCTGGACATGCTGTGGTGGTCAGAGGACCATTTGGGAGAGAACTCAGGTTGTTGGCTCTGGAAAGCACGTCTACCAGCTGAGCTTTCTTTCTGGCTCATGATTCTGGTTCTGTGAGGAGATGGGATAAAGCAGCAGAGAGCATTTAGGGATTTGGCTGGAGGTTGGAAGGAAGGCTCCTTCCCAGTGAGCCATTCCTGGTAGCACAGGTCTGGGAGACGCAGAGAAGCAGCTGCACTGTCTCTCCCAGGACTCTGTGCCATCCCAGACCCCTCCCTAGTATTCAGCCTGTCAAGCCTGGGGCTGCAGCTGGGAGTCAGCCAACCCTGAGATGGGGTCTTCTGTGGGATGGCCGCGGGGTGCATGCCACTGAAGAGAGCATTCCTTCAAAGGTAGGACTGTCTCAGCCCGTTGTTGGTGTCGCAGAGCTCTGTGAGGTCAGGTGAGGGGTGGGAAATGCCACTTAGACTTGAGGTGTCCGGGTCTGTGGCTGGTCCATTGGTAGAGGCTCTGCCTAACGGTATTTATTTATTTATTTATTTATTTGTTTATTTATTTTATTTTGCTTTTCTTTAGACAGGGTCTCCTGCAGTCTCAGCTGGCTTGGAACTTATAGGTCGCCCAGGCTGGCCTCATCTCCAAAGACCTGCCTGTCTCTGCTCTTGAGTGCTGGGACTAAGGCTTCACCCACCTGCTGGCTTTCTAATTTTTATTTAGGTATATAATTTTGTTCTATTATATATGTAAAGGGCACTAGTGTTGTGCAATGCCACAGAGGCAAGAAGAGAGATCAGACCTACTGGAGCTGAAATTATTAAGGTTGTTAGCCCCATTGTGTGCTGGATCTTAACCAAAGTCCTATTAAAGAGCAGCTCGTGCTCTTAACCATTAGCAATTTCTCTAGTGCCTTCTCCACCCACTTTGGCTTGAATCCACAGAGATCTGTCTGCCTCTGCATCCAAAGTGATAGGATTAAAGGCAAAGGCGTGCGCCACCATGCCCAGCTAAATCTTTTCTAAGTGACCCAGTACGTCCACTGGGTTCTTTTTTTTTTTTTTTTTTTTTTGGTCTTTTCGAGACAGGGTCTCCCTGTAGCCCCAGCTGTCCTGGAACTCACTCTGTAGACCAGGCTGGCCTTGAACTCTCAAAGATCCACCTGCCTCTGCCTCCCGAGTGCTAGGATTAAAGGCGTACGCCACCACACCCGGCTTATAATGCACTCTCTAAGGAAGTCAGAAGCAAGTGCTTGAGATAGCTGGCCACACCTATCCACTGGCTGGAGCAGAGAGGAATGGGTGTGCCACATACTGCTGCCACATCTAGTTCAGGAGCCCTGCCTGGGGAACGGCACTGCCCACAGTGGGCTGGGTTATCCAATATCAATGAGCCGCCAAAACAGCCCACCCCCAACCAGACCTATACAGCCTCAGCTGGGTGTCTCTCCATAGATGATTTTTTTTTTTGTCTTTACTTTAAGTTGTGGCAAGTTGACATTTAAAAGCCCGGAAAGCCCAGTCTGCCTGATCCCCTTCTACCTGTGGTACTTGGTGGAATCTAGTACAAATCTAAGGTTTGTTCCTTGTTTGCAGATCATGAATTATGTCAACAGAGTCACAGCAGAGCACTGGCTGTAACTTGAGGCGTTTATGAAGCACAAAATATACAGGGGTTCAGCCCCACAGCCTCACGTCCCAGGCCCCTCCTCAGGCTCAGAGTATTGGCTAGAGTCTTTTGAGTCTCCATGTTCAGAACCAGTGTTCCACCTGTCTATTGGTGGCAGAAACAAGCCAGCTTTACCCTGTACACAGACCAGTGACTTGCACCATGCTCAGATGGGTGCAATAAACTGGACCAAGAATACCCCTGTAGTACATCCCAGACCATCCAGCCACCCGAGAATACCTCTGTAGTGCCCCCCGGACCATCCACCCACCCGAGAATACCTCTGTAGTGCCCCCTGGACCATCCAGACACCCGAGAATACCTCTGTAGTGCCCCCCCGGACCATCCATCCACCCGAGAATACCTCTGTAGTGCCCCCCGGACCATCCACCCACCCGAGAATACCTCTGTAGTGCCCCCCGGACCATCCAGACACCCGAGAATACCTCTGTAGTGCCCCCCCGGACCATCCACCCACCCGAGAATACCTCTGTAGTGCCCCCCGGACCATCCACCCACCCGAGAATACCTCTGTAGTGCCCCCCGGACCATCCACCCACCCGAGAATACCTCTGTAGGGCCCCCTGGACCATCCAGCTACCCGAGAATACCCCTGTAGTGCCCCCCCCCCGGATCATCCACCTACCCGAGAATACCTCTGTAGTGCATCCCGGACCATCCAGTTACCCGAGAATACCTCTGTAGTGCCCCCCGGACCATCCATCCACCGGAGAATACCTCTGTAGTGCCTCGCGGACCATCAAGCCACCCGAGAATCATCATATCGACCTCAAAAGAGCAAAAAGAAAAACAATGGTGTTACGCACGTAGTTTGCTGAGTGATGCTCTTTGTGGCATTCAGCTCCAACTCAGGACTGAAATCTGGGGTCAGGAGGCTCGGTGGCAGTTCACTGGTCTATCATATATGAAGCCCTAGACCTGTCCTTTACCATCTAACCACTGTGCTTCTGGCCACCTGCACAGCCACAGGGTGCTGCTACTGATGGTTTAGTAACAAGGCAGGTATCATTGGCTGTGATGTAGTTCATCTTTGGATCAATTCTGAATTTACAGAACAGAGACAGGACTGAGCAAAGAGCTTTATATGGAACGTGTCTGAAATTTCACTTGGGAGCTGGAGACAGAAGGATCTGGAGTTCAAAGTCGTTGAACTTAGGCAGTTTAGCAAGTTTCAGGCCACATGAGACCCTGTTCTACAAATTAAAAGATGAAGAGAGAGCCCTACTTCCTTTTGTAGACACACTTTCTCAGCCGAGTTTCTTTCACTTAGCTGTCAGCATCTGGGCTTTACATTGTCTTTTCATGGCTTCACAAATATCCTTTTTCTGCTCAACAATCCAAACTTTGTGCACTATGGGACATGTGGGGGTCAGAGGACAATCTGTGAGGGTCAGTTCTCTTCTCCTACCATGTGGGTCTCAGGGATCCCACTCAGGCTGTGAAGCTTGGCAGCAAGCTTAGTGGGGTAAACCCCCTAAGCCATCTTACTGCTCTTGTTGTCAATTATTTTCTTACAGTTACAAGAAAAGCAATTAATACAGTCATCAACACTCTGCCTCCTCTACTTTTTTTTTCAGAATTCTTTTCAAAGCTAGGAATTTGGTTTCCTGTTCTTTGGGAACTTGTTTCCCCTCCACTTAACATTACATTTACTTCTCTAATATGAGTTGAGTTCTTACTGTGCTGAAAGGCGATCGCAGAGCTGTAACAACACATAAAAGACCCTTGCTCTTTAAATTCTTCTTTGCTGTGTTTTTTCCTCAGGATCCTTCTCCCACCCCCTTACCCCCTCCCACACACACACACAGTTTTTTTTTGTTTTGTTTTTGTTTTTAATTTCTGTATGTGTATGAATGTACTGTCTGCATGCAGGTTTGTGCACCCATGTCGTGCAATGCCGCGGAGGTCAGAAGAGGGTCTCGGATTCCCCTGGAGCTGGAGTTCTCCTGGAATTGGAGTTTCAGACGGCTCTCGGCCGCCATGTGGGTGCTGGGGATCGAACCCGGGTCCTCTGTAAGAGCGGTCGGTGCTCTTAACCGCTACAGTTTTTTTGAGACTGCATCTCCCTGTAGCTCCTGTTGGCCTTGAACTTTCTGTGTAAACTAGACTGGCCTTGAACTCACAGAGATCTGCCTGCCTCTGCCTCCTAAATGCTGGGATTAAAGGTGTGTGTCACCACCCCCAGCTCAGACAAGGTCTTTCTGTGTAGCCCCACAGGCCCTTGAGTTTGCAATCTTCCTGCCCCTGTCTCCAGAGTATTGAGACCACTGGTGTAATCTAGCTTACTGTGGATGGAAGCATAATATTCTACTATATCTATTTACTTTGGAACAGAGCTTCTCCAGATTTCCCTTATCAGAAATAACACTGTCATGAAGATAGTTTTGGGCCATCATAATAATGTTCCTAGGGAAAAAATATTTAAAATTAAACACACACACACACACACACACACACACACTGTCTAGAAAGATGGGTTAACAGTTAAGAGCACTTGCTACTTTTGCAAAGGACCAGGGTTCAGTTTCCAGTACCCACATCAAGCAGCTCACAACAGCCTGCAATTTCAGCTCTGACCTCTTCTGGCCTCCATGACTACCTGGATAAAATGACCCTCACAGGTCTCAGCCACCTGGGGGCTGATACACTAAACTCAGAGTAACCATGTGATTCCTGGAATAGTGCATGGAGCTATGGGTAGACTGGGGATGTAGCTCAGTGGTGGAGCACTTGATTAGCATTTGCAAAGCCCTAGATTCAATCCCCAGCATGGGAAAAAATAGATATATTTCTAGCCCTTGCTGGGTGTGGTGGTGCACACCTTTAATCCAGCACTTGGAGGCAGAGGCAGGGCAGATCTCTTGTGAGTTCACAGCCAGCCTTTGTTACAGAGTGAGTTCAGGACAACCAGAAGCTACAGGGAGACCCTGTCTCTCAAAAAGACAAAAACTATATTATATATATTATATATATATATATATATATTCTTAACCCTGAGAAGAAAGCTGTCCATTGAAAGCATATAGGAATCGGGCTCCCACCAACAGTTGCTTCTAGCCAGAAGACAGTATAAGACAATCCTTTTCTCTCCACCCTTTTCATTCTAACCAGGGAAATTGTAGAGATCCCGCACTGAATCTCTGACTGCCTAAGTACCTACTGTGTGCCAGGTACAAGCTTGTCAGAACAATCAACTCATCCCCATAAAGTACACAGTCCTGCAATGGCTTAAAATCTACTGGATACTATAAAGCAAGAACAGGGGAATTTGAGACAAAAAAAAAACCTTATCACCTTGGACAGCCCCCCCCCCAAGGCCAGAGCTAGACCTCCCAGCTCTACCCAGCTGTGGGTGTTAATGAGGAGAAAAAACACTCTCACCCAATAGAAGAGTGTGTCCCCTTTCCAATTCCCTAGGAAGTGCCTTTAGCTTTCACTATAAAAACTTCACAAGGACTTTCTGCAAAATGGGGAGAAAACAGAAATATAAACACAAAGAGAGGTGCAGTGAAGCAGGACTGTCTTCTCAGCCCTTGGGAAGTAGGGGTAGGAGTGTCGGGAGTTCAAGGCCAGCTTTGACTACCTAGCTTGTTAAAGACCAGCCTGGGATACAGTAGACACTGTTTCAAAAAAGTGAATAAAACAAAGAGACTAGGGGTGTATCTCAGTGAGTAGAATGTTTGGAATGAGAGAACTCCTGGGTTCAGTCCCCAGCACGGAATAAACAGGGCATGATGAAACAGACCTATGATCTTGGGTAGAGGTGGGAGGTGCCATCCTTGGCTACGAAGAGAGCTCAAGACCAGCATGGGCTACAGGAGACCCTGGGATAAAAGAAAAAAATGGTGAGGGGCTTAGTGAGATGGCTCAGGGGTAAAGGCAATTACTGCCACCCTGAATTCAAACCCTTAAATTCATATGATGAAGGGAAAGAACTCACCTTTGCAAGGCGTCCTTTACCTCTACACATGCATTAGGGCACATCCACACCTACCCACTCACCCAACACACACACACACACACACACACACACACACACACACACATGCATCCCCCAAAAATCAATTATTTTAAAAGAGCAGGCAGAGCCAGGCATGACAGCACATGCCTTTAACCCCAGCACCCAGAAAGCAGAAACAAGTGGATTTCTGTGTGATCGAAGCCAGCCTGATCTCCATAGTGAGCTCCAGATTACCCGGGGCTACAGGAAGACCCTGTTGGAAGAGAAAGAGGAGGAAGAGGAAGAGGAGGAAGAGGAAGAGGAGGAAGAGGAGGAAGGGGAAGAGAAGAGGAGGAGAAGAGGGAGTGGAGGAAAGCTGGCAAGATAGCTCAGCAGGTAAAGGGACTTGCAGTCAATCAAGCCTGTGACCCGAGTTCAGTCCCAGCCCCTACATGCTTCAGCATAGGGCAAGATGGCTCAGCAGGTAAAGGGCCTTGCTGTCAAGCCTGTGACCCGAGTTCAATCCAAGACCCCATGTGCTGTAGCATAGGGATGCCTACACACATACACAAAAGTAAACAAACAAATAAATAAATGTAATAAACATTTATTTTAGATTTTTTAAAAGAAAGAATTAAGGCAGTTGCTCCAACGCAGGCTCTTGGGCAGGACCTGGGCACTAGCCGTGTTCTTATGGCAGCCTAGATTTCATACCATGCCACTAAGCCCAGGATCAGAACAGCGTCAGAATAACAGTAGCAGGCCTGGGAGAGGGGCTTCTGCCTACACACAGAGGGGTAGCTACTGGAATTATGACTCAGACTTTCAAACTCCAGGACAAGATACTAAACACATCAGTGAATATGGCTTCCTTTCCCTCTCTGTCTCTGTCTTAGGGGAATGCCATATGCCCTGAATTCCTGGCAGCAAGAAAACAAACTACTAACAGAATAAATTACTTTTCATTAGATATGTGCTGCTGAACTGCTAAAAGGTATGTGGAATATCAACACACTCTGAACCCGTTCACTGCACTGTCCTGGGAGCTCAGTCTTTGAATACAAACCTTGCTTCAGCTGCCCTGGAATTAGCATCTTCATCATCCTACAAGAAAGCAAAGGTTTGCTGTTGCCAGCTCTTCAAAGTGCTTTCTCTAAGACACATAGGTGAGAGACAGCTTGCCTGGGGGACAATGCCAGGGCCCACACTGCCTGAGTCTGCAGGGCCAGTTCCAGCATGACCCAGACAGCTGAAGAATGCCAGGAAGGCAGAGGAGGGTCTGCCCGGGGGAGAGGAAAAGCTCACTTCCTCTCCTCCAGGCCCGCCTCCAGCTAAGAAGGGCTGCCAAGACCACATCAAGCCCGTCACGCACATTAATGGTGTGAATAACCTGGAATTATGAATAAAATACAGACATGCAGGGAAGGCTCCTCACTCTAGGAGTTAGTCTGCACTGCCTGCTACTAGTATGTCCTGTTTCTTGAACACAAGTATGATTCTTGCCAGGTATGATAGGGGCGCACCTGCAGTCCCAGGGCTTCGGGGGCTGAGGAAGGATTGTGAGATCAAGGCTAGTCAGGACTACATAGAAAGATAAATGCTGTTTCAAAAAAAAAAAAAGGAACACTTATTTTTTTTATTTTTAACATTTTTTTTATTGATGCTTTGTGCATTTCATACATCATTTTCCGATTCAGTTCAGGCATATTTCCCTTTCCCTCTCCCCCCTCCCCCACCCCATCCCAGATCATGTACTCTGCCATATCTGTCCTGCATCTTTCTCTCGGTTATTTTTTTCCATTTTTTAGCTATAAGTGATAATCCATGAGTACAAGCATCCGTCATGTAAAACCAATTTGCAGGCTGTTGTGCCCAAACCCCCACAGCCCCACCTTCCAGTGGGGGGTGAGGGGTGGTATGTTCAATCAAGTTGATCAAATGAGTGTCCAGACTACATTGCTGTAGTTTCACCATTCACCCCAATCGCAGCCTTTACATTCTACCACGCCCCCTCTTCCGCAGATTGTTCCCTAGGCTTAGAAAAGGGTCACAGGTGGATGAGAGGCAATACAGTCCACTCTCTCTGGAGCTGTTGTCTTGGACTCTGGTCAATTCTGGCTGTTTCCTTTCATGGGCTGACAGTTGTCCAGGAATAACCTTTCGATCCTACTAATGAAGCACAAGCAATTAGATATATAGGTATTTAAACAGCTCTAATAGTTATGGTAGGTTACTTTGGTATAGAAACATATGTTTGGATGAAGGAGGAACACTTATTTTTAAAAATCTTTTTTATTGTATTCTTGAGACAGGGTACCCCTGTATCCCCCACTGGCCTGAGGTCCACTATGTAAACCAGGCTGGCTTTGAACTCAAAAATGGCTCTGCCTCCAGAGTGCTGGGATTAAAGGTATGCACCAACACACCCAGCACTCATTAAAATTATTCTTAATGTTATGATTAAAAACAGCCTAGCGTGGTGCCTCACACCTAGAATCCCAGCTGATGCAAGAGAATCACCTTAGCCCAAAGCCAACCAGGACTACATCATAAGTTTGAATCCACCCTGGCCTACTACTTAGATCCTGTCCAAAAAAATAAAGGGGGGGGGGGGTAGGAAGGGGACAGTGAGATGGACCAATGGACCAGCAGGTAAAGATAAAAACACTTACCACCAATGTTGATGTCCTGAGTTCAGTCCTCGGGCCCCACATGGTAGACAAAGAGAATTGACTCCTATAAGTTGTCCTCTGAACTCCACATGTGCCATGTAGGGCACACACACACACACACACACACACACACACACACACGCACAAAGGAAGTTCACAAAGGAAGTTCAAAACAAACAAGCTTCATGTTAAAAATCTCACATCTAACTACCACTTACAGATAATAGTCTGTCCAAACAGGCTACACTGCATATTGTTTCTTGTGTATTCTTCCATAAGTTATGCAAAAACAAATGTAAATACATATTACAGTTTTCCTCTCTTCAGAAAGATAACATGTTAAGCATGGCATTCTCCTTGCATTTTTTCACTTGGGCAATACATCATAATCCCTTCTGCAGTGGCAGAAGAAGAGCCTTTTCCTTCTTCTTGATAGCTGCAATGAGATTCGCTATGGAATGTGTCCTAAAGTTAATCTCTACAAAATAAGAGGAAAAAAAGGGAAAGAAAAAAGATGAAAGAGAAGAAAGGGAGAGAAAAAGGAAGAGGAGGAAGAGGAAGAGGAACCAAAAGAGGAAAAATCAGAAAAGGAAAAGGAGGAAAATGAGAAAGAAGAGGATGATGAAGAGAAGGGAGAAGAAGTGGAAGAAGAGCAAGAGGAGGAGGAATGGAAGGAGGAAGAGGGAGAAGGGAAAGAGGATGAGGAACAAGAGGAGGAGGAAGATTGGGAAGAAGAGAAGAAATGAAGAGTAAAAAGGAGGAGGAGAAAGCAGAGGAAAAGGAGGAAGATGTGAGACATTGAGGGGAGCTGGTAGTGAGCCAGGCTTGGTGGGCTGTGCAACTACAATCCCAAACCGGGACAGGAGGATCAGCTACAGGGGCCTCGTCTCAGAAGAACCAAGAAGAAGAAGGCAAGGAGGTAGATGGGGAGAAGGAAAAGGAGGAGGAAGAGGAGGAGGAGGGGGAGGAGGAGAAAGTTCACTACAAATTCCACTGGTCCTTGTGGGGCTCTTCCTCCCATGCAATCACATGGAATATTTATGAGTTGAGAGTTAAAAGAATCAATAATGGATTGTTAGTAAAAATGACTCTTTTGTAAAGAATTCTTTAAAGAGGGCCTGCTGTGCACAGAAGCTTTGGCCTCTGCCAGACCAGCTCAGGTGCAGGGAACTGGGCCACTTCATCAGCCAGAATAGAAAGGGAAGAGCGAGCTATACCTTCCAATACAGAAGCAAAATTGAAAGACTGAAATCTAGACAAGTCAACACTCCATAAACAAGGAGAATACAACAAAAGCATCTGAAGGAATTAAGGAAAGCAATCCTTCATCACAGTGAAGAGGCATTTGAGATTTTCATCAGAATACCGGCAAAAGGAGAGCTACAATGCCAAGAGCACAACGAAAGCACAATATGGGAAAAGCACAGAATAATTCCACACTAAACTGTACTGAGCCTGTGGAGGATTCCCACAATGGGACCTCCCTGGAGGGAACCCAGGACACAGATCATAGAACAATCACAGATTTATTCAAAGAAATCATAAAACTAAGGGGAGACTTGGAGACAGTCCTTAAAAATACATTCAGCAGGGCTATGGAGATGGCTCAGTGGGTAAGAGTGCATGCTGCAGAAGCATGAGGACCAGAGTTCAAATCCCTAGAATCCACATCTATAAGCCAGGTATAACCAGGTTCAATGAGAGGCCGTCTCACGGGAATAAGGTGGCCAGTGACAGGACACTCAGTGTCGTCCTCTGGCTTCTGTACATGCATACAGTAGGATGCACTCTACAACACACACATATTCCACACACAGATATTCACATACACAACCAAACACGCATATACACTAGTCAGGTGTGGTGGTGCACACCTATAATCTTAGCACTCAGGAGCCTGAGACAGGAGGAGGACCATGAGTTCCAGGTCAGCCTAGGCCACAAAATAAGACACTGTCTGAAACAAAATAAAACAAATACCATGAATGTACTTACTAATGATACTGACAAACCATCCTGTAATCCTTATTAACATGGAAATATTTTACAAATAGCTATCTATATAAAAACATATTAAACATAAAATTGCATAATAAATAAAACTTGTTTTTCCCTTTAAGAAAGAGATATATTAATGTATCCAATTATTTGTTATAACAAGTTTCTGTCTTACTTAGTCCTGTCAGTTTTTTAAAGGCCATCCAAGTATTTACCACTGTAACTTTGATGGCTTGTTTATGTTAAACAAACTGCTGAATTTCCAAATGTATTTCTCTTGTAATCAGAAAAAAAATCCAAGTTATTTCAAAACTCCAGATGTAAATGTTAGAAATATAAAGCTAAAATTAATAGAAGTGTTTTTATTTAGTAGAAAGCAAAAGAAGGGAGATTGTGTGATCACTTACAAAATATAAGCTCAAAATGCTATAAGGACACCAGGTATTTGGCCTGTGTGTCAATATCTCAGAAGGAAGGATCAGGATCAAATGCAGGGTGGGAGCGGTACCACCCAACAACACTGTATCCTTGAACAGCCAAGGTTTCTGAAGCCTATGCTTCTGATACCGGATCCATTTCACACTGTAGTCCTGTACTCAGACAGTTACATGGTTCTGCTACACACACCTGTAAAGGATTATTCTCACATGATTACTATGAAACCCTATGAATTCTAGTACTTGTCAATGAATTAAACTCCAAAAGTTAAAAAAAAAAAAAAACTAAGGGGAGAGAAGGAAAAACAAGGGAAAGAATGACAAACATAGGAAAGAACTAAAAGGAGAAAATGACAAACTCCTGAAAGAGTTAGAGGGAGAAAATAACAAAATTCAAAAGGAAGTGGAAAACACTGAAAAATTCCCATGCTGGAAAAGTTTATAAAGAAACCAACCAGCCAAACGAGGAGTACAGGAAGAGATTGAAAAGCTCCAAAAGGAAGTGGAAAATTCTAAACAAAAAACACAAGATGAATGAAAAAAGGAAATTGATCCAATCAAGACGAAAGAATAGTGGGAAAAGCCTCAGGCAGAATGGAGGAAGCAGAAAATAAGAATGTTCACGACCTGGAAGTAACACAGAACAACTAAAATCTTCAAGTAAAGACTATGAAAATATTTTAAAAATAACAAAGAATGTGAACAACCCAGGGAAATGTGGGAATATGAAAAGATCAACCCTCAGCTCATAGGATAGAGGAAGGAGAAGATCCCCAAAGGAATGGTATTGATCAGAATCTTCGAAAGAGATAATAGATGAAAATTTCACCAAACTAAAAATAAGGACAAACCCACACAAATACAAGAAGCACATTAGAACACAATAGACAAAGACCAAAAAGAAACTCCCCACAATATCATAGTTTAAAAATGCTAAGATTCGCCAGGGGCTTGGGAGATGGCAAGTGGTTAAGAGCACCAACCGTGTCTTACAGAGGGACCCGTGTTTCGATTCCCCAGCATACCCACATGGCGGCCAGAGAACCGTCTGGGACCCAACTTCAGAGGAGAACTCCAGTTCCAGGGAATCGACACCCTCGTCTGACCTCCGCAGCATTGGCAACGACACGGGTGCACAGACTGCATGCACGACATGAAACATTGATGCACATACCAGGAAATAAATAAAAATTTAAAAAAAAGAAAAAAAAATTGCTAGATGCTCCGAAACCATGACAAAAAACTGAAAGCAACAAAGAAAACACAACAAGTTACTATAAGGGAAACTATCAGAATACAGCTGACTTCTCAAGTGCCAAATTATGATGAAACAAGAAAGAATGTGGAGCAAAGCATTCCCAGGGTAAATGCTATAAATGCTCAACTCAGGTTACTATACCAAGCAAAATGTCAATTCTAGTGAAGGAGTGAGAAAAATCTTCCCATAAGATAAACAAAATAGAAAGAATACATGTGAGATCGGAGCTGGTAAGATGGCCTAAGCATTTAAGAGTACTGACTGCTCTTGCTGAAAGACCCATGTTCAGATCCCAAGGCACACACACCCACATGGTGGCTATGAACCATCTTTAACTCCCAGTTCCAGGGGATCCAACACCCTCTTTGACCTCCACAGGCATTGCAATGACACGGGTCGTGCACAAACCTACATGCAGACAGTACATTCATACACATACGAACAATAAATAAAGATTAAATAGAAAAAATTTTAAAGGAACACATGTGAGGAAAACCAACCCTTCAGAGAATACTGAAGAATATTAAAGGCAGAAAAAGTAGCAATTATCCCCAGGCAACTGGAAACAGAAATTAATAAAAGCATAACAGCAGAAGTAGAAAACCTAGACCAAAAAGTGCAAATGGATAATAAGGTGAAAAGAAGAAACACACACCTCACAATTATAACCTTAAATATTAATGGACTAAACTCCCCACTCAAAAGACATAGACTGGGAAAATGGATTAGGAAACGAATCCATCAATATGCTGTCAACAAGAAACCCATTCTCACAACCTCAAAGATAGGTAGCAAATAAAGTGTGAAAGGATGGAAAAATATTGCAAGCAAATGAAGACCAAAAAGAAACCAAGGAGCTGCTATTTTTAAGTCAGGCAAAATAGACTTCAAAGTAGAAGCAATTAGAAGAGATAAAGAGGACCATTACAACCTTTATTTAAGGGAAAATTACCAATGAAAGACTTCACAATCATGAATATATATGCACAAAACGCAGGTGCACCGATCTTTATAAACACAACTTTACAGGACCTTTTGGCGGGGGGGCTTGGGTCCCCTGGCCCAACATCTCCTTGGCAGAGGATAATCCCATTGCTGCTATCAGTGCTCTCCTGTATTAATATATTTTGCTTATATGCACCACTTAAAGAGACTTTAGTATTATAATTTGGATTCCTGAAATAGAGAATAATCCTTTTTACAGTTCCTTATGTCTATTAGTCAATTAAAAGAAAGCAGTTTTATGAGATTACTTCTATAACAAGTCAGCTCTAATCTTACAGTTAGAGGATTGACTTCATTACCACCCTGTTTTCCTTTGTTTCTATGAAAAGAGGTTAGGAGGTCTCTCATATTGAAACTGTGTGCACCTAGAAGGTAAGTTCATTAGGACTCCACTGTAAACAGTGTTACACTATGGTCCTCAGAGATGTTTGATGACTGTAGCAGTCTGAGGCTTGTCTTCCTTTTGTGTTAATATGGGTGAACTTCTCCTTGCTGGTATTTCTATAGTGCAAACCTACACAATGGAAGGCTGTATCCTTTCTTTTTCTTTTGATTGGTACGTTTTGTTTTTTTTTTTTCTGTGGAACATACAAAATCTTTTCCCATTGTTAGTCTTAAGATTAAATTGAAAGTTTTTGACAAAAAAGGTTTAACAGATGTAACTGTATCCCCCCTTTTTTTATTTTATTTTTTCTGATCCATGAGTCCCAAAAAGGCAAGTTGTAGTACACACCTATAGGCAAGGGATCAAGGTGAATTTTCATCAAATTTGTCCATGCTCTTTTTTGGGTGACGTTATGTTGTTAATTTGGGAAGCAAACTTAAATTCCTTAAGTTAAATTATTCCTACAGGTAAAAGAAGTTAAAGAAATGAACTGCATTAACACAAAAAATTATAAAGAACACTTTGTATATGTTAATCCCAAGTTATCTTTATATAAGATTCATGTAATTTAATTAAATATTAACATTATTTAATAGCCAAAAAATATAGGACCCGTGTCCCTCTCCTGCTCTCCCACCCCTCCCACCCTCCTGGTCACCATTTCAGTCAGTTTCTGATGGCAGTCTTTCTGTGTTGCTTTTTAATATGCATCCCTCTCCACAAGAATATTTAACAACTGGGTTATTATGCTCAGCATCCACAGAGGAGATACACATTCGTTGTTTGTTTTTTCTGTGATTGTGTTACTCACTTTAATATAATTCGCTTCCAGCTCCATCCGATTTACTGCAATGTTCATTTGATATCGTTCTTTTTTACTTCTGCATAGAACTCCATGTGTATATGTACCACAATTTGTTATTCACCATCGTCAGCTGAGGGGGCATTGGGTTTGTTCCAGCTTTTATGCTAATTGTTAAACAGCAGTGCAATAAACAGGCTGTGCATGTATTTTCTGCAGTAAGAATGAGTCTTTGTGGTATATACCCAGGAGTGGTATGATGGGATCAAATGGCAAGCTCATTGTTGTTTCTAAAGGTTCCTACAACAACTTTTCATAGTGGCTGTATAAACGTTTACAGTTCCCACCAGCAATGGATGAGTGGTTCCCCTTTCCCCACACCTCTCACCATTTGGTAATTCATTTTTTCTTTGATCTAGCCAGCCTTGCATTGGAGTGAGATTTATCTTAAACGTGGTTTTGATTTGGCATTCCTTAATATTAGCAATGTTTGAACACTTCTTGAGATGTTCTCAGCCATCTCTAGTTCCTCTCCTGTGAAGTCTCTATCAGCTCTTTGCTCCATCTTTTGAGTGAATTCATTGTTTTCTTTCTTCTTTGCTTTTTGACGTATGTTTGTATACTCTGGAATCAATGCTTTGTCAGATGTATCTACTGCAGTAAATGTTTTCTCCCACTAGTGCGGTTTTTCTCTTTATTCCTTATTGTTTCTTTTGGATGGTACAGAAGCTTTTGGTTTTAATGAGGTCCATTGCAATTGTTCGATCTTTAATTTCTTGTGCAGCTGCTTGTCTGATTTAAGAAGTCTTTTTTCCTATGCCTATGTTCTTTTAGTCTTGCTGCCAATTTTCTTTTATTTTCCTAGCTAGTTTTATGGGTTTCACGTTGGAGTCTTTAATCCATCTTGAATTGACTCTTGTCACGGTGAGAGGTAGAGTTTAATTTCATCTTCTACAATGGTGATCCAGTTTGCCAACACCACTTGCTGAAGATGCTGTCCTTTCCTCCATTGTGTCTTCTGCCCCTTATCAAATATGAGGTGGCTATGAAGTTTGTATGTGCTCAAGGTTTGGATCTTCAGTTTTATTTCCATTGGACAACTGGTCTGTTTTGTGCCAGTACCAAGCTGTTTTTTATGACTATAGCCTGGTAGTATTGTTTTTAAGTCTGGTATAGGATCCCCCTGTTAATTGCTCTTTCACTCAGGGTTGCTTTGGCTATTTCAGGGTCTTTGTTTTTCAACATGAAATGAGGATTTTTTTTCCAAACCTGTGAAGAAGGTCTTTGGGATTTTGATTGGGATAGCATTAAATCTGTATACGAGTTTAGGTAGAATGGACAATTTTTACTATATTTATTTTGCCAATCTATGAGCATCGGAGGTTTGTCCATCATCTGATGTCTTATTCAATTTCCTTCGTTCAAAGGTTAAAATATCCAACCACCCCTACTTTCTTCTGACCTCCGTGGCAACGCACAACACGGGTGCCAAACCGTACATGCAGATAGTAACATTCATACACATAGAAAAATAAATAAAAATTTTAAAAAAATTTTTAAAAAAAAGAAAACAATGACTACTCAAAAGAATGGAGTAAGAGCTGAACCGAGACTTCACAAGGTGAGGAAATAAAGATGGCTGAAACATCTCAAGAAGTGTTCAACCATTGCTAATAATTACGGAAAATGCAAATCAAAACCACTTTAAGATATACTCTCACTCTAATGAGGCTGGCTAGGATCAAGAAAACAAATAATACCAAATGCTGGGGAGGATATGGGGAGCATAGGAACGCCATCCACTGCTGGGGTGGGAATGCAAACTATACAACCACTAGGCCCGTGTGAAGAACCCCTTAAAAGACTCAAAATGAGCCTACCAACCTGAACCAGCCATACCCACTTCCGTTCTTGTGGGTATATACCCATGAGACTCATCTTACCACAGAATACATGTACAGCCATGTTTAATGTGGCAAGCTCTCTTCACAAATAGCAAAGACTGGAACCAACTCAAGTGCCCCTAACTGACGAATGGATAGAGAAAGTGGTACATTTGCACAAATGGAGTTCTATGCAGACGGTAAAGAAAAGATGACATCAATGAAATTTTCAGGGTAAATGGATGGAACTAGACAATATTATGTTAGAGTGAAGTACACAGTCCCAGAAAAAAAAAAAGACACAATGGTATTGCTCATCTGTGGATGCTAGCAACCAAGTAACCCTAAGTTTTAAGGCAAATTGAGCAAAACATTAATGTTATATTCCTCGTGATCTGAAACAACTTTGTGGCTCTTAATATTGTGAATCCCCCTAGACAGGTTCTAGAACTAAACTACCTATTATTTTCAGACTATGGATTTGGGGTATATGATGGTGGGCTGTTATACATATTTTAGAGTAACAAAAAGTTAAATAGTGGAAAAAATGTGAATCAAGAAAATGTATGGAAATCACACATAGTTTGTTTTCAGAAGATACTATTTTAATATAGGTATGATGTCAGGCCTGTGTAATTTAGCCTTTCTGGTGCTTAATGACCATACTAAATGTCCATTAACCAATTTGACCAAGGGACCTAAAGGGATAACTTTGTACTTGCCCTCAGAGATCAACTATGTCTCAGGGAACTATGCATGGGGGGCATCTCTTAAAATGGTCCCTGAAAAATGTGGGTCCACTAGTCTCCCTGTGGCAGGGGAGGCCTGGGAGCTCCACTAATGGGACCTTCAGCCAGTGTCCAGTCTATAAAGAGGATAAGTCTGCTCATGCTTTCAGAAAGGGAAGCCTGGTCTAGCAAGATCTGATTTTGTCCTCGAGTGGATGGAACTGGTAAATGAAAAGCCAAAACGAGCCAGGGGCTCCCACAGCTCCCCCCCAAAAAAAAACCGAAGTGACCCCTGAGGACCAGAATCCTCAAAACTGAACCTTGAGAAACAAAAAACCTTGTTAATCTGGGCCAACTGTATGGCCCTTAAAACTAGCATCCAAAAGGAAAGTAATAACCAGAAATAAATAATCAGTAAAGGTCTGAGAAATTGTACTTCAGATAAAAACTTGAGATCTGCCAGGTGTGGTGGCACCTATCTTTAATCCGATAGCAACCTCAAGGGGCAGAGGCAGGTGGAATCTCTGAGAAGTTCAAGGCAGCCTGGTCTACACACTGAGCTCCAGGCCAGCCTGGGACTAAAAGGGAAGACCCTGTCTAAAATATATCAGCCGGGCGTGGTGGCGCACGCCTTTAATCCTACTCGTGGGAGGCAGAGGCATAGGGATCTTTGTGAGGTTCAAGGCTGCCCTGGTCTACAGAGTGAGTTCCAGGATAACTGGGGCTACAAGGGAGATCCTGTCTCAATAAAGACCAAAAAATATATATATACTAAATAAATAAATACTTGAGATCTTCAGTAAATAGACAAAAAGAAAAAGAGAAGAGAGAGAGGAGAGAGAGAGAGAGAGAGAGAGCACTGTTTTTTTTTTTTTTTTTTTTTTTGTGTGTGTGTGTGAGGGAAAGAGAGAGAGAGACGAGAGAGAGGAGGAGCACTGTTGTTTCACCTGTCTTCTTTTGGCAAGTGCATCTACTCTGTGGTTGCCACTGCTTTTGCCATTCTTCAAACTAGCATGAGACACAAGCTTTTTTTTTTTTTTTTTTTTTTTTGGTTTGTTTGAGACAGGCTGGCTTGAACTCACAAAGATCTGCATGCCTCTGCCTCCCAACGTGCTAGGATTAAAGACGCGAGCCACCACGCCCAGCGAGACACCAGCTTTTAACCCTGTCCAATATCGGAACTTGAAGAACTCATGTCTTTTCCCAAGAATCCTCCAAACCTTCAAATGCCAGATGGGAGCTACTGAGATATCCAGCTTTGTGGAACTGAGCAGCTACTGGGAATTCAGCCTCTTCAGAGCATAGACTGCCTTGTTGGACTACCCCAGTAGCTGTATCATGGAGGCCAGTACAGGAAGATCAAGTCAGGACAACTCAGTGCTTAACTGGACCTCATTTGGGGGAACCATGGGGGAAAGACCCCAAGTGTGGAGCACAAGGGCAGGATTGATGGTTGTTTGGGCTTGCCAAGGGGAACCTTTGAGCACTTCCTTAAGGAAAACATCACATCTTTTAGCAAGAAAGAAGAAAGAAAAGAAAGAAAAGAAAGAAAGGAAGAAAGAAAGAAAGACCGAAGCCCTCCAACTCAGAATGAATATGTGTATGTACATATGTAGTAAATTTATGTCATGTATGTATGTATATATATATAAGTATATATTATATAAGTTTGGAGAGAACAACATATCCAACAAAGAACGGGGGGGGGGGCGAGGGATAAAGACTGAAATAAATGGCAAGTTTCCCCAAAACGAATAAAGCCCTCTATTGAAAAAAAAACTTTGAAAAGACCAGAAAAAGATCAAGACATGTATGGCCAGAGTGCAGGGACTGCAGGTGGGGGTGGGCAGCATGGAAAGGGAAGTGACTCTAAATTCCAATGAGAAATGATGTATGATTATGGAAAATAGTTTAACACACCAATAAGTTTAAAAAAGAAAAAAATAAAAATATTTTCTGAAAAAAAGAATTATTTAAAGAAATGATCACGCGTCTTTTACTCTCTGTTACCGACTGTCTGTCGCTGTGTAATTGCTTTGTCCAGGCACCGTCATCCGAAACATGGACAGGAAACACACCAGGCAGATGGGAAGTGGAGCCCAGCACTTGGTGCAGTCAGATCAATAGCCTACAAGACAACACTTCTGTCCATGCAGAGTGGAGAGTGAACCAGACCTTGCACAAGCTTGGCAAACACTCCACCACTGAATTCTCCACACACACACACCCCATTTGTGTTTTATAAACACAGCACAGTCCACTGAAAAAGATCTGCACTTAAGAGAAGCTAGGTCTGTGGGCCAGGCTGCCCAGAATCAGAGGAAGGAGAGAAACAGCAAAAATGGAAAGAGAGTGAGAAGACCCAAAATCAAGAACACAGGAACTGTGCTGTGAGGGGAGGGTGAAAGTGTATGGCACAGGGTGCCAGCACTGGACACGGAGCACTAGGCACTGGGTGCTGGGAACTGGAGGCTGAGCACTGGGCATGGGGCACTGAGAACCAGGTACTGAGAACTGAGCACTGGATTCTGGGAACAGGACACCGGTACTGAGGACTAGGAATGGGGCATCAAGCACCAGGCACTGGGAACCAAGCACTGAACATTGTGTATTGGATCCCGGGAACTGGATGCTGGGCACTGAGCATTGGACACTGGGCACTGAAGACTTGTCACTGGGAATTGGACACTGAGCACTGGAAACTGTGCCCTAGACCATGGACCCTGGGTACTGACCAAGGTGGAGGCAGTGTCAGGAATATCAGTCTTCTAGTTTCTGTGGAGTGCCTGAGATGGAATGTATGAAGTGTGACAGGAAGATTCTAGTTGCACACAGCTGGGGAAGGGGCTGGGCTGCGCTGAGACGTCTGTATTTCTGTGAGGCTCGGTTCTGCTGGGTGAGGCTTTTTGTGTTCCACTATCATTTCATGGGGTTCATGTAGGTGACACTGGCAAAAAAGCAAACACATTCTGAATGACGCCCAGCCAGGAATGCTAACCTTCCTGGGACAAGTGATGATTCAACCAAAATCTGTGTCAGAGCTGTGTTTACACGTGTGTCCTGTGTCCACATCATTTACATTGAAGTTAGAGGTCATTTAAATTCTCTTCTTTCTGCAGCTGCTATGATGGCTCACACTTATCACCCCTTGTACAGAAAGCTGAACAGGAGCATCCCAGCCAAGTACTACAAACCAAGACTATCAAAGCAGACAGAAAACAGTCAGGCATGGCAGCACAGTGCCGTGTGCCAAGACACAGTAATCAAAAGATAAATAATAAATAAAGCCAAGGACATGACTCAGTGGCTCAATGGGTTAAGGCACCTATGACCAAAGCCCTAAATAACAGACCTGAGTTCAATCACCAGGACTCCTGCAAGTTGTCCACACATTGAGTTCCAGGTACGTGCCATGACACAGGTGCATGCCTCCACACACACAAGTAGTTAAAAGTAAACAACAAAACCTCTTAAGGAGTGTAGAGACTAGAATAATAGGGTAGAGTGCTTGTCTAGCTTGCATGAAGGTTTTACCCTTATCACTGGATAAACCAGGCATGGAAAAACACATTAGGAGATGAAGGCAGGAAGATCAGACGTTCAACGGGCATCCTCAACAACATAGTTAGAAGACCAGCCTGGAACCTAACATAAGAACAAAATAAAAAATTTTAAAAAATATAAACAAACAAACAAAACAATTTTTTCCTTCTTTCTGCTACTTTGTAGTTGCTAAGTATCCCTGGAGCAACATGCATCAATTTGAAACAAGAATTAGGAAAAAACATGCTTTAGCTCAGTCTTAAAGGGCACACCCACCCTGTACAGTCTTAAAGAGCACACCTACCGGGGCTGGGAGAGATGGCCTAGGCGGTTAAGAGCGCCCGACCGCTCTTACAGAGGACCGGGTTCGATCCCCAGCACCCACATGGCGGCCCGAGAACCGTCTGGAAATTCAATTCCAGGAGAACTCCAAGTTCGCAGGGGAATCCGAGACCCCTCTTCGACCTCCGCGGCACTGGCACGACACGGGGTGCCAAACCTGCATGCAGACAGTACAATTGAATTACACATACAGAAATAAATAAAATTTACAAAAAAAATTTAAAAAAAAAAGGGAGCACACCTACCTGGCACAGTCCCGAACCCTCAATCTTAATACTGCCAATTTTATAAGTATTAAAACTGAGAACATAAATTAAAATCCAGCCATAGTCTGAAGAGATGTCTCAATAGTTTAAGAAAGCACATTCTGCTCTTCCAAAGGACCTGAGCTCAAGCAATGTGGAGAACCCTGTAACTCCAGCTCCTGGGAGATCTGATGCCTCTCACTGTCACTCACAGACACACAGGTAGGTATACATACAATTAAAAGAAATCTTAAATTTTTAAAAAAATACAACTCAAAAATAATATGATTTAGCTCTGAAAAACAACCACTAAACTCGGATTTTTCTCCCCCTCCAGCTGACCTCCTGGGACTGCAGTGGGGCCCTGCACGACTTCCTCTACTCCAGGAGTCACTGAAGGGTTAAGCCTACAGCCACCTGAAAGCTGGTCTTGTGCGGCCTCCTGGTATTATTCTGGAGGAGCCAGAGGCCTGGGCAGCTACAGTGACTGGTCTAGGGTCACGTAGCACATGGTGACAGGGCTGGCATAGAGTCACCACGTCTCCCAGGCTGGACTTTAATTATCCTTTTCACTCTTCATTTACCCCCCCACCCCTCAACAGTCATAGAAGTACTGTGGGATTGGGCTTGGTTTACACAATAGCAAATCAACAAATCATTTCAGCCCAAAGAAGTCTAACAAAACAAATCTGTCAGCTCGGTAGAAAATAAAATCATGCTGGCTTCATCTTCACCACCGTGAGGAGACCCACAAATTCCCCGCTGCTACCTCCTTAGCTGACAGCTTTGGATCAGGTTCTCAGCGTCATCGTGAGAAGAACCACATGAGAAGCAAGTAAGGTGTGTGAGGAGAGGAAGATGTGGGACTTCTAAAAGGTGTATGAATAAATAACTGAACTTGGACTTTTCCCTAAGTGAGCTTTTCAGAAGCAACCAGAAGTCTACAGGTGGGTTGAGAATATCAGTTCTGCTTGATATTAATACCAGTACCCCATAAACTCCAGGTATTTGAAAAATCTCCATCAATGACCTAATCAAAATAAGCTAGAAAAAAATGCTACTTCTCACTTTTTTTAAGGCAAGGCCCATTTAGCCTCAGGCTAGCCTGGATAGGAACCAGGATCCTCCTGCTTCTACTTGCCTAGTGCTGGAATAACAGGCCTGAGCCAGCACACACAGCTGTNATCTGTACTTAGTATCCATTTCCAGTGCCTGTGCTCAGCATCTTCACATCTGTATTTATCATCCACCCTTAGTACCTGTGCTCAGCACCTTCACATCTGTACTTAATATCCTTCTTCAGTACCTGTTCTCAGCACCTTCACATCTGTCCTTAGTATCCATCTTCCGTACCTGTGCTCAGCACCTTCACATCTGTACTTAGTATCCACCTTCAGTACCTGTGCTCAGGACCTTCACATCTGTACTTAGTATCCACCTTCAGCACCTGTGCTCAGCATCTTCACATCTGTACTTAGTATCCACCTTCAGCACCTGTGCTCAGCATCTTCACATCTGTACTTAGTATCCACATTCACTACCTGTGCTCAGCATCTTCACATCGGTACATAGTATCCACCTTCAGTACCTTTGCTCAGCATCTTCATATCTGTACTTAGTATCCATTTCCAGTGCCTGTGCACAGCATCTTCACATCTGTATTTATCATCCACCCTTAGTACCTGTCCTCAGCACCTTCACATCTGTACTTAATATCCTTCTTCAGTACCTGTTCTCAGCACCTTCACATCTGTCCTTAGTATCCACATTCAGTACGTGTGCTCAGCACCTTCACATCTGTACTTAGTAACCACCTTCAGCACCTGTGCTCAGCATCTTCATATCTGTACTTAGTATCCACCTTCTGCACCTGTGCTCAGCATCTTCACATCTGTACTTAGTATCCACCTTCAGCACCTGTGTTCAGCACCTTCACCGCTGTACTTAGTATACACCTTCAGCACCTGTGCTCAGCACCTTCACTGCTGTACTTAGTATCCACCTTTAGTACCTGTGCTCAGGACCTTCACATCTGTATATAGTATCCACCTTCCATACATGTGCTCAGTACCTTCACATCTGTACTTAGTATCCACCTTCACTACCTGTGCTCAGCATCTTCACATCTGTACTTAGTATCCACCTTCAGCACCTGTGCTCAGCACCTTCCTATCTCTACTTAGTATATACCTTCAGTATGTGTGCTCAGCACCTTCACATCTGTACTTAGTATCCATCTTCAGTACCCGTGCGCAGTACCGTCACATCTGTACTGAGTATCCACCTTCAGTACCTGTGCTCAGCACCTTCACATCTGTACTTAGTATCCACCTTCAGTACCTGTGCTCAGCACCTTCACATCTGTACTTAGTATCCACCTTCAGTACCTGTGCTCAGCACCTTCACATCTGTATTTAGTATCCATCTTCAGTACCTGTTTTCAGCACCTTCACATCTGTACATAGTATCCACCTTCAGCACCTGTGCTCAGCATCTTCACATCTGTACTTAGTANATAAGCCTCTAGTTTGAAAAAAAAAACTTTGAAAAGACTCAGAAAAAGATGCAAGACATGTATGGCAGAGTGCAGGGACTCAGGTGGGGTGGGCAGCATGGAAAGGGAAGTGACTCTAAATTCGATTGAGAAAGGATGTATGATGTATGGAAATAGTTTAACAACAATAAGTTTAAAAAAGAAAAAAATAAAATATTTTCTGAAAAAAAAGAATTATTTAAAGAAATGATCACGCGTCTTTTACTCTCTGTTACCGACTGTCTGTCGCTGTGTAATTGCTTTGTCCAGGCACCGTCATCCGAAACATGGACAGGAAACACACCAGGCAGATGGGAAGTGGAGCCCAGCACTTGGTGCAGTCAGATCAATAGCCTACAAGACAACACTTCTGTCCATGCAGAGTGGAGAGTGAACCAGACCTTGCACAAGCTTGGCAAACACTCCACCACTGAATTCTCCACACACACACACCCCATTTGTGTTTTATAAACACAGCACAGTCCACTGAAAAAGATCTGCACTTAAGAGAAGCTAGGTCTGTGGGCCAGGCTGCCCAGAATCAGAGGAAGGAGAGAAACAGCAAAAATGGAAAGAGAGTGAGAAGACCCAAAATCAAGAACACAGGAACTGTGCTGTGAGGGGAGGGTGAAAGTGTATGGCACAGGGTGCCAGCACTGGACACGGAGCACTAGGCACTGGGTGCTGGGAACTGGAGGCTGAGCACTGGGCATGGGGCACTGAGAACCAGGTACTGAGAACTGAGCACTGGATTCTGGGAACAGGACACCGGTACTGAGGACTAGGAATGGGGCATCAAGCACCAGGCACTGGGAACCAAGCACTGAACATTGTGTATTGGATCCCGGGAACTGGATGCTGGGCACTGAGCATTGGACACTGGGCACTGAAGACTTGTCACTGGGAATTGGACACTGAGCACTGGAAACTGTGCCCTAGACCATGGACCCTGGGTACTGACCAAGGTGGAGGCAGTGTCAGGAATATCAGTCTTCTAGTTTCTGTGGAGTGCCTGAGATGGAATGTATGAAGTGTGACAGGAAGATTCTAGTTGCACACAGCTGGGGAAGGGGCTGGGCTGCGCTGAGACGTCTGTATTTCTGTGAGGCTCGGTTCTGCTGGGTGAGGCTTTTTGTGTTCCACTATCATTTCATGGGGTTCATGTAGGTGACACTGGCAAAAAAGCAAACACATTCTGAATGACGCCCAGCCAGGAATGCTAACCTTCCTGGGACAAGTGATGATTCAACCAAAATCTGTGTCAGAGCTGTGTTTACACGTGTGTCCTGTGTCCACATCATTTACATTGAAGTTAGAGGTCATTTAAATTCTCTTCTTTCTGCAGCTGCTATGATGGCTCACACTTATCACCCCTTGTACAGAAAGCTGAACAGGAGCATCCCAGCCAAGTACTACAAACCAAGACTATCAAAGCAGACAGAAAACAGTCAGGCATGGCAGCACAGTGCCGTGTGCCAAGACACAGTATCAAAAATAAATAATAAATAAAGCCAAGGACATGACTCAGTGGCTCAATGGGTTAAGGCACCTATGACCAAGCCTAATGACCTGAGTTCAATCACCAGGACTCCTGCAAGTTGTCCACTGAGTTCCAGGTACGTGCCATGACACAGGTGCATGCCTCCACACACACAAGTAGTTAAAAGTAAACAACAAACCTCTAAAGGAGTGTGGTCGAATTGGTAGAGTGCTTGTCTAGCTTGCATGAAGGTTTTACCCTTATCACTGGATAAACCAGGCATGGAAAAACACATTAGGAGATGAAGGCAGGAAGATCAGACGTTCAAGGGCATCCTCAACTACATAGTTAGAGACCAGCCTGGACTACATAAGAAAATAAATAAATATAAACAAACAAACAAACAATTTTCT
Source organism: Rhizomys pruinosus (assembly GCA_009823505.1). Lineage (NCBI taxonomy): Eukaryota > Metazoa > Chordata > Mammalia > Rodentia > Spalacidae > Rhizomys > Rhizomys pruinosus. The sequence goes on from VZQC01014822.1 coordinate 2,005,845, forward strand.
TCTTTCTGCTACTTTGTAGTTGCTAAGTATCCCTGGAGCAACATGCATCAATTTGAAACAAGAATTAGGAAAAAACATGCTTTAGCTCAGTCTTAAAGGGCACACCCACCCTGTACAGTCTTAAAGAGCACACCTACCGGGGCTGGAGAGGTGGCCTAGCGGTTAAGAGCGCCGACCGCTCTTACAGAGGACCCGGGTTCGATCCCCAGCACCCACATGGCGGCCGAGAACCGTCTGAAATTCCAATTCCAGGAGAACTCCAGTTCCAGGGGAATCCGAGACCCTCTTCTGACCTCCGCGGCACTGCACGACACGGGTGCACAAACCTGCATGCAGACAGTACATTGATACACATACAGAAATAAATAAAATTTAAAAAAAAATTTAAAAAAAAAGGAGCACACCTACCTGCACAGTCCCGAACTCAATTCTTAATACTGCCAATTTTTTAATAAAGTTATTAAACTGAGATAAATTAAAATCCAGCCATAGTCTGAAGAGATGTCTCAATAGTTAAGAAAGCACATTCTGCTCTTCCAGAGGCCCTGAGCAACAATGTGGAGACCCTGTAACTCCAGCTCCTGGGAGATCTGATGCCTCTCACTGTCACTCACAGACACACAGGTAGGTATACATACAATTAAAAGAAATCTTAAATTTTTAAAAAATACAACTCAAAATAATATGATTTAGCTCTGAAAAACAACCACTAAACTCGGATTTTTCTCCCCCTCCAGCTGACCTCCTGGGACTGCAGTGGGGCCCTGCACGACTTCCTCTACTCCAGGAGTCACTGAAGGGTTAAGCCTACAGCCACCTGAAAGCTGGTCTTGTGCGGCCTCCTGGTATTATTCTGGAGGAGCCAGAGGCCTGGGCAGCTACAGTGACTGGTCTAGGGTCACGTAGCACATGGTGACAGGGCTGGCATAGAGTCACCACGTCTCCCAGGCTGGACTTTAATTATCCTTTTCACTCTTCATTTACCCCCCCACCCCTCAACAGTCATAGAAGTACTGTGGGATTGGGCTTGGTTTACACAATAGCAAATCAACAAATCATTTCAGCCCAAAGAAGTCTAACAAAACAAATCTGTCAGCTCGGTAGAAAATAAAATCATGCTGGCTTCATCTTCACCACCGTGAGGAGACCCACAAATTCCCCGCTGCTACCTCCTTAGCTGACAGCTTTGGATCAGGTTCTCAGCGTCATCGTGAGAAGAACCACATGAGAAGCAAGTAAGGTGTGTGAGGAGAGGAAGATGTGGGACTTCTAAAAGGTGTATGAATAAATAACTGAACTTGGACTTTTCCCTAAGTGAGCTTTTCAGAAGCAACCAGAAGTCTACAGGTGGGTTGAGAATATCAGTTCTGCTTGATATTAATACCAGTACCCCATAAACTCCAGGTATTTGAAAAATCTCCATCAATGACCTAATCAAAATAAGCTAGAAAAAAATGCTACTTCTACTTTTTTTTAAGGCAAGGCCTCATGTAGCCCAGGCTAGCTGGGATAAGGAACCAAGGATCCTCCTGCTTCTACTTGCCTAGTGCTGGGATAACAGGCCTGAGCCAGCACACAGGTGTTACTCAGTGCTGGAGTATTGTGCATGCTGGGCAGGCACTCAGCCAACTGAGTCACATCCCCAGCCCCAATTTATGCCACTTTTCTGCAGTAAAGAGCACTGAATTGCATCTCAATGACTCCAAGTTGGCTTCATTTATGCACCTTAGATTGTCTATTATCAACTACAATTTTCATTTGTTCTGTATGCACCTGTGTCCAAACACACTGCAATGAGCTGAAACCTCAATAGCTGCGAGAGGAAAGAAGGTCCCCTTAGAATGAGAAAACCAAGGAAGCTTCCTCAGGCCAAGCACATTGGCTCCTGGGAACCTGACCAAAGAAAAGAGCCAGGGCTTTGACCCTGCAGCCATCAGCTGGCTTTGGTTGCCTAGAGCACACCTCATACACACAGGAGATTACCCAACAAGCCAGAAGATCTGGAAACAACCAGACTGCCCAGGGCACTCACAGGCTAGCCATTAAAAAGAAGGAAGTGGGACTATTTTTTTTATTTTTAAAAAATCCAGAACTTATCAGGTGTTTGCTGGGATACACTCTAGCATGTAACTGGCACAAGAAAGCAGCATTGGGGGGAGGCGGGGGCAGCCATAGAAAAAGGGTGTTTCCTCTGGCTGGGAACTGACAGCAAGAGAGAATAGATCTCAACTAGTGACACTAGCAGGCAATTTGATTTCAGTTTATAGCACCCACTTAAAACAATAATAACAGAAGCAAGCCAGTGAACAGCAGTCCTCCATGGCTTGTGCTTCAGCTCCTGCCTCCAGGTTCCTGCCCTGAGTTACTGCCTTGGGCTCCCTAAGTGATGAACTGTGACCCAGGAGATGTAAGCTAAATAATCGCTTTCCTCCCCAAGTTGGTGTTGGTCAGAGTGTTTTGTCACAGCAATGAAAGACAAACCAGAACAGAAATTGGTACCAGAGGAGTGGGGTATTGCTGTGACAGACCCGACCTTGGTGTTTTGGGGAAGGATTGTGGAGGCGTTTGGAACTTTGGGCTGGGAAGATCATTGAATGCCTAAAGATCATTGCTGTGGAGCTTGGAGCAGTTTTGCTGAAGGAGTTGTAGAAGACGGAGGCCTGGCTTGTAAAGTTTCTAGTTTCAAAGGGGAGTAGAGACCAACAGGACTGTGTAATCTGTGGGTTCTGGTCAGCTGGGGCTGAAGAATCAGCTGTAAGTAACAAGAGACCAGAACCTGAAGGGAAATCTTTGTTGTACTAGGACAATTGATGCTGGTTAGCTGGGGCTGAGAAATCAGCTGTAAGTAACAAGAGACCAGCATCACTGTGGTGAAATCTTCTGGGAGGAATTTCTTCAGAGTCAGCACACAGAAGCTGTGATCCAGAAGAGGCCTGAGCCTCCATCTCGAGCCAGAAGCAGGACTTGGTAATGTGTAAGAGTCTCCTATATGGTTCCGGTGTTGAAGTTTGAGGGGGTCACAGAGAGCAGCCGAGGCTTGGCACTGTGAGAGGTCAGGAAAGACTGTTGGTGGAAATGCACCTCAGTTGCAGTGAAGACCCCAGGATTGCAAGGGTCATGGAGAGAAGCTGAGGCTTTGCACCAGGAGAGGTCAGAAGAGACCATTGGTGAGGGTGCTGCCTCAGTTTCAGTGGTGACCCCAGCTTTTTGGAGAGGCCGGGACCATGGGATGACCACCAAGAGCAGCGGCAGGTGTGGAATGGAGTCGGCCTGGGTCTGAGAGATGAGCTGTGTGTGCCACGGATGGCAGAGTTGGAGAGGGGGAGCTGCCGAAACCCTTTGGAGCCCAGAAGATCGTGAGTCCCAGGTGTCGAGCCTGAGCTACTTTGCTGGACTTAGGTTTTGTTTGAGTGTGCCTGATTCTTCCCTTTGAAATAAGACAACACTTGTTTTGGATTTTACAGCAGCCCACAGTTAAGGGACTTTTAACAGACTGTGAACTTTTAAGTGTTTGGACATTTTGGGGACTGTGGGGCTTTATTTTTTGTAATTTTTTTTATTATTAATTTTATTTATTTCTGTTTATGAATATACTGTCTGCATGTAGGTCTGTGCACCTGTGTCGTGCAATGCCGCGGAGGTCGGAAGAGGGTCTCAGATTCCACTGGAACTGGAGTTCTCCTGGAATCAGAGTTTCAGACGGTTCTCGGCCACAATGTGGGCACTGGGGATCGAACCCGAGTGCTCTGTAAGAGCGGTCGGCACTCTTAACCGCTAGGCCATCTCCCAGGGGATTTTAAGGTTGTACTGTCTTAGGTTGTGATTAATGTTA
>VZQC01014822.1:2011323-2035875 GCA_009823505.1 Rhizomys pruinosus
TGTACTTAGTATCCACCTTCAGCACCTGTGCTCAGCATCTTCACATCTGTACTAAGTATCCACCTTCAGCACCTGTGCTCAGCACCTTCACATCTGTACTTAGTATCCACCTTCAGTACCTGTGCTCAGCATCTTCACATCTGTACTTAGTATCCACCTAAAGCACCTGTGCTCAGCATCTTCACATCTGGACTAAGTATCAATTTTCTGTGCCTGTGCTCAGCATCTTCACATCTGTACGTAGTATCCATCTTCCGTACATGTGCTCAGCACCTTCACATCTGTTCTTAGTATCCATCTTCCGTACCAGTGCTCAGCACCTTCAGATCAATACTTAGCATCCACCTTCAGTACCTGTGCTCAGCACGTTCACAACTGTACTTAGTATCGACCTTCAGTACCTGTGCTCAGCACCTTCACATCTATACTTAGTATCCACCTTCAGTACCTGTGCTCAGCACCTTCACATCTGTACTTAGTATCCACCTACAGCACCTGTGCTCAGCATCTTCACATCTATACTTAGTATCCACCTTCAGCACCTGTGCTCAGCACCTTCATATCTCTACTTAGTATATACCTTCAGTACGTGTGCTCAGCACCTTCACATCTGTACTTAGTATCCACAATCAGTACCTATGTTCAGCATCTTCACATCTGTACTTAGTAACCACCTTCAGCACCTGTGCTCAGCATCTTCACATGTGTACTTAGTATCCACCTTCAGCACCTGTGCTCAGCATCTTCACATCTGTACTAAGTATCCACCTTCAGCACCTGTGCTCAGCACCTTCACATCTGTACTTAGTATCCACCTTCAGTACCTGTGCTCAGCATCTTCACATCGGTACATAGTATCCACCTTCAGTACCTGTGCTCCTTCATATCTGTATTTAGTATCCACCTTCAGTACGTGTGCTCAGCACCTTCACATCTGTACTTAGTATCCACCTTCAGCAACTGTGCTCAGCACCTTCACATCTGTATTTAGTATCCACCTTCAGAACCTGTGCTCAGCACATTCACATCTGTACTTAGTATCCACCTTCAGCAACTGTGCTCAGCATCTTCACATCTGAACTTAGTATCCACCTTCAGCAACTGTGCTCAGCACCTACACATCTGTACTTAGTATCCACCTTCAGTACATGTGCTCAGCACCTTCACATCTGTACTTAGTATCCACCTTCAGTACCTGTGCTCAGCACCTTCACATCTGTACTTAGTATCCATCTTCAGTAACTGTGCTCAGCACCTTCACATCTGTACTTAGTATCCACATTCAGCACCTGTGCTCAGCATCTTCAAATCTGTACTTAGTATCCACCTAAAGCACCTGTGCTCAGCATCTTCACATCTGTACTAAGTATCAATTTCATGTGCCTGTTCTCAGCATCTTCACATCTGTACTTAGTATCCATCTTCAGCACCTGTGCTCAGCATCTTCACATCTGTACTAAGTATCCATTTTCAGTGCCTGTGCTCAGGACCTTCACATCTGTACTTAGTATCCACATTCAGCACCTGTGCTCAGCACCTTCACATCTGTACTTGGTATCCACTTTCAGGACCTGTGCTCAGCATCTTCATATCTGTACTTACTATCCATTTTCAGTGCCTGTACTCAGCATGTTCACATCTGTACTTAGTATCCACCTTCAGCACCTGTACTCAGAATCTTCACATCTGTACTTAGTATCCATCTTCCGTACCTGTGCTCAGCACCTTCACATCTATTCTTAGTATCCATCTTCCGTACCTGTGCTCAGCACCTTCAGAAATATACTTAGTATCCACGTTCAGTACCTGAGCTCAGCACCTTCACATCTGTACTTAGTATCCATCTTCAGTACCTGTGCTCAGGACCTTCACATCTGTACTTAGTATCCACTTTCAGTACGTGTGCTCAGCACCTTCATACCTGTACTTACTATCCACCTTCAGTACCTGTGCTCAGCACCTTCACATCTGTACTTAGAATCCACCTACAGCACCTGTGCTCAGCATCTTCACATCTGTATTTAGTATCCACCTCCAGCACCTTTGCTCAGCACCTTCATATCTCTACATAGTATATAACATCTGTAAATGTGCTCAGCACCTTCACATCTGTACTTAGTATCTACTATCAGTACCTGTGCTCAGCATCTTCACATCTGTACTTAGTATCCACCTTCAGGACCTGTGCTCAGCATCTTCATATCTGTACTTAGTATCCATTTTCAGTGCCTGTACTCAGCATCTTCACATCTTTACTTAGTATCCACCTTCAGCACCTGTGTTCAGCATCTTCACATCTGTACTTAGTATCCACCTTCAGCACCTGTGCTCAGCATCTTCACATCTGTACTTAGTATCCAACTTCAGCACCTGTGCTCAGCACCTTCACATCTGTACTTAGTATCCATCTTCAGTAACTGTGCTCAGCACCTTCACACCTGTATTTAGTATCCACATTCAGCACCTGTGCTCAGCATCTTCAAATCTGTACTTAGTATCCACCTTAGTATCCAACTTCAAGTACCTGTGCTCAGCCGTCTTCAACATCTGTACTTAGTAGTCCAATTATTCAGTCCTGTGCTCGGATCCTTCACATCTGTACTTAGTATCCACCTTCAGCTACCTGTCCTTTCAGCACCTTCACATCTTTCCTTAGGTATCCACTTCAGTACGTGTGCTCGCACCTTCACATCTGTACGTTAGTATCCACCATTCAGACCGGCTGCTCTTCACCTACTGTATTAGTATCCACCTTTCACGACCGTGTGCTCAGCATCTTTCACATTGTACTTAGTATCCACACTTCAGTACCTTTATATTAACAAAGAAAACTGAATCCACGCCACAGACTCTCAACACAGAGACAAGACTGGTGCGAAACTGTGCTCAGCATGTTCACATCTGTACTTAGTATCCACCTTCAGTAACTGTGCTCAGCACCTTCACATCTGCATTTAGTATCCACCTTCAGAACCTGTGCTCAGCACCTTCACATCTGTACATAGTATCCATCTTCAGTACCTGTGCTCTGGACCTTCACATCTGTACTTAGTATCCACTTTCAGTACGTGTGCTCAGCACCTTCATATCTGTACTTAGAATCCACCATCAGTACCTGTGCTCAGCACCTTCACATCTGTACTTAGAATCCACCTACAGCACCTGTGCTCAGCATCTTTGCATCTGTACTTAGTATCCACCTTCAGCACCTTTGCTCAGCACCTTCATATCTCTACATAGTATATAACTTCTGTACGTGTGCTCAGCACATTCACATCTGTACTTAGTATCTACTATCAGTACCTGTGCTCAGCATCTTCATATCTGTACTTAGTATACATTCTCAGTGCCTGTACTCAGCATCTTCACATCTGTACTTAGTATCCACCTTCAGCACCTGTGCTCAGCATCTTCACATCTGTACTTAGTATCCACCTTCAGCACCTGTGCTCAGCATCTTCACATCTGTATTTGGAACCACCTTCAGCACCTGTGCTCAGCATCTTCACACCTGTACTAAGTATGCACCTTCAGCACCTGTGCTCAGCATCTTCACATCGGTACATAGTATCCAACTTCAGTACCTGTGCTCCTTCATAACTGTATTTAGTATCCACCTTCAGTACGTGTGCTCAGCACCTTCACATCTGTACTTAGTATCCACCATCAGTACCTGTGCTCAGCACCTTCACATCTGTACTTAGTATCCTTTTTCAGTACCTGTTCTCAGCAACTGCACATCTGTCCTTAGTATCCATCTGCTGTACCTGTGCTCAGCACCTTCACATCTGTACTTAGTATCCTTTTTCAGTACCTGTTCTCAGCAACTGCACATCTGTCCTTAGTATCCATCTGCTGTACCTGTGCTCAGCACCTTCACATCTGTACTTAGTATCCACCTTCAGTACCTGTGCTCAGCACTTTTACATCTGTACTTAGTATCCATCTTCAGTACCTGTGCTCAGCACCTTCACATCTATACATAGTATCCACCTTCAGCACCTGTGCTCAGCATCTTCACATCTGTACTTAGTATCCACCTTCAGCACATGTGCTCAGCACATTCACATCTCCACTTAGTATCCACCTTCAGTACGTGTGCTCAGCACCTTCACATCTGTACTTAGTATCCACCATCAGCACCTGTGCTCAGCATCTTCACATCTGTACTTAGTAACCACCTTCAGCACCTGTGCTCAGCATCATCACATCTGTAATTAGTATCCACCTTCTGCACCTGTGCTCAGCATCATCACATCTGTAATTAGTATACACCTTCTGCACCTGTGCTCAGCATCTTCACATCTGTACTTAGTATCCACCTTCAGCACCTGTGCTCAGCACCTTCACCGCTGTACTTAGTATCCAACTTCAGTACCTGTGCTCAGGACCTTCACATCTGTATATAGTATCCACCTTCAGTACGTGAGCTCAGCACCTTCACATCTGTACTTAGTATCCACCATCAGTACCTGTGCTCAACACCTTCACATCTATACGTAGTATCCACCTTCAGCACCTGTGCTCACCACCTTCACATCTGTACAAAGTATCCACCTTCAGCACCTGTGCCCTGCATCTTCACATATGTACATAGTATCGACCTTCAGTACCTGTGCTCAGCATCTTCACACCTGCACTTAGTATCCACCTTCAGTACCTGTGCTCAGCACCTTCACATCTGTATTTAGTATCCACCTACAGTTTCTGTGCTCAGCACCTTCATATCTGTACTTAGTATCCAACTTCACAACTTATGCTCAGCATCTTCACATCTGTACTTAGTATCCACCTTCACTGCCTGTACTCAGCACCTTCACATCTGTCCTTAGTATACACCTTCAGTACCTGTGCTCAGCATATACGGATCTGTACATAGTATCCACCTTCAGTACATGTGTTCAGCACCTTCACATCTGTACTAAGTGTCCACTTTCAGTACCTGTGCTCAGCACCTTCACATCTGTACTTAGTATCCAACTTCACAACCTGTGCTCAGCACCTTCACATCTGTAATTATTATCCACCTTCATAATCTGTGCTCAGCACCTTCCCATCTGTACTTAGTATCCATCTTCAGTACCTGTGCTCAGCACCTTCACATCTGTACTTAGTATCCACTTTCAGCACCTGTGCTCAGCATCTTCACATCTGTACTTAGTATCCACCTAAAGCACCTGTGCTCAGCATCTTCACATCTGGACTAAGTATCAATTATCTGTGCCTGTGCTCAGCATCTTCACATCTGTATGTAGTATCCATCTTCAGCACCTGTGCTCAGCATCTTCACATCTGTACTAAGTATCCATTTTCAGTGCCTGTGCTCAGGACCTTCACATCTGTACTTAGTATCCATCTTCCGTTCCAGTGCTCAGCACCTTCACATCTGTACTTAGTATCCATCTTCAGTACCTGTGCTCAGCACCTTCACATCTGTACTTAGTATCCACGTTCAGTACCTGTGCTCAGCACCTTCACATCTGTACTTAGTATCCATCTTCAGTAACTGTGCTCAGCACCTTCACATCTGTACTTAGTATCCACATTCAGCACCTGTGCTCAGCATCTTCACATCTGTACTTAGTATCCACATTCAGCACCTGTGCTCAGCATCTTCACATCTGTACTAAGTATCAATTTTATGTGCCTGTTCTCAGCATCTTCACATCTGTACTTAGTATCCATCTTCAGCACCTGTGCTCAGCATCTTTACATCTGTACTAAGTATCCATTTTCAGTGCCTGTGCTCAGGACCTTCACATCTGTACTTAGTATCCACCTTCAGCACCTGTGCTCAGCACCTTCACATCTGTACTTGGTATCCACTTTCAGGACCTGTGCTCAGCATCTTCATATCTGTACTTACTATCCATTTTCAGTGCCTGTACTCAGCATGTTCACATCTGTACTTAGTATCCACCTTCAGCACCTGTACTCAGAATCTTCACATCTGTACTTAGTATCCATCTTCCGTACCTGTGCTCAGCACCTTCACATCTATTCTTAGTATCCATCTTCCGTACCTGTGCTCAGCACCTTCAGAAATATACTTAGTATCCACGTTCAGTACCTGAGCTCAGCACCTTCACATCTGTACTTAGTATCCATCTTCAGTACCTGTGCTCAGGACCTTCACATCTGTACTTAGTATCCACTTTCAGTACGTGTGCTCAGCACCTTCATATCTGTACTTAGTATCCACCTTCAGTACCTGTGCTCAGCACCTTCACATCTGTACTTAGAATCCACCTACAGCACCTGTGCTCAGCATCTTCACATCTGTACTTAGTATCCACCTTCAGCACGTTTGCTCAGCACCTTCATATCTCTACATAGTATATAACTTCTGTACGTGTGCTCAGCACCTTCACATCTGTACTTAGTATCTACTATCAGTACCTGTGCTCAGCATCTTCACATCTGTACTTAGTATCCACCTTCAGGACCTGTGCTCAGCATCTTCATATCTGTACTTAGTATCCATTTTCAGTGCCTGTACTCAGCATCTTCACATCTTTACTTAGTATCCACCTTCAGCACCTGTGTTCAACATCTTCACATCTGTACTAAGTATCCAACTTCAGCACCTGTGCTCAGCACCTTCACATCTGTACTTAGTATCCACTTCATTACCTGTGCTCAGCATCTTCACATCGGTACATAGTATCCACCTTCAGACCTGTGCTCCTTCATATCTGTATTTAGTATCCACCTTCAGTACGTGTGCTCAGCACCTTCACATCTGTACTTAGTATCCACCATCAGTACCTGTGCTCAGCATCTTCACATCTGTACTTTGTAACAACCTTCAGCACCTGTGCTCAGCATCTTCACATCTGTACTTAGTATCCACCTTCTGCACCTGTGCTCAGCATCTTCACATCTGTACTTAGTATCCACCTTCAGCACCTGAGCTCAACACGTTCACCTCTGTAGTTAATATCCACCTTCAGTACCTGTGCTCAGGACCTTCACATCTGTATTTAGTATCCACCTTCAGTACCTGTGCTCAGCATCTTCGCATCTGTATTAAGTATCCATTTTCAGTGCCTGTGCTCAACACCTTCACATCTGTACTTAGTATCCACCTTCAGCACCTGTGTTCAGCACCTTCACATCTGTACTTGGTATCCAATTCAGAACCTGTGCTCAGCATCTTCATATCTGTACTTAGTATCCATTTACAGTGCCTGTGCTCAGGATCTTCACATCTGTACTTAGTATCCAGCTTCAACACCTGTGCTCAGCATGTTCATATCTGTACTTAGTATCCATTTTCAGTGCCTGTGCTCAGCATCTTCACATCTGTACTTAGTATCCACCTTCAGCACCTGTACTCAGCATCTTCACATCTGTACTTAGTATCCATCTTCCGTACATGTGCTCAGCACCTTCACATCTGTTCTTAGTATCCATCTTCCGTACCAGTGCTCAGCACCTTCAGATCAATACTTAGTATCCACCTTCAGTACCTGTGCTCAGCACCTTCACATCTGTACTTAGTATCCACCTTCAGCACCTGTGCTCAGCATCTTCAAATCTGTACTTAGTATCCACCTAAAGCACCTGTGCATAGCACCTTCATATCTGTACTTAGTATCCACATTCAGCACCTGTGCTCAGCACCTTGACATCTGTACTTAGTATTCACCTTCAGTACCTGTGCTCAACACCTTCACATCTATACGTAGTATCCACCTTCAGCACCTGTGCTCACCACCTTCACATCTGTACAAAGTATCCACCTTTAGCACCTGTGCTCTGCATCATCACATCTGTACGTAGTATCAACCTTCAGTACCTGTGCTCAGCATCTTCACATCTGCACTTAGTATCCACCATCAGTATCTGTGCTCAGCATCTTTATATCGGAACTTAGTATCCACCTTCAGCACCTGTGCTCAGCATCTTATCATCTGTACTTAGTATCCATTTCCATTGACTGTGCTCAGCATCTTCACATCTGTACTTAGTATCCACCTTCAGTAACTGTGCTCAGCATCTTCACATCTGTACTTAGTATCCACCTTCAGTACCTGTGTTCAGCATCTTCACATCTCTACTTAGTATCTACCTTCAGCACCTGTGCTCAGCATCTTCACATCTGTATTTAGTATCCACATTCAGAGCCTATGCTCAGCACCTTCACATCTGTACTTAGTATCCACCTTCAGCACTTGTGCTCAGCACCTTCACATCTGTACTTAATATCCACCTTCAGCACCTGTGCTCAGCATCTTCACATCTGTACATAGTATCCACCTTCAGTACCTGTGCTCAGCACCTTCACATCTGTATTTAGTATCCACCTTCAGTTTCTGTGCTCAGCACCTTCACATCTGTACTTAATATCCACCTTCAGCACCTGATCTCAGCACCTTCCCATCTGTACTTAGTATCCACCTTCAGCACCTGTGCTCAGCATCTTCACATCTGTACTTAGTATCCACCTTCAGTACCGGTGCTCAGCATCTTCACATCGGTACTTAGTATCCACCTTCAACACCTTTGCTCAGCATCTTCACATCTGTACTTAGTATCCATTTCCAGTGCCTGTGCTCAGCATCTTCACATCTGTACTTACCACCTTCACATCTGTACTTAGTATCCAACTTCACAACCTGTGCTCAGCATCTTCACATCTGTACTTAGTATCCACCTTCACTGCCTGTGCTCAGCATCTTCATATCGGTACTTAGTATCCACCTTCAGTACCTGTGCTCAGCACCTTCACATCTGTACTTAGTATCCACCTTCAGGACCTGTGCTCAGCACCTTCATATCTATCATTAGTATCCACCTTCAGGACCTGTGCTCAGCACCTTCACATCTGTACTTAGTATCCACCTTCAGTACCTGTGCTCAGCACCTTCACATCTGTACTTAGTATCCACCTTCAGTACCTGTGCTCAGCACCTTCACATCTGTACTTAGTATCCACCTTCAGTACCTGTGCTCAGCACCTTCACATCTGTACTTAGTATCCACCTTCAGTACCTGTGCTCAGCACCTTCACATCTGTACTTAGTATCCACCTTCAGTACCTGTGCTCAGCACCTTCACATCTGTACTTAGTATCCACCTTCAGTACCTGTGCTCAGCACCTTCACATCTGTACTTAGTATCCACCTTCAGTACCTGTGCTCAGCACCTTCACATCTGTACTTAGTATCCACCTTCAGTACCTGTGCTCAGCACCTTCACATCTGTACTTAGTATCCACCTTCAGTACCTGTGCTCAGCACCTTCACATCTGTACTTAGTATCCACCTTCAGTACCTGTGCTCAGCACCTTCACATCTGTACTTAGTATCCACCTTCAGTACCTGTGCTCAGCACCTTCACATCTGTACTTAGTATCCACCTTCAGTACCTGTGCTCAGCACCTTCACATCTGTACTTAGTATCCACCTTCAGTACCTGTGCTCAGCACCTTCACATCTGTACTTAGTATCCACCTTCAGTACCTGTGCTCAGCACCTTCACATCTGTACTTAGTATCCACCTTCAGTACCTGTGCTCAGCACCTTCACATCTGTACTTAGTATCCACCTTCAGTACCTGTGCTCAGCACCTTCACATCTGTACTTAGTATCCACCTTCAGTACCTGTGCTCAGCACCTTCACATCTGTACTTAGTATCCACCTTCAGTACCTGTGCTCAGCACCTTCACATCTGTACTTAGTATCCACCTTCAGTACCTGTGCTCAGCACCTTCACATCTGTACTTAGTATCCACCTTCAGTACCTGTGCTCAGCACCTTCACATCTGTACTTAGTATCCACCTTCAGTACCTGTGCTCAGCACCTTCACATCTGTACTTAGTATCCACCTTCAGTACCTGTGCTCAGCACCTTCACATCTGTACTTAGTATCCACCTTCAGTACCTGTGCTCAGCACCTTCACATCTGTACTTAGTATCCACCTTCAGTACCTGTGCTCAGCACCTTCACATCTGTACTTAGTATCCACCTTCAGTACCTGTGCTCAGCACCTTCACATCTGTACTTAGTATCCACCTTCAGTACCTGTGCTCAGCATCTTCACATCTGTACTTAATATCCACCTTCAGCACCTGTGCTCAGCACCTTCACATCTGTACTTAGTATCCACCTTCAGCACCTGTGCTGAGCACCTTCACATCTGTACGTAGTATCCATCTTCAGCACCTGTGCTCAGCACCTTCACATCTGTACTTAGTTTCCACCTTCAGCTCCTCTGTTCTGTACCTTAAGCATTTACCCTTGGTTTATTTGGTGTCTTCACATTTATTCCTCCTTTGTTGACTTGTCTCATTTTATCTTGACGAGTTCACCTGGAATTCTGTCATTCATGTTTCAGCAGGAGTTACTTCTGTGTTCCTGCACATTCTTCAATTGTTGATTTCTATTTGTGTGTCCTGTTTTGTTCTTATTTTTGTCTTTTTGGTTTTCTGAGCTGGGCTCTAATTCTGAATAGCCCAGGTATGTGGCTCCTGCCTGTATCACCCCATAGCTGGACGACAGCTGTGCCCCACCTTCCTTGGTTTCTACAGTTATGAGTACCGAACCTAAGGCTTCAAATAGTCTATACAAGCACTCTACCAACAGAACTGTCTCCCCATCCCTGATTTGTATGATGTTGGCCTTTATTTTTATAGACCTGTTTGTTGCCTGGCCTAAAGCTTGGACACATTGGGTCACTGAAGATATATATATATATATATATATATATATATATATATATATATCTGTATTTTTCAAAGTTTAAAGTTCAAGATGAAAACACCCAGGTTTTTCCCATGGTGACCTACTTAACTCCAGTTAATGACCACAGGGAACGACTGGTCCTTCGTCCCTTTCACCATGGGGAATGACTTGTCCTACGTCCTTGTCACCATGGACTCTCCCTCTGTCTTACTACATCTCTTTATGGTTTTGATTTAAAGGAGGATCTACTATGGAGTTCTGCCTGGCTTGATGCTGGCCAGACAACAATCCTCCTGCCTTGGCCTCCCAAGTGCTAGGATTCAAGTAGGCAGCATCACTTTTTATTTTGAAAGGGATCTCACTGAGTGACCCAGAGGGGCCTTGAACCCACTTGGAAACCACAGCTAACACTGAACTCAAGGTCTTCTTATCTCAGCTTCCCGTGTAGCTTCAATGACAGACCTGTATTACTTGTCCCTGGTGACCATAAACCCTGGAACAGAACACTTACCTGCGTTCAAGTGTGAGCCCACTGCCAGACTCAGTGCTCTGGTCCTGGAGCACAAAGGGCCTATAGGCACAAGCTCGCTGAAGGCGACCACGGGAGATTGCCTAAAAATTTTTAAACTTTAATTTTTTTTTTATTATTTATTTTCGTATGTGTATGAATGTATTGTCTGCATGCAGGTCTGTGCACCCATGTCGTGCAATGCCGCGGAGGTCAGAAGAGGGTCTCGGATTCCCCTGGAACTGGAGTTCTCCTGGAATTGGAGTTACAGACGGTTCTTAGCCGCCATGTGGGTGCTGGGGATCGAACCCGGGTCCTCTGCAAGAGCGTCGGTGCTCTTAACCGCTAGGCTATCTCTCCAGCCCCGAAAATTTTAAAACTTTAAAAGATAAATTAAAAGATTGATGAAGTTTGTAGGGTTGAGCAGAAAAAAAATTGAAGTAAAACCTGGATTGATGGGGAAAGTTTCTAATGTTTTCATAAGTGTTTCCCCCTCTTTCTGTATCTGAACATGTCCATATGTACATAGGTGCACATGCACATGTATGTGAATATTAGTGGAAGCCAAAAGTACACACTGGGTGTTTTCCTTCATCATTCTCCACCTTATTTTTTGAGACAGGATATGAAACTGAGCCTTGAGCTCACCCAAGGAGCCTCCTGTCTCCATCTCTTTAACACTTGGTTTATTTATTTATTTATTTATTTATTTTTAATACTATTCAGACTGCACTCCCTCCCTAATGCTTGGCTTTTCACATGGGTGCTGAGGATCTGAAGTCAAGGCCTCATGTTTGTTTCAGGGCAAGTACTTTACTGACTGAGCCATCTTCCCACCCAATTCCCTTTTCTGTGTTTTGTTTCTTGAAGCACTGATATTAGATCAAGTGCATTCTATACCCAAGGCAAGCATTCAACCACTGAGCCACATCTCATCACCAGGAAGCAGGGCTTTCTCTGGGAAACATACAATCCTATGTCAGAAGGATTGATGTGGAAACTCCCCCATGTTCTGCTGGAGAATTTACACTGCTTTAAAACTTATCTTGGGGCCACAATGTAAAATACAGTTCTCAGACAAAATAAGCACTTCTGTGTTTAGCAGGGCAGTGCTCGAAGGTGAAAAACACTGCTCACTGGGAAATGATGGTCACTCTCATACAAGATGGGTGGCTGTGAGCCACTGATACTCAACAAATACAGAGACTGGTGCAGCTAGAGGCCTTCTTCTCAAGCAGGGATGACGGCTCAGCCCCCTCTTCCTATCTACTAAACACTGGTTCCCTTTCTTAACTGAAAGAAAGAACGGCAGTTGCTAAGGTGTTCTTTAGCACTGAAATTGTCGGCTTGAAAATAAGTCCAAAGTCAGCCAGGTGTGGTCAGCCGGGTGTGGTGGCACACGCCTTTAATCCTAGCATTTGGGAGGCACAGGCAGGCAGATCTCTGTGAGTTCAAGGCCAGCCTGGTCTACAGAGTGATTTCCAGGACAGTTGGGGCTACAGGGAGACCCTGTCTCAAAAAAAAATAAAAGAAAATAAGTCCAAAGTCACTGATTCCTGCACTTTGATGTATAGTGACTTGGGAAAGAGCTGCAAGGGCAGAGCTGGACTTCTCCAAGGGCCAAGTTCTCCCAAGGACTGAAGCTGACCCCATCACAGGGGCTAGGAGACGATGAGTTGTGACTCTGTGTGTGTGTGTGTGGTGCGTATGTATGTGTGTATGGTATAGTGCGTTATCTATGTATGAGAGAGATGTATGTAGTGTAAGTATGGTATGGTATGTAATGTGTGTATAGTATGTGTCTATGATGTATGTAGCATGGCATGTGTGGTATATAGTATGTGTATTGTGTGTGTAGAGAGAGTGTATGTGGTGTGTAGTGTGTGTGTAGTATGTATGATGTATGTGGTGTATATATGGTGTAGTTTGTAGTATGTGTGTTCAGCTGTGTGTGTGTGTGTGTGTGTGTGTGTGTAAAAACCTAACTGTTAAAATTAGAATGCTACAGAAGAGCAGTTAGGTCTGTAGCTCAATTGCAAGAGTGCTTGCTTAGCTCTAGCCTGGGTTTTGATCTCCAGCACCACATAAACCAAGTATAGTGACCCAAGCTTGTAATTCCAACAATCAGGAGGTAGAAGTAAAAAGACAAGGAGTTCAAGGCCAGACTTGGATACAGAAAACCCTGACCACCCCCCAAAATACAGAAAAATGTAGAGTTAATATGATTGGGGGAAAGAGAGAAAACACAAGAATAAGGTATTAGGTTATACTGGCTCATGCTCCTAAGCCCAGGACTCAAGAAGCTAAGGCAGGAGGATTATTTCCAGTTTGAGGTCAGTATAGGCTACAAAGTAGGAGCATGTCTCAGAAAAGTAGTGAGGCAGGAGAGGCAGACAAAAGAAAGTAATTGATAAATTAATACAATCAAAATTCATTATACATGGGCTGGACAGATGGCTCAAAGGTTAAGAGCACTGGCTGCTCTTGCAGAGTGCCAGGGTTCGATTTCCAGCACACACATGGCAGCTAAGAACTATCCATAATTCCAGTTCCAGGAGAATTTGACATCCTCTTCTGTCCTACTTGAGCATTGCACAACACGGGTGCAATTTTACACATGTAAGCATAACATACACTCATACACATAAAATAAAACTAATAAAATATTTTTTAAAAATACATATTGCCAGGCGTGGTGGTGCATGCCTTTAATCCTAGCACTCGGGAGGCAGAGGCAGGTGGATCTTTGCGAGTTCAAGGCCAGCCTGGTCTACAGAGTGAGTTCCAGGACATCTGGGGCTACAGGGAGACCCTGTCTCGAAAAAGACCAAAAAAAAAAATACATTATAAGCTGGGCATGGTGGCACATGCCTTTAATCCCAGCACTTAGGAGGCATAGGCAGGTGGAACTCTGTAAGTTCAAGGCCAGCCTGGTCTACAGAGCAAGTTCCAGGTCATCTGGAACTAAAGGGAGGCCCTGCTAGCTGGCATTAAAGGTGGGCCTGTTGCCACTGTGAGACTTAAGTGCACAGAGCTTAGATCAGGGACTTCCCAGGACCACCTAAAGCACAGAGTAGGCATAACACCTCCCCGCCCCCTCCAGCCAGAATTTCTGAGGGAGTGTCCAAGTGGATATTTTGGAGAACCTTTAAAACAAAAAGGGAAGAGTGAATTAGACTTCCAACATATAAACAAAATTGAAATTCTGAAACCTACACAAGTCAACACTCCATAAACAAGGAGAAAAAAATAGACATCTGAAGGAAGCAAGCAAAGTAAGCCTTCAACATACTGAAGAGGCATTTGGGATTCGCATCAGAATGCAGGCAAAAAAGGGAAACCCACATGCCAAGGACACAATGAAGGGACAACATGGGAAAGTTGCAGGATAATTCCACACCAAGCTCTACCAAACCTGTGGGAGATTCCTACAGTGGGATCCCCCTGGGTGTGACTCAGGGCACAGATCTTAGAGGAACAATTGCAGACTTATTCAGAGAAATCAAAGAATATAAAGAACAAGTCAGAGAACTAAAGAGAGAGAATGAAAAACTCAAGAAGGACCTAGAGGGAGACAATGACAAACTTTGGAAAGAACTAAAGGAAGAGAATGACAAACTCCAGAAAGAACTGTAGGGAAAAAATGACAAACTCCAGAAGGAAGTGGAAACACTGAAAAAGGAAGCCAACCAATGAAGTAAGGAGCACCAAGAAGAGATTGAGAAGCTTAAAAAGGAACTGGAAATAGTAAAGAAAACACAGGATGAAATGAAAAAGGAAATAGAACACTCATCCAATCAAGAGGAAAGGAATGGAAAAAGCCTCAGTAATAGAATGGAGGAAGCAGAACAAAGAATATCAGACCTGGAAGATAACACAGAACAACTAAAAACCCCAAGTAATGATTATAAAAAATTTAAAAATACACAAAAGTGGAACAACCAGGAAATATGGGACACTATGAAAAGATCAAACCTCCACATCATAGGGAATAGAGGAAGGAGAAGAATCCGAAGAGAATATTATTGATCAGATCTTCAACAGAATGCTACATGAAAATTTCCCCAAACTTAAAAAAGACAAAACCATACAAATACAAGAAGCACATAAAACTCCAAACAGACAAGATCAGAAAAGAAACTCTCCACGCCATATCATAGTTAAAATGCTAGACAACCAAAACAAAGACAAAATTCTGAAAGCCACAAGAAAAAAACAAGTTACATATAAGGGGAAACCTATCAGAATTACAACTGACTTCTCAGTGCAAACTATGAAAGCAAGAAGAACATGGAGCAAAGCATTCCCAGTGTTAAAGGACTACAGATGCCAACCCAGGTTACTTTACCCAGCAAAAATGTCAATTATAATTGAAGGAGAGAGAAAAATCTTCCATGACATAAACAAGATGATAGAATACGTGTCAGGAAAACCAACCCTTCAGAATATACTTGAAGCAATTCAAAGGACAGAAGAGAGGAGCAACTATCCCCGGGCACCTAGAAAGAGAAATTAGACCTCATTAAACTCAAAAAGCTTCTGTACATCAAAAGAAAAAAATCAAGGAAGTGAAGAGAAAACCCACAGAGTGAGAGGAAAACTTCACCACAGATACATTGACAAACCGTTGATTTCCAGAGTATATAAGCTGCTCAAAAAACAAAGAAGAAAGAAGACAAATGAATCACTCAAAAGATGGAACAAAGAGCTGAACAGAGACTTCACAAGTGAGGAATTAGAGATGGTTGAGAAACATCTTAAAAAGTGTTCAACGTCACTAATAATGCAAATTAAAACCACTTTCAAATATCATCTCACTCCAATAAGACTGGCTAGGATCAAGAAAACAAATGATACCAAGTGCTGGAGAGGTTGTAGGGAAAGGGGAGCATTCATCCATTGCTAGTAGGAATGTAAACTTGTATAGCCACTATGGAAAGCAGTGTGGAGAACACTTGGAAGACTCAAAATGAGCTTACCACCCAACCCAGTCATACCACTCCTAGGTATATACCCACAAGACTCTTCTTACTGCAGAGATACATGCACAGCTATGTTAATGCAGCTCTGTTCACAATAGCAAAAAGCTGGAACCAACCTAAATGCCCCACAACTGACAAGTGGATAGAGAAGATGTAGTAGGTCTACACAATGGAGTTCTATGCAGCAGTAAAAAAAGGACAACATCATGAACTTTTCAGGTAAGTGGATGGAACTGGAAGATATTACGTTAAGTGAAGTAACACAGTCCCAGAAAAACAAACAACAAATGGTATCCCTCATCTGTGGATGCTAGCGCCAATAACCTAGTTGTAAACATTTCTTGTTGGGAGTGATACATATTGGAAAGAACAACAATAAAACCAACAACAGAGGGGACTGCATCAAAGAACTGACTGAAAGGGTGAATCTGGTGGGGTGGGCGGTTGGAGGAGTACACGAGTCTGGATTTGATTTGTAACATAATATTGTAACAAAAAGAAAGAGAAATTAATAAAAACATAGCTGGAGAAGTAGAAACCGAGACTAAAAATGTGAATGGATAATAAGCTGAAAGGAAACAACATGCATCTTTCAATGATAACCTTAAATATTAATGGACTAGAGCTGGGCATGGTGGTGCACGCCTTTAATCCTAGCACTTGGGAGGCAGAGGCAGGTGGACCTTTGTGAGTTCAAGGCCAGCCTGGTCTACACAGCAAATTCCAGGACAGCTGGGGCTACAGATCTTGAAAAAAACAAAAAGAAAAATTAATGGTCTAAACTCCCCAATCAAAAGACATAGACTGGGAGATTGGATTAGGCAACAAAACTGATATATATGCTGTCTGCAAGAAACCCATCTCACTCTCAATGATATGCCTATCCTTGAGATTTAAAATACACAAAAGTGGAACAACCAGGAAATAAGGGACAATATGAAAAGATCAAACCTCCACATCATAGGAATAGAGGAAGGAGAAGAATCTCAAGAGAATGGTATTGAGCAGCTCTTTAACAGAATAATAGATGAAAATTTCCCCAAACTAAAAAAAAAGCCAAACCAATACAAATATAGGAAGCACATAAAACTCCAAACAGACAAGATCAGAAAAGAAACTCTCCACACCATATCATAGTTAGAATGCTAGACAACCAAAACAAAGACAAAATTCTGAAAGCCACAAGAGAAAAACACCAAGTTACATATAAGGGAAAACCTATCAGAATTACAACTGACTTCTCAGTGCAAACTATGAAAGCAAGAAGAACGTGGAGCAAAACATTCCCAGTGTTAAAGGACTATAGATGCCAACCCAGGCTACTATAACCAGCAAAAATGTTGATATAGTTGAAGGAGAGAGAAAAATCTTCAATGACATAAATAAGATGATAGAATACATGTCCTGAAAAATATTCCAAGCAAATGGTATCAAAAAGAAAGCAGGTGTTGCTATTTTAATATCAGACAAAATAAACTTCAAAGTAATAGAAATCAGAAGAAACAAAGAAGGCCACTACATCTTTATCAAAGGAACAATTGACCATGAAGATTTCACAATCGTGAATATATATGCACCAAACTCTGGTGCACCAAAATTTATAAAGAAAATTCTCCAGGACCTCAAGGCACAGATTAACCCCAGCACACTCACAGTAGGGGACTTCAATACCCCAATAAGTCCTTTGGACAGATCCACAGGACAAAGAATAAACAGAGAGACATCTGAACTGAATACACCAAATGGACCTCATGGACATCTACCAAAGATTCTACCCAAATACCAAAGAATATACTTTCTACTGAGCACCCTGCAGAACATTCTCCAAAATCAACCAAATACTGGGACACAGAAAAAGCCTCCACAAATACAAAAAAGATTGAAATAATTTCATGCATTCTATCAGATAATAAATCTCAATATCAACACCAGGATAAGCCCTACTATTTACAAGAACACATAGAGACTAAACAACACTCTCCTGAATAATGAATGGGTCAATGAAGAAATAAAGGAAGAAATAAAAGTATTCATAGGACAGAGTGAAAAAGACAATACAACACAACAGAACCTATGGGATACTTTAAAAGCAGTCTTGAGAGGGAAATTTATAGCCCTAAGTGCCCAGATCAAGAAAACAGAGAGAGTGTTGGGCAAGTATTTGGCAGCGGTTTACATGCTGCACGTGCTCCAGCTGGGGGCGGAGTCTGAGTGGACCCTTGGGAACTGTGGACTGGGAAAGGTGTCCCAGAAGGCCTTGGGAGCTACTAGCCGCGGCTCAAACAGAGAGGGTACCGGCGCATGGGCTAAGCCAGCAACCCAAACATACCCCCACCCCCACTGCCACCTGGAACCCCCAACTGGAACTCAGAAGAGAGTGGCCTGCAGCAGAGGGTCTACAATGTTCAGAAGGTGTCACCCAGGTTGCTACCCACCCAGCTCCGGCAGGACAGAAAGGGAAAAGTGAACTATACCTTCCAATATATAACCAAAATTGAAAGCGTAAAACCTAAACAAGTCAACACTCCATTCATAAGGAGAATATAACAAAGACACCCTAAGGAATCAAGGAAAGCAATCCTTCAACAAAGTGAAGAGGCATTCAAAATTCACATCAGAATACAGGCAAAAAGCTAACCACATGCTGAGAGCACATTGAAAGAACAATACGGGAAAAGCACAGAACAACTCCACACCAAATTCTATGGAGCCAGTGGAGGACCCCTACAATGGGATCTCTGTAGAGGTATCCCAGGACACAGATCCCAAAATAACAATCACAGATATATTCAAAGAAATCATAAAACTAAGGGGAGAGAATGAAAAACTCAGAAAGGACCTAGAGGAAGACAAGGACAAACTTTGCAAAGAACTAAAAGGAGAAAATGACAGATTCCTGAAAGAACTAGAGGAAGAAAATGACATACTCCGGAAGGAAGTGGAAACACTGAAAAGATCCCACTCTGAAATGAAAAAGGAAACCAATGAGCTACAAGAAAAGTTTGAGAAGCTCCAAAAGGAAATGGAAATAGTAAGGAAAACATAGGAAGAAAAAAAAAGGAAATTGAACAGTCATCCAATCAAGAGGAAAGAATGGGAAAAAGCCTCAGAAGCAGAATGGAGGAAGCAGAAAAAAGAATATCAGACCTAGAAGACAACACAGAACAACTGAAAAGCTCAAGTAAAGACTATGAAAATTTAAAAATACACAAGAGTGGAACAACCAAGAAATGTGGGACACTATGAAAAGAACAAACATCCGCATCATAGGGATAGGGGAAGGAGAAGAATCCCAAGAGAATGGTATTGACCAGATTGTCAACAAAATAATAGAGGAAAATTTCCCCAAACAAACAAAAAAAAAGACAAATTCATGCAAATACAAGAAGCAAGTAGAACACCAAATAGACTAGACCAGAAAAATCTCCCCCTGCCATATCTTAGTTAAAATGCTAGATACCCAAAACAAAGACAAAATTCTGAAAGCCACAAGAGAAAAACAACAAGTTACATACAAGGGAAAACTTATCAAAATCACAGCTGACTTCAGCACAAACTATGAAAGCAAGAAGAACGTGGACCAAAGCATTCCCAGTGCTAAAGAA
Source organism: Rhizomys pruinosus (assembly GCA_009823505.1). Taxonomy (NCBI): domain Eukaryota; kingdom Metazoa; phylum Chordata; class Mammalia; order Rodentia; family Spalacidae; genus Rhizomys; species Rhizomys pruinosus. Next base: position 2,031,110 of record VZQC01014822.1, read on the forward strand.
CTATGGATGCCAACCCAGGTTACTATACCCAGCAAAAATGTCAATTCTAGTTGAAGAAAAGAGAAAAATATCCATGACATAAACAAGATGAAAGACTACATGTTTGGAAAACCAACACTTCAGAGAATGCTTGAAACAATTCAAAGGACAGAGGAGAGGAGCAACTACCCCCAGGCACCTTGAAAGAAAAAAATTTAATAAAAACAGAAATGCAGAGGTAGAAACCTACACAAAAAATGCAAATGTATTATTATACATTGATGAAAGGAAGCAATAACCTTAAATATCAATGGGCTGAACTCCCCAATCAAAAGACATAGACTGGGGGCTGGAGAGATGGCCTAGAGGTTAAGAGCACCGAGTGCTCTTGCAGAGGACCCGGGTTCCATCCCCAGCACCCACATGGAGGCTGAGAACCGTCTTTAACTCCAGTTCCAGGGGAATCTGACACCCTCTTCTGACCTCCGCAGCATTGCACGACACAGATGCACAAACCTGCATTCATACACATAAAAAATAAATAATAAATAAATAAAATTTAAAAATGTTTTTAAAAAAATGACATAGACTGGGAGAATGGATTAGGAAACAGAACCCATCAATATGTTGTCTACAAGAAACCCAACTCACCCTTAAGGATAGGCGTCAACTTAAAATGAAAGGATGGAAAAAAATATTCCAAGCAAATGGTACTAAAAAGAAAGCAGGAGTTGCTATCCTAATATCAGACAAAATAGACTTCAAAATAGAAGCAATTAGAAGGGACAAGGAGGGCCATTATATCCTTATCAAAAGAAAAATTAACCACGAAGACTTCACAATCATGAATATATATGCACAAAACTCCGGTGCACCAACCTTTGTAAATACAACTCTACAGGACCTCAAGGCACAGATTAACCCCAGCACACTCATAGTAGGGGACTTCAATACCCCAGTAAGTCCTTTGAACAGATCAACCAGACAAAGAATAAACAGAGGCATCTGAACTGAACAATACAATAAAGGAAATGGACCTCACAGACATCTTCCGAATATTCCACCCAAGCACAAGAGAATATACTTTCTACTCAGCACCCCACGGAACATTCTCCAAAATTGAGCACATACTTGGACACAGAAAAAAACCCTCAACAAATACAAAAAAATTGAAATAATTTCATGCATTCTATCAGACCATAGTGCAATAAAGCTCAATATCAACACCAGGATAAGCCTTGCTACCTACATGAACACATGGAGACTAAAAAGCAGACTCCTGAATAATGAATGGATCAAGGAGGAAATTAAAAAAAGAAATAAAAGCGTTCCTGGAACTAAATGACAACAACAATACAACATGATAAAAACCAATGGGACACTTTATTTTATTTATTTATTTATTTATTTATTTATTTATTTATTTATTTATTTTCGTATGTGTATGGATGTACTGTCTGCATGCAGGTTTGTGCACCCAGGTCGTGCAATGCCGCAGAGGTCAGAAGAGGGTGTCAGATTCCTATGGGACACTTTAAAAGCAGTCCTAAGAGGGAAGTTTATAGCCCTGGGTGCCTATATTAAAAAAAAAAATCAGAGCAGAAATCAATGAAATAGAAACAAAGAAAACAATACAAAAAAATCAACGAATACAAAAGTTGGTTCTTTGAGAGAATAAACAAGATAGACAGACCCCTAGCCCAGTTAACCAAAAGAAAGATCAACTCCAAATCAATAGAATTCAGGATGAAAGGGGAAATATCACTACAGACAGTGAAAAGATCCAGACAATCATACGGGAATACTTCAAAAAACTATACTAACTTTGAAAACCTAAGAGAAATGGATGAATATCTGCAATCCAGGGAATCACCAAAGCTAAACCAAGAGGAGATTGACAGCTTAAACAGACCCATAACAGATGAAGAAATTGAAAATGTGATAAGAGACCTCCCAACTAAAAAAAGCCCAGGTTCAGGTGGTTTCACAGCAGAATTCTATAAAATACTTAAAGAGGACTTATAACCATTATTACTAAAACTGGTCAGAAGGATACAAGCAGAGGGAGACCTCCCAAATTCTTTCTATGAATCCAATGTCACTCTAATACCAAAACCAGGCAAGGATGCAACCAAAAAAGAGAACTAGAGACCCATTTCATTAATGAACTCAGATGCAAAAATTCTCAACAAAATACTTGCAATCTGTATACAGACCCACATCAAAAAGATCGTTCACCATGATCAAGTTGGATTCATACCAGAGATGCAGGGATGGTTCAACATATGAAAATCAGTAAATATCAGAAAACACATAAATGGACTGAAGGACAAAAACCACACCATCATCTCAATTGATGCAGAAAAGGCCTTTGACAAAATCCACCATCCCTTCATTATTAAAGTCTTAGAGGGAATTGGACTGGAAGGATTATTCCTCAACATAAAGCCATATATAAGAAACCCACGCCCAGCATCATCCTAAATGGAGAAAAGTTAGAAGGATTCCCCATAAAGGTAGGAACTGGACAAGGCTGCCCCTTGTCACCACTCCTTCAATATAGTGCTTGAAACACTGGCTAGGGCAATAGGCAAAAAAAGGCAATTAAAGGAATACTAATTGGAAAAGAGGAAGTAAAACTATCCCTTTTTGCAGACGAGATGATGTTTACCTAAGGGATGCTAAAAACTCCACAAGAAAACTCCTAGAAATGATTAAAAGTTTCAGTAAAGTAGCAGGTTACAAAATTAACCTAAAAAATCAGTAGCCTTTCTCTACACCAACAACAAGCAACTGAAGAAGGAATACAAGGAGTCCTTCCCACTCACATTAGCCTCAAAAACAATAAAATACCTAGGAATAAACCTAACCAAAACCACCAAAGATCTCTACAACAAAAATTATAAGCTCCTGAAGAAAGAGATTGAAGAAAACATCAGAAAATGGAAAGACCTCCCATGCTCATGGATTGGAAAAATTAATATAGTAAAAATGTCCATTTTACCCAAATTAATATAGACATTCAATGCAATCCCAATTAAAATCCCAAGGACATTCTTCACAGGCTTGGGGGGGAAAATTCATATGGAACAACAAAAGACCCTGAATACCCAAAGCAACCCTGAGTGAAAAGAGCAATACAGGGGGGATTTCTATACCAGACATCAAACAATACTACAGGGCTATAGTCATAAAAAAACAGCCTGGTACTGGCACAAAAACAGACCTGTAGACCAATGGAACAAAACTGAAGATCCAAACTTGAGCACATACAATTTCAGTCACTTCATATTATTTGACAAGGGGGCCAAAAGACTCAGTGGAGGAAAGACAGCATCTTCAGCAAATGGTGTTGGCAAAACTGGATCATCACTTGTAGAAAAATAAAATTAAACCCCTACCTCTCACCCTGTACAAAAATCAACTCCAAATGGATCAAAGACCTCAATGTGAAACCCAAAACTCCAAAGGTGATAGAAGAAAAAGTTGGCAGCAACTTACAAAACATAGGTGTAGGAAAAGACTTTCTTTTTTTTTTTTTTTAATTTTTTTTTTAATTTTTATTTATTTATTTATTTTTATGTGTGTGAATGTATTGTCTGCATGCAGGTCTGCGCACCCGTGTCGTGCGATGCCGCGGAGGTCAGAAGACGGTCTCGGATTCCCCTGGAACTGGAGTTCTCCTGGAACCGGAGTCACAGACGGTTCTCAGCCGCCTCTAAGTCAGACAGCAGCTGCTCAGGAAATAAGGTCGACAATTGACAAGTGGGACCTTATTAAACTCAAAAGTTTCTGTACAGTTGCCGGGCATGGTGGTACATGCCTTTAATCCTAGCACTTGAGAGGCAGAGCCAGGCGGATCTTTGTGAGTTCAAGGCCAGCCTGGTCTACAGAGTGAGTTCCAGGACAGCTGAGGCTACAGGGAGACCCTGTCTCAAAAAGAGCAAAAAAAGTTTCTGTACAGCAAAAGAAACAGTCAGGGAAGTGAAGAGAAAACCCACAGAGTGGGAGGAAACCTTCACTGCTGATCCGTCTGACAGAGCATTAACCTCCAGAATATATAAAATATTCAAAAAACGACGAAGTAAGAACACAAATGATTCACTCAAAAGATGGAGTAAAGAGCTGAGCAGAGACTTCACAAGTGAGATGGCTAAGAAGCATCTTAAAAAGTGTTCAATATCACTAATAATTAAGGAAATGCACATTAAAACCACTTTAACATACCATCTCACCCCGATAAGGCTGGCAAGGATCAAGAAAACAAATGATACAAAACGCTGGAGAGGATGTGGGGAAAGGGGAACATTCATCCACTGCTGGCGGGAATGCAAACTTGTACAACCATTATGGAAAACAGTGTGAAGTACCCTTAAAAGATTCAAAATAAGCCTACCACCTGACCCATCCATACCACTTCTGGGAATATATCCATCAGACTCTTCATACCACAGAGACACATGTACAGCCATGTTCATTGCAGCTCTCTTCACAATAGTGAAGAGCTGGAACCAACCGAAATGCCCCTCAACTGACGAGTGGACAGAGAAAACGTGGTACATCTACACAATGGAGTTCTATGAAGTGGTAAAGAAAGATGACATCATGAAATTTGCAGGTAAATGGATGGAACTGGAAGAAATTATCTTAAGTGAAGTAACACGGTCCCAGAAAAACAACGAATGGTATCCCTCATCTGTGGATGCTAGCACCAATAACCCAGTTGTAAATATTTCTTGTGGGGAGTGATGCATATTGGAAAGAACAACAACAAAAAAAAAAAAAAA
>VZQC01014822.1:2041811-2052660 GCA_009823505.1 Rhizomys pruinosus
TCTCTACTTGAGTTCTGAGGCTACAAATGGACACTTCCACACCTGATATCTCTACTTGGGGTCTGAAGACTGATGACAAATGTACACTTCCACACCTGAAATCTCTACTTGAGTTATGAGGCTACAAATGCACACTTCCACACCTGATATCTCTACTTGGGGTCTGAAGACTGATGACAAATGTACACTTCCACACCTGAAATCTCTACTTGAGTTATGAGGCTACAAATGCACACTTCCACACCTGAAATCTCTACTTGGGGTCTGAGGATCAAACTCAGGCCTCATGCTTGCATGGCAAGTACCTTACCAACTGAGCCATCTACTTACTCAATCTCATGTTTTTATAAAGTTGTTTTGGAAGCAGGGAAAGGCTTGTTTTTCAAACCCAAATATTCTGTTACTTCAAGTACTCCCCAGATCTTACCCATTGGTCCCCTGTATCATCATTCTTCTTCCTGCAATTATTAGAAAGTACATTGTCAGCCTGGAGACATAGGAAGTGTAAACCCTCCTGAAATTAAGTAGGAGTGAAAGCTCACAGGGAGCCATGGATCTTAGCTCAGAAAGTGCAATGTTCAATGGAAGGAGACCAGAGGAACTCATGTGAAGGCCCAACAGACACCAAACTGCTTGAAATTATTTTGTAGTGTAATGAGAAGAGTTTCATCTACTGTGTAAGATTTCCAACCTGAACATCATTTTTTCTGGCAGGAGACAAAAGAAAAACACAAATTTCCCCACGCTAAAAGCAGTGTTTTTAGCACTCAGGCTGCAAATCTAATTCTATCAGCGAGTCTCATACTTCCTGCTGGACTGTTCAGCCTATTACTTGAACAAAATGATTCATTACCCCAGGATTCAAGGAGCATTGCAAAATATGGGGCAGTTGGAAAGATGGTAAGAGTCAGGAAGGTGGTGTAAGACCATATGGAAGTAGAACCCTACAAGCTCTTGGGAGCCTGCACATATGAAACTACAGCATTGCTATCACCATGCACAAGATCCATGCAAGCTCAACCAGGCAAAGACCTAGCATGGAACTGCAGAACTGGATAGCAGAACCCAATATTAACTGAAGAAGTATTGGCAGCTGATGACAGTTGGGTGAGGAAGAACTGGTCTTCTTTTTTTTTAAGTTAATTTTTATTGAGTACATTTCATACAACATTTCTTAATCAAATTTAGACTCATTCCCCCATCCATGCCCACCCCTCATGTCTCCCACCACTCCCCGCCAGAGCGCATGGATTCTGTCATGCATGTTAAGTCCTGTCTTGCATCTTTTTCTCAATCTTTTAAAACCCTTTTGATGCACAAGTTTACTATTTTGGTCAGTTCTTTGAATAGGTTTTTCTCTCTTTTTTGTTCTCATAAATTTTATATTATTCCAAAATATGCATATATACACTCCCCACATAAATCAAAATTATAAATTCTGAAAACAAACTATAGGTTAATTCCAAAACACATTTAGAGATTCACATTTTAACTGTAAAGTTGCATGGAGGTAAAAAGAAGTACAACTATATTCTTTATTATATAGATATATATACATAGTTTTATATATACATAAGTATACACATACATACATACAAACATACATGCATACACATATCACTTGAATTCGAGGGGTTTTTTTCTTCCTTAAAAGATGTCATGTTTTCCTTAAGTAAATGCTCCAAGGTTCCTCCTTGGCAACCCCAACCATCAATCCTGCTCTTTTACTCCACATCGGGGTCTTTCCCTCCCATGGTCCCCCAATATGAAATCCAGTAAGCATGTGTCCTGTCTTGATCCCCCTGCACTAGCCTCTATGTTACAGCCCAGGTAGTCCAAAAATGACAGTGTACACTCTGACGAGACTGACATCCCCTTAGCTGTTTAGTCCATAAGCTGGGTATTTCAATGGTCCCCATCAGGCACTGAAGGTTTGTAGAGTTCTTGTAGAGATATGAGTACTCAGTCCATATTAGGAGGTTAAAAAGCTGTGTCTCATGCCTTTAAGGAATGCCAAAAGCAGTGGCAGCCACAGAGTAGATGCACTTGCCAGTAAGAATTGGAGATAGGCCTAACGACTGTACTCTCTATTCTTTTTGTCTTTTTTACTAAGATCTCAAGTTCTGTGTCTGCAGTACAGTTTCTCTGGCCTTACTGATTATTTGTGTCTGGTTTTACTTTCCTTTTGGATGCTTAAGGCACACAGTTATTAACCAAGGCTTTTGTTTTCTCAAGGTCAGTTGAGGATCTGGTCCTCAGATGTCTCTTGGGTTTTTTTTTGGGGGGGGGGAGAAGGATGGGAGCCCCTTGCTCCTTTCAGCTTTTCACTCACCAAGAATTGGTCTTCTTAAAGCAAGGGACTCTGGATAGGTTGACTAGAGATCAGTGGATGAACTGGCACTGAGGAATAGCTGAGGAGATTAATTTGGCACCATAGGCCCCAACACAAATGGCAGAATCTATGAACTCTAGAGGGAGGGGCCTTGGGGTGGTGTCAGAAGGGGGGATAAAGGCAGTTAGAACTGATTGAGATGTTATGTATGAAATACACAAAAATTGAATAAAAAATTTTTAATGGTAGCAAAATTAAAATATCTGTGATCTCGAAGATGGAAAGGTTTGATTCCACTGCGGGGTTGCCTCAGAGTTACCACAGCTTCGGGGATCATGGGAACTCTCAAGGCTATGATTTCTTCAGCCCTAAGGAGAAAAAGTGTAAGAGAATTGCTATTTGAGTGATGACATGTGTGGGTAGTTTTCTTAACCACCTTACATTTACTCAGCTTTCTGGATGAACTTACTCTTTCCAGAAAACAGGAGAGTGGATATCAGCAGTGCAGTGGAGCCATTTTCTCCGAATGAAAATATGTCCTCCTGGAGGAAAGAGGGAGTGTTATTAAGCTTCAGGAAGTAAAAACAATTGCAAGTCTCAGGACCCCCTGAAACATACAGGATTGGCGAGGGGCCTCCTCAAGGTGATATCAGCAGCAATAATTAGAGGGGAGAGGAGACCCTAACCCATTGGACAAGCTGCCTGCAAGCCATGCAGGGAGCTCAGGGATGCAGCTTTCCTGAGTTATGACCCATGAGGGGGGGTGGGGGGGGCTTTTCTGTGACATGGTTGCCTTTGTCACCCATGATCCTATACGTAACCCCAGTAAACTTGTGGTTCCCCAGTTGGACTCAGTGGATTTGTCACTTCAGTATGTCACAGATGAATAGAAGTTTGTTCATATCTCACCAAAGAAAACCAAACAACACTGGCAGGACACAGCATGTTAAGAATGTGAGACAAGTCATTTCTCATTGGCTGTGTACTGAGTTCTGCTTCTTTATAAATCCATGTACACAGCTTATATATTGGACTATAATTGCACCCTTGTTTTTACCACTTATAAGTTGTTATTGCCTATTAATTTGCTCTAGTGGATAGAGAAATGAAGTTGTTCCTCAGAAATTAAATGAAATGCTTAGATGGGACTTCACAAGTGAATAAAATTGAAGCTCTAAAAAAAAAAAATACTAAAGGCTATATGATCTGGGTAATTAAGCAAAATATATTAATACAGGAGAGCTCTGTTAACAGAAATGGATTATTCTGCCAAGGAGATGTTGGCTAGGGGATACAAGTCCCAAAAAAGATCAAGGCTTTTTTTTTCTATGTGTATGAATGTACTGTCTGCATGCAGGCTTGTGTACCCATGTCATGCAATGCCGCAGAGGTCAGAAGAGGGTGTCGGATTCCCCTGGAACTGGAGTTCTCCTGGAATTGGAGTTACAGATGGTTCTTGGCCGCCATGTGGGTGCTGGGAATCGAACCCTGGTCCTCTGCAAGAGCAGTCAGTGCTCCTAACTGCTAGGCCATCTCTCCAGCTCCAAGATCAAGGCTTTTTGCCAGCAAACTAGGATACTTGCAAGAAGAGAGGCGGTAAGGCCCTGCTGTCGAAGACCTGGTGTAAGCATGGGAAAGATATACTGAGACCACACCTGCAAGTGTACAGTTGGCATCTGGAATGCCAGAGAGTGTTATCAAAGGCCACTAAATCAATAAAGCAAATATTGGTCTCCTTAAGTCAAGCAAGACTCCTCCATCAGCATCAGCTACACCTCACCTGCCTGGAAATACTGTGCAGCAGTGGCAGCCAAATGTCTGTATATCACAAATCTAATTGACTATTGGCTCTCCCTCCCCTTGGAGGAATAATTCATGGCTGATGCCACAAGCTTAAGTCCTCTAGTGGTTAGGAGATGTTATAAGCCACAGTAAGACCTTGTCTGCTTTTACAGAAAAGCTGTAGTCCATGGATTAGCATACCATCCAAACATCTGTGTCTATACCAACATAACCTACCATAATAATTAGTACTGTTTAAATGCCCGTATATCTAATTGCTTGTGCTTCATCAGTATGAGTAAAAGGTTATTCCTGGATAAAGTTCCAAGCCATGAAAGGAAACAGCCTGAACTGATCAGAGTCCAAAACGACATCTCCAGAGAAAGTAGACTGCCTTGCTTCTAGCCCACTTATGTCCCTTTTCTAAAGCCTAGCGAACAATCTGTGGAAGAGGGATTGTGGTAGAATGTGAGGGCTGCGATTGGAGTGAATTACAAAACTACATACAAACCCCTCCAGCTGGACAATGGGGGCCTTGGGCTGTATAAGTTTAGGCATAGCTGCTTGCAAATTGGTTTTACATGAAGGATGCTTGTATTCATTACTTATTACCTATTTTTTAAAAAAATTTTAAAGTACATTAAAATGTACATCAACTTATGTAATTTACAAATGTAAATTTGTAACATCCAACTCTACTGTTAAAATATGAATCCCTAAACAAGTTTTGGAATTAACTTGTGGTTTACTGTCAGACTTTGTAATTTTGGTGCATGTGGAGTGTATATATGCATATTTTGGAGCAATATAAAATTAAAGGGAACAACAACATCAAAAAAAGAAGACACAATCATACTCAAGACACACGTTTGTCTATTCTTTCATTTATCATTTTATAGTTTTAAACGCAAATTTGTCACCTTATGGTGTCAAAAGATCCAGGCATCTCTGTAGCCCTTTAAGGAGGATAGCAATAATTTTTTACCCACATATTTATATAGTTGGATTTTTAAATTTTTATTTATTAATTTTATTTTATGTGTATGAGTGTATTTTATGCATGAAGGCAGGTGCATCTGCATCATGCCGTGACCACAGAGGTCAGAAGAGGGCATCAGATTCACCTGTAACTGGAAATATGGATGGTTGTAATCCTCCATATGGGTATTTTGAATCAAACATGGGTCTTCTACAAGTGCAGCTGGTGCTCTTAACCACTAAACCATCTCTCAAGACCCTATAAAGTTGGATTGTGTTCAGGTTTTAGGTAAATGACTCATTGAATGCAAAATTAGCTCTGATATGAAAATCCAGCTATCATTGTTTTCACTCTAGTTTTTTGACTTTGAAAAAAATCACTTTTCATGAAAATGTAATTTATATTAATAAATAAGTTCACTGCTGCTAGTGAATTAAGAATGAAGTATTTTTTAATTTTTTTTATTTTATTTTTATTTTTATTTTATTTATTTATGTGTATGAATGTACTGTCTGCATGTAGGTTTGTGCACCCGTGTCGTGCAATGCTGCGGAGGTCAAAAGAGGACGTTGGATTCCCCTGGAACTGGAGTTCTCCTGGAATTGGAGTTATAGATGGCCACCATGTGGGTGCTAAGGATCGAACCCAAGTACTCTGCAAGAGCAGTTGGTGCTCTTAACTGCTAGACCATCTCTCCAGCCCCAGGAATGAAGTATTTTTTAAAATCTCCTAGTTTGGATGCTGGAGAGATGGCTATGAGGTTACAGGTGTGCACTGCTCTTACAGAAGACCTGGGTGTGGTCCCAGAACCCATGTTGGTCCTTCATGACAGCCACTGACTCCGCCTCCAGTGGGCTTGGTGCTCTCTTCTCATCTCTGCAGGCAGCTGCACAACCATGACATATATATCCATAAATAAAAATACCTCTTAAAAATTCCCAGTTTTCCTTTCTAATATGTAAATACTAAATTGAAACATAATACAAATTTAAAAGCTAATAATTTTCAGATTAAAAGGGGTTTTAAGGCCAAAATATTACAAACTATTCATCTAGATAAAATAAATTAAAATATGTAGTTATGATTATTTTGTTCAAAGTCCAAATGTAGACACCTGGTTGCTTTTATAAACAAAAAGTTTTATTGGAACATTAAAAAATAAACAGAAAGGGAACAAATAAATGATCTAACACTGCAGCTGAAAACATTTCAGAGACAACAACAAATGAACCCTAAGCTCAACAGACAGGAAGAAGTAACAAAAATCAGAGCAGAAATCAATGAAATAGAAACAAAGAAAACAATACATAAAATCAATGAATCCAAAAGCTGGTTCTCTGAAAAGATGAACAAAATAGACAGACCTCTAGCCCAGTTAACCAAAAATAAAAAAAAAAGAGAGAGCAACTCCAAATCAATAGCATTTGTGATGAAAGGGGAAACATCACAACAGACAAAGAAAAGATCCAGACAATCATACAGGAATACTTCAAAAAATTATACTCTACTAAGCTTGAAAACCTAGAAGAAATGGACGAATATCTGAAATCCTGGGAATCACCAAAGCTTAAAGAAGAAGAGATCCATAGCTTAAACAGACCCATAATATATGAAGAAATTGAAGTTGTAATAAGAAATTTCCTAACTAAAGAAAGCCCAGGCCCAGAGGGTTTCACGCCAGAATTCTATAAAACATTTCAAAAAGACTTACAGTCATTATTACTCAAAATTGTTCTGAAGGATTCAAGTAGAGGGAATTCTCCCAAATTCCTTCTATGAAGCCAGCATCACTCTAATACCAAAACCAGGGAAAGACACAACCAAAAAGGAGAACTATAGACCCATCTCATTAATGAACACAGATGCAAAAATTCTCAACAAAATACATGCAAACCGCATACAGACCCACATCAAGAAGATCATCCATCATGACCAAGTTGGATTCATACCTGAAATGCAGGGATGGTTCAACATATGAAAATCAATAAATATCATAAAACACATAAATGGACTGAAAGACAAAAAACACACAATCATCTCAATTGATGCAGAAAAAGCCTTCAACAAAATCCAGCATCCCTTCATGCTTAAAGTCCTAGAGGGAATTGGTTTGGAGGGATCATTCCTCAATGTAATCAAAGCCAGGCACAGGAAACTCACAGCCAATATCATCCTAAATGGAGAAGAGACAGAAGCCTTCCCCTTAAAGGTAGGAACTCGGCAAAACTGCCCCCTGTCACCATTCCTCTTCAAAATAGTGCTTGAAACACTTGCTAGGGCAATAAGACAAGAAAAGGAAATTAAAGGAGTACTAATTGAAAAGAGGAAGTCAAGCTATCCCTTTTTTTTCTGATGATGTGATTGTTTACCTAACTGATGCTAAAAACTCCACCAGAAAGCTCCTAGGAATGATTAAGAGTTTCAGTAAAGTGGCAGGATACAAAATTAACCTAGAAAAATTGGTAGCCTTTCTTTATACCAACAACAAGCAACTGAAGAAAGAAACCAAAGACATTAGAAGATGGAAAAAAAACCCATGCTCATGTATCAGGAAAACTAATATAGTAAAAAAAATTAAAAAAAAAAAAAAGACTCTAAAAAAAAAAAAAAAAAAAAAATACCTGAAGAAGGAAAGTAGAAGACATAGAAAAATAGAAAGACCTCCCATGCTCATGGATTGGGAAAATTAACATAGTAAATAAAAATGTCCATTTCTACCCAAATTAATATTACAGATTCAATGCAATCCCAATTAAAAATCCCCAAGAGTTTTCTCACCAGGCTTGGAAAAAATCTTTAATTTCACATGGAAAAACAAAAAAAAAAAAAAAAAAAAAAAAAAAAAAAAAAGCAATACAGGGGGGTCTCTAACCAGAATTTCAAAACTATACTACAGGGCTATAGTCATAAAACAGCTTGGGCTGGCAAAAAACAGACCCATTGACCAATGGAAAAAATGAAATCAACTTGAGCACATACAATTTCAGCCACCTCATATTTGACAAGGGGGCCAAGAAGACACAAGTGGGCAAAGACAGCATCTTTAGCATAGTGGTGTTGGCAAAATTGGATCACCACTGTTAGAAGAAATAAGTTAAACCCCTACCTCTTGCCCTGTACAAAAGTCAACTCCAGATGGATTAAAGACCTCAACATGAAACCCCAAACTCTGAAGCAATAGAAGAAAAAAGTTGGCAGCCAGACTCAAGACATAGGCTAGGAAAAGACTTCCTAAATCAAGACAGCAGCTGCCACAAGAATTAAGGTCGACAATTGACAAATGGGACCTCATTAAACTCAAAAGCTTCTGTACATCAAAAGAAACAATCAAGGAAGTGAAGAGAAATCCCACAGAGTGGGAGGAAACCTTCACCACAGACACATCTGACAAAGCATTGATTTCCAGAATATATAAACTACTCAAAAAACAAAGAAAGAAAACAAATGACCCACTCAATAGATGGAGCAAAGAACTGAACAGAGACTTCACAAGTGAGGAATTAGAGATGGCTGAGAAACATCTTAAGAAGTGTTCAATATCGCTAATAATTAAGGAAATGCAAATTAAAACCACTTTAAGATATCATCTCACTCCAAAATTACTGGCTAGGATCAAGAAAACAAATGATACCAAGTACTGGAGAAGTTGTGGGGAAAGGGGAACACTCATCCACTGCTGGTGGGAATGTAAACTCATACAGCCACCAGTGTGGAGAACCCTTGGAAGACTCAAAATGAGCTTACCACCTGACCCGGTCTTACCACTCCTGGATATATACCCACAAGACTCATCTTACCACAGAGATACATGCACAGCCATGTTTATTGCAGCTCTGTTCACAATAGCAAAAAGCTGGAACCAACCCAAATGCCCCTCAACTGACAAGTGGATAGAGAAAATGTGGTACATCTACACAATGGAGTTCTATGCAGCAGTAAAGAAAGATGACATCATGAACTTTGCAGGTAAATGGATGGAACTAGAAGATATCATCCTAAGTGAAGTAACACAATCCCAGAAAAACAAATGACGAATTGTATTCCTCATCTGTGGATGCTAGCCTCAATTACCTAGTAGTAAGTATTTCTTGTGCAGGGCTCCTTGAGCTTTTGTCCAAGTAGTTGGGAGTGGTGCCTATTGAAAAGAACAACAACAACAGAAAAGACCGCGTCAAGGAATTGACTGAAACAGTGAACTTCTGCTCAAAACAGTCAACTTCTATATGGAGAATTTTAAGAAAGACCAAGAAAAAGATTAAAAACATGTTTGGCAGAATGCGTGAGCTCTGGTGGGGTGGGGGGGTAGGGAGGGGGACACAGGTCTAGATTTGATTTGTAACATAATCTTGTACAAAAAAAGTATATAAAACAATAAAAAATAAGTGAATAACAAAAAAATACATTATAAACTGGGCATGCTGGCACACGCCTTTAATCCCAGCCCTCAGGAGGCAGAGGCAGGAGGATCTCTGTGAGTTCAAGGCCAGCCTGGTCTACAGAGCGAGCTCCAGGTAAGCTAGGACTAAAGGGAGACCCTGACTCAAAAATAACCCACCAAAATTATAAACATATATGAAAATGTCATAATAAAAGTCATTATTACATATAATTACCATGCTAATAAAAAGATTTGGAAACAAACAAAACAGAAGGCAGTCCATCAAAATTCAAATGATTTAATGGAGAGATGAGAGTGTGACTTAGTTTTCAATGGTTTTCTCTATTTTCTTTAGTTCTTGAGTTGTTTGAACTAGTTATTCTATGAAAACATTTAGTAGTACAAACTGCAAGGCCCTAACTCACTGGGCAGTCTTTGATACACTCCACAAAGCCAAATATTTGTCAGTAACCAAGTTTCAAATTTTGAAAAGGGAAACTTTCACAGGTTATCAATGAAAACCCATAGCTGTGACTTCCTAGGAAAACCCAATTTTTGTCAGTGGGCACTAAAATCTGTCTCAGAATATTTCTGGTGGAGAGTCCATGGGAGTGGCAGCACAGTGGTGAGCTGCCAGTTGCTTAAGATTTTCGGAGACCATCTCTGGAAAGAACGACTGATGGAAGACGTGTAATTGATTTCACTTGCCAGAATAAAGGAGGTGTTTCCCTGAGCCACTGTAACCGGAGCTGAAGAAACCTGGCTTGGCCGAGGGCGTGTGTTTAGACTGGATCGCACCTTGGTGACTTAGCCATTAGCAGGAATTCAATGTTTACCTTCAGGATTCTTATCAGTACTTAGACTGTGTTTGCATGTGATTTTCCCCTGATTTCTCAACAGACTTGGCCATCTATGATTTAGAAATAAGTGAAAACATTGGCAGATCACAGAAAGCTAATCTCCACTCCCTAATCTTCAAACTCCATGGGTTTCTCTCTTTCAGGATGCATTAGTGTTGTCTATTGAAGGATCCTGCCAACAAACAGCTACTCCCCTGCCCCATGTTAGAAAACCAGGTCCTTCCATTTCCACTGAGGTTCTTGAAGGTTTGGGCCTGACCACTGTCCTCTAACCCTCGGCCAAGTGTCTCCTCCATTCCATAGAATGGGTTTCCTGTGAGATCCCTTCTGGAGAAATTTGCAGAAGAGAAGATGCTCTTTAAGAAAGAGTTCAAGCCGGGCGTGGTGGCGCACGCCTTTAATCCTAGCACTTGGGAGGCAGAGGCAGGCGGATCTTTGTGAGTTCAAGGCCAGCCTGGTCTACAGAGTGAGTTCCAGGACAGCTGGGGCTACAGGGAGACCCTGTCTCAAAAAGACAA
>VZQC01014822.1:2054469-2126947 GCA_009823505.1 Rhizomys pruinosus
GAGGAGGAGGAGGAAGAGGAGGAGGAGAGAGAGGAGGAGGAAGAGGAGGAGGAGGAAGAGGAGGAGGAGAAAGAGGAGGAGGAGGAAGAGGAGGAGGAGGAGGAAGAGGAGGAGGAGGAGGAAGAGGAGGAGAGAGAGGAGGAGGAGGAAGAGAAAGAGGAGGAAGAAGAGAAAGAGGAGGAGGAAGAGAGAAAGGAGGAGGAGGAAGAGGAGGAGGAGGAGGAGGAGGAAGCTAGGAAGGGGTGTGGTTACTAATACCTATAATCTCAACACTTTAAAGGCAGAGGCAGGAGGATTGCCATGAGTTCCAGGCATAAACCACCACACCTGGCTTGGAGTGTGTTGTTGTTGTTGTTGTTGTTGTTGTTGTTTTGGTTGTTGTTACTTGGGGATATTTATTTATTTATTTATTTATTTATTTATTTATTTATTTATTTTTGTGTATGAATGTACTGTCTGCATTTAGGTTTGTGCACCCATGTCGTGCAATGCTGCGGAGGTCAGAAAAGGGTGTCAGATTCCCCTGGAACTGGAGTTCTCCTGGAATTGGAGTTACAGACGGTTCTCATCTGCCTTGTAGGTGCTGGCAAGAGCAGTCCGCACTCTTAACCACTAGGCCATCTCTCCAACCCACTTGGGGGGTTTTTTGTGTGTGGTTTTCAGGTTTTTTCAGGGGGGTTGTTTTAAGACAGGGTTTTAGTAATCCAAGCTGGCCTGGAACTCACTACGTAGTTCAAGTTGGCTTCAAATGCAGGCCCACCTCCCTGCCTCTGCTTCCCAAGATTACTGGCACCACACAGAGAAGCAATGCATCTCAAGTCACCCCATGGCTTTTCTAGGCATGCCAGCTCATTTATTTTTATCCCACAGACTAGCAAACTATCTATCGTAGCACCTTTTCAATTTATTTTTTATGTGTATGAATGTTTTATCTGCTTCTATGTAAGTGCATGTATCTCCTGCAATGCTCACAGAGGCAAGAACAGGGTATTTGGGTCTCCTGGAACTAGAGTTATAGACAGTTGTTAGCCCACATGTAGGTGCTGGGAACCAAACTCTGGTCCTCTGCAAGACCAGCCAGTATTCTTAACCACTGAGCCATCTTTCCAGCCCCAACTGTAGTGCATTCTTCCAATTTTCAACAATTTTTACTAAAGCAGGGGGTCAGAGGGGAGACCCACAGGCATGTTTTTCTGTAGACACAGGGTTTCCACTTATTTGGGGTAAATACCAGAGTGTAACTTCTGGGTTCTCTAGGGACCATTCTTCCTAAGTGGCAGAAACCTTTTCCATTCCCACCAGAAGTTGGCAACTGCACATCTCTGCCAGCCCTGGATGGTGTCAGTGCTATGGATTTGAGCTTTCTTGATTACATGTGTTTTATTGTTTTAACATGCAACTCCAGCCAACCATGGTGGCTCCCTCCTTTAATCCCAGGGAAGTAGAGGGAAGAGGATTCATAGTTCAAGGCCTAAGTAGGCTACAAAAAGGTGGAGTGGGGTGGAGAGGGAGGGTCTTTGGTTGCTCAAATCATAGAACAGTTGTCTAGCATGAAGAAAGCCTTGATTTCAAACCTCAGCACCCTCCTCCCCCAAACGTGTGGTGGTGCACAGCTATAATCCCAGGGAAATAGAGGCAGGGGGAGGGGTATGGGAGTTCAAGTTAAGTCTAAGGCCAGCCTGGGCTTCATGAGTCAAGACTTGTTTTTTAAAAAAATACAACAGCAAAAGAAATTTGCAATGTAATTAAGGTCTGTGAGGTGAGTCTTTCCAAATGCTCACCTGGGCTCTGTTCCCCCACACCCCATCCATAACATATAGATCTTAATATATGGATCCTAGCAACATGCTAGGGATCCAACCCTGAGCTCTGTGCATGCTAGGAAGACACTGCCACCTGCATTGTGTCTCTCCCCACCACCCCTCGGATCTCAAAGCGTCTCTGCTACTCATCAGCCACATGAACTGAATACCGGTTTCCCCTTTCTCTGGCCAGCAGTTTCTTGGGTGTAAAATTATGGTACTGTGTAAGAGTTTTCAAGCGGCATCTGATCTTGGTTCTCTGTCTTTTCCCTCATATCCAAGACCCAGAAGTATTTCTCTTAGTGGAAACAGGGAATCTGCAGGACTGCTAATGGTGGTGAGACATGCCTTTGATTTGCCCCCACAGACTATGGGTAACAATCTTCAAAATCCAAATATAATGCAAACTTGGCCAGTGCGTGGATTAAGCAAAGTGGGCATGCCTGGCAAGCGTCACTGTGGTCTCTGAAACAAACCCGACTGATAACAGGGAGATTAAATGAGAAAGTATATGTGTACACACAGTTACATATAGGGCAGAACACAGGGAATTCCAGACTCAACACACTTTTCCAATGTAAAGAGAAACAAAAATAGAAAGTCGTCAAATAGCAGCTGGCTGAGCAATCTATTTTTAAACAGATCATGAGTTCTGTGGGAGAAGTCATGAGAAAAACTGAGAAGCTTCAGCTCTTCTCCCCTGCATGGTGGTGTGTGCCTTTAATCCCAGCGCTGGGGGAGGGTGGTGCAGACGGAGCTCTGTGAGTTCAAGGCCTGGCTTGTGTGAGTTCCAGGGGCTACAGAGAGACTCTGTCTCAAAAAGACAAAAAAACAGACAAACAAACAAACAGAGTATCTTCTAAGGTGTCTAGTGGAAAGAGAACACTTTAGAATGGAGGAGTGAGTCTGCTGGGGTGGTGCATGCCTTTGATCCCAGTCACTACGGAGGCAGAGTCAGAGGCAGGATTGAGGCCAGCCTAGTCTAACTACTGAGTTCCAGGCTAGCCAGGGAGGCTTACATAGTGAGACCTTGTCTCAAAAAAAGAAAGGAAAGAAAGGAAGAAGTGAAGTGAATGTTAAGCTGTCAAGCCAGTCTTTGATAGAACACCATGATTCAAATGATTAATCAAGGGCTCTTAATGCTTGAAGCTGCAAGTTATTGACTAAGACTGTAATGTTTCCAAGAAATACCTAAAATAGCAGGTGAAGTTACCTTCCCCTTTCTCATGTTTCCTCGCTCAACTTCGTTTCAAATGTCCTAATATTGCCAAGGCATGTCCGCAGAACGTGACAGAGTAAACAGGTCCGTGGGTCAGCGACGAGCCAAACTTTGCAAAACATCTGAGAAAATGTGTTTGGGAATGGACTTCACAGTTTGGAAGAATTTTAGAGTAACTCACTGAATGGCCAACCCAGTCAAAGGATTACTCACTTAAGAATGATATAATTACTTTCAGTTTGCTTAAAGCCAGGCAAAAGTTGACACAATGATTAAAGGGGAAAATCAGCGAAAAAAACAGAGTTACATTCTGCAGACTAAATTCGGGCTGTTCCAAGGAGCAGGCCCGAGGCTTATTTGAAGAAAGATTATCTTGACAAATTAGATAAACATTTTCTGCATGACAGCGTGCTGATGGAGAGTCAGCTCAGCAAGCACACCTGGTAGTGGTTGGCTTCGTGTTTAACCAAGGTGTTCAGCTCCCCGGAGTTCTCCCGGGGGGCTTTGTTTACTGTTCGGCAGGTAGGGGCCGCACCAGGGGAGGCCTTGGTGACGGTTGTTGGGTGTGCAGATATCTTACCCATTCCCAGCTCTCCTCCCATGTCCCCTTTTGGGTTAAAACAACTCTTGGATAGATGAGTGCACAAAAGCCAACAGCAGACTTTAACAAACACTCAAGCTTGAGGAGGCCTGCGGTCCAGTGTCCCCAAGGCAAATTAAAATGGCAAAGGCAAACGAATGCATGGGTACAGCACTGCCGGGCTCCTTGCATAGTCAGCGAGGGTGGAGAGTCAGCGCCCCTGGGAAACCACTGTGGACCGGAAGCCCCCAGCATACAGGTCTTAGAGCCTGGATGAGGAAGAGAGCTGGTCGTGGGTCTCTGCTGCCAGGACGTTGGTGACTGACGTCTTGGGGATAGGTGGCTTTCCCCGGGTCTTTGTGGACACAGATCCCAAGCTATATAGAGGTCCCTGGGAGGACCAGATGTCGCTATGACATGGCATCTGTAAAGAGCAGTCACTTCCTGGAGGAACGGCTTCCTATCACCATACTCGTTATAGTTTTGTTTTGTCTGAGACAGGGTCTTGTGCAGCCCAGCCCACCTGTCTCAGTCCCCTCTACTGCAGCCCCTGCCTGGCCTTTCTTATTTCTCTCCCTCCCTCCCTCTCTTCCTTTTTCTTTCCTTTCTTTCATATTTTATTTATTTTTATGTGTATGAGTCTTTTGCCTGTGTGTGTGTAAGTGCACCATGTGTATACTCTGTCTATGGAGACCAGAAGAGGGTGCTGGATCTCTGAGAGCTGGGGTTACACGGTTGTTATTCACCATGTGGGTGTAGGGAATTGAACCCAGGTCCTCTGCAAGAGCAGCCAGTCCTCTTAACCACTGACCTATCACTTCAGCACTCACTCCCTTTATCTTATTTTTATTTTTTATTTTAGTTTTTTCTTTTTTTGAGACAGAGTGCACATCCTTATCTCAGTCCTGAATTTAGTGGAAATGCTTTTCAGTTTTCCTCCATTTCACATGGTTGGCTGAGAGCTTGTATACTGCCTTTATTATATTGAGAAATGTCCCCTGTGTCCCTAGATTTTCATGTTGGATTTTGTCGAAGGCCTTTTCTACATCTAATGAGATGACTATGTTGTTTGTCTTTTTGAGTCTATTTAGTGGTGGATTACGCATTTATTTTTTTTAATTGTTTTTTTTTTTTTTTTTTTTAGTTTTTTCGAGATAGGGTCTCCCTGTAGCCCCAGCTGTCCTGGAACTCGTTCTGTAGACCAGGCTGGCCTTGAACTCACAAAGATCCGCCTGCCTCTGCCTCCCAAGTGCTAGGATTAAAGGCATGCACCACCACGCCTGGATAATTGTATTTACTTTTTATGTGTATGAATGTACTGTCTGCATGTAGGTCTGTGCACCTGTGTCGTGCAATGCCACGGAGGTCAGAAGAGGGTGTCGGATTCCCCTGGAACTGGAGTCAAAGACAGTTCTCAGCTGCCATGTGGGTGCTGGGGATCAAACCGCATCCTCTGCAAGAGCAGTTGGCACTCTCAACCGCTAGGCCATCTCTCCAGCCCCGGATTACATATTTATTGATTTACAAATGCTGAACGGTCCCTGAATCTCTGGGCTGAAGCCAACTTGATCACAGAGTGTTATCTTTTTGATGTGCTCCTGTACTCAGTTCACAAGTATTTTATTGGAAATTTTTATGTCTATGTTCATCAGAGACATTGGCAAGTAATTCAAGTAATTTTCTTTTTAGGTTGGATGTTTGTTTGCTTTAGGTATCAGCTTCATAAAAAGAATTTGGAAGTGTTCCTACCTTTTCTACTTTACAGAATAACTTGAGGAATATTGGTATTAGTTCTTCTTTGAAGTTTGGTAGAATTCTGCACTGTATTCATATGGTCCTGGGCTTTTTACAGTTGAGAGGTTTTTTATTTTATTTTATTTTATTTTATTTTTTGTCTTTTTTGTCTTTTTGAGTCAGGGTCTCCCTTTAGTCCCAGCTGGCCTGGAGCTCACTCTGTAGACCAGGCTGGCCTTGAACTCACAAAGATCCACCTGCCTCTGCCTCCCAAATGCTGGGATTAAAGGCGTGCACCACAACGCCCAGCCTAAGACAGTTTTTATCCACCACGTGGGTGCTGGGAATCTAACCTGGGTCCTCTACAAGAGCAGTTGGTGCTATTAACCATTGAGCCATCTCTCCAGCCCCCAGTTGAGAGTTTTTTTTTTTTTTTGAGAGATTTTTAATTACTGCTTTTATCTCATCAGTTATTATGGGTCTATTTAGATTGTTTATCTCACTTTGGTTTAATTTTGGTAGGTTATACGTGTCTAAAAATTTATCTATTTCTTTTAGATTTTCCAGTTTAGGAATATAAGTTTCTGGTTATTTGGTTTTGGTGGGGTGTTTTTGTTCTTCAGCCTTTTTCAGTCAAGGTATCCCTGTAGCCCCAGTTGGTGTGGAACTCACTATGTAGATTAGGCTGGCCTCAATCTCACAGAGATCCTCCTGCCTCTGCCTCCTGAGTGCTAGGACTAAAGGCAGGCACCATCTACACCCGGCCTTAATATAGGTTTTTTAAAGTACTTTTTTTTTTGTATGTGTATGAATGTACTGTCTGCATGCAAGTTTGTGCACCTGTGTTGTGCAATGCTGTGGAGGTCAGAAGAGGGTGTTGGATTCCCCTGGAACTGGAGTTAAAGATGGTTCTCAGCCACCATGTGAGTGCTGGGGATCGAACCCGGGTCCTCTGCAAGAGCAGTCGGTGCTCTTAACCGCTAGGCCATCTCTCCAGCCCCATAAAGTACTTTTTTATGAGTCTCTGAATTTCCTAAGTATCTGTCTTAATGTTTCCCTTTTCATCTCTGATTTTTTTTGGGGGGGTAGTCTTTTTGAGACAGGGTCTCCCTGTAGCCCCAGCTAGCCTTGAACTTGTTATGTTGACCAGGCTGGCCTTGAACTCACAGAAATCCACCTGTCTCTTCATCTCCAATTTTGTTATTTTGGGTTCTCTCTTTCTTTTGGTTACTTCTGGTAGAGGTTTGTCAATCTTAATCTTTAAAAAAAAGTTTTATTGCTTCTTTGTATTATTTATTATTTTTTCTGTTTCATTAATTTCAGCCTTGATTGTGATTACCATCCACTCTTTTTGAGTGTTAATTGTTCTCTTTCTCTGAGGTCTTTGGGCATATTATTAAATTATTCATATAAGATGTCTCTAATTTTCTGATGTTGGCATTTAGTGCTGTACACTTTCTCTTTTTATTTTTTTAAAGGGTTTTTTTTTAATGTGTATGAGTCTGCATGTAGGTTGGTGCACCCATGTCGTGCAATGCCTCAGAGGTGAGAAGGGGGCATCAGATTCTCCTGGAACTGGAATTAAAGACGGTTCTTAGCTGCCATGTGGGTGCTGGGAATCAAACCCAGGTCCTCCGCAAGAACAGTCAATGCTCTTAACCACTGAGCTATCTCTCCAGCCCCACACTTTCTCTTAAGAATGGCTTCATTATTTCCCACAGAGTTTTGTATGATACAATCACATTTTCATTCAATGCTAGGAATGTTTTAATATTCTTCTTGATTACTTCCTTCGCCCAGTTTTCATTTGGTAGTGTGCCGTTCTCTATGAGTTTGTGTGTTCTCCCCACTTCTATTGTTGTGTATATCCAGCTTTCTGCTGAGGAATTCCTAATGCCAAAATCTGCATCTTGATCTAGGATGAAAGCAGGTAAAAGTTGATGAAATCGTGCTTTGTGCCCACACGGTGCCAGATGAGTATGAGCAAAGCCCTGCAAGCACCCTGTATTTGTCCCCACAAATACACTACACAGTAAAGATTCATCCCCACAAACACACTACACTGTAAAGATTCGTCCCCACAAATACACTACACAGTAAAGATTCGTCCCCACAAACACACTACACAGTAAAGATTCGTCCCCACAAACACACTACATAGCAAAGGTTCGTCCCCACAAACACTACACAGTAAATACTCATCCCCACAAACACACTACACAGTAAAGATTTGTCCCCACAAACACACTACACAATAAAGATTTGTCCCCACAAACACACTACACAGTAAAGATTTGTCCCCACAAATACACTACACAGTAAAGATTTGTCCCCACAAATACACTACACAGTAAAGATTAGTCCCCACACACACACTACACAGTAAAGATTTGTCCCCACAAATACTCTACACAGTAAAGATTTGTCCCCACAAACACACTACACAGTAAAGATTTGTCCCCACAAACACACTACACAGTAAAGATTTGTCCCCACAAATACACTACACAGTAAAGATTTGTGGCAAAGAAAGTTCCACCCTTTCCACCTCATCCAAATTACCACAATGTTGGAGGCTGACAGGATCCACAGGTACAAGTGGCCATTGGGAAGAACTGGAGCATGGTGGCCAGGGTTCACATTGGCCAGGTCATTATGCCCCCCTGTATGAAGCTGCAGAATAAGGAACATGTGACCGAGATCTGAGTTGTGCCAAGTTGAAGTTCCCTGGATGCCAGGAGATCTACATCCATCCCAAAGACACGGGGGTTCACCAAGTAGATGAGACTAAAGACATGGCAGTTCATCCCTAATGGCTGTGGGGGAAATGTAACCCTAGTCATGGTCCCCTGAACAAGTGTTGACCCTGCACTCCTGAGGGCTCCCTCTGTGCTTATTTCTACACCCCACCAAATCATGTTCAATAATAAAGTCTCACATGTAGTCTGCCTAAAAAAAAATGTATTTAGTTAGTTATCTATTTTTGTTTGTTTGTTTACTTTTTTGTTTCATTTTTTTATATTTTAGATAGCTGGACTGGAACACACTATGTAGACCAGGGTGGTCCAGAACTCACAGAGATCCACCTATCTCTGCTTCCTGAGTATTGGGATTAAAGGGTATATTTTTATCCTCTGTGTATTAATGCTTGCCTGCATGTATGTAAATTCACCATGTTCATGCAGAGGTGCTGGGTCCTCTGCAAGAGCAGCCAGTGCCCCCCCCCACTATGTAGGAGCTGGGTCCTCTGCAAGAGCAGCCAGTGCCCCCCACTATGTAGGAGCTGGGTCCTCTGCAAGAGCAGCCAGTGCCCCCCACTATGTAGGAGCTGGGTCCTCTGCAAGAGCAGCCAGTGTCCCCCACTATGTAGGAGCTGGGTCCTCTGCAAGAGCAGCCAGTGCCCCCCACTATGTAGGAGCTGGGTCCTCTGCAAGAGCAGCCAGTGCCCCCCACTATGTAGGAGCTGGGTCCTCTGCAAGAGCAGCCAGTGCCCCCCACTATGTAGGAGCTGGGTCCTCTGCAAGAGCAGCCAGTGCCCCCCACTATGTAGGAGCTGGGTCCTCTGCAAGAGCAGCCAGTGCCCCCCACTATGTAGGAGCTGGGTCCTCTGCAAGAGCAGCCAGTGCCCCCCACTATGTAGGAGCTGGGTCCTCTGCAAGAGCAGCCAGTGCCCCCCACTATGTAGGAGCTGGGTCCTCTGCAAGAGCAGCCAGTGCCCCCCACTATGTAGGAGCTGGGTCCTCTGCAAGAGCAGCCAGTGCCCCCCACTATGTAGGAGCTGGGTCCTCTGCAAGAGCAGCCAGTGCCCCCCACTATGTAGGAGCTGGGTCCTCTGCAAGAGCAGCCAGTGCCCCCCACTATGTAGGAGCTGGGTCCTCTGCAAGAGCAGCCAGTGCCCCCCACTATGTAGGAGCTGGGTCCTCTGCAAGAGCAGCCAGTGCCCCCCACTATGTAGGAGCTGGGTCCTCTGCAAGAGCAGCCAGTGCCCCCCACTATGTAGGAGCTGGGTCCTCTGCAAGAGCAGCCAGTGCCCCCCACTATGTAGGAGCTGGGTCCTCTGCAAGAGCAGCCAGTGCCCCCCACTATGTAGGAGCTGGGTCCTCTGCAAGAGCAGCCAGTGCCCCCCACTATGTAGGAGCTGGGTCCTCTGCAAGAGCAGCCAGTGCCCCCCACTATGTAGGAGCTGGGTCCTCTGCAAGAGCAGCCAGTGCCCCCCACTATGTAGGAGCTGGGTCCTCTGCAAGAGCAGCCAGTGCCCCCCACTATGTAGGAGCTGGGTCCTCTGCAAGAGCAGCCAGTGCCCCCCACTATGTAGGAGCTGGGTCCTCTGCAAGAGCAGCCAGTGCCCCCCACTATGTAGGAGCTGGGTCCTCTGCAAGAGCAGCCAGTGCCCCCCACTATGTAGGAGCTGGGTCCTCTGCAAGAGCAGCCAGTGCCCCCCACTATGTAGGAGCTGGGTCCTCTGCAAGAGCAGCCAGTGCCCCCCACTATGTAGGAGCTGGGTCCTCTGCAAGAGCAGCCAGTGCCCCCCACTATGTAGGAGCTGGGTCCTCTGCAAGAGCAGCCAGTGCCCCCCACTATGTAGGAGCTGGGTCCTCTGCAAGAGCAGCCAGTGCCCCCCACTATGTAGGAGCTGGGTCCTCTGCAAGAGCAGCCAGTGCCCCCCACTATGTAGGAGCTGGGTCCTCTGCAAGAGCAGCCAGTGCCCCCCACTATGTAGGAGCTGGGTCCTCTGCAAGAGCAGCCAGTGCCCCCCACTATGTAGGAGCTGGGTCCTCTGCAAGAGCAGCCAGTGCCCCCCACTATGTAGGAGCTGGGTCCTCTGCAAGAGCAGCCAGTGCCCCCCACTATGTAGGAGCTGGGTCCTCTGCAAGAGCAGCCAGTGTCCCCCACTATGTAGGAGCTGGGTCCTCTGCAAGAGCAGCCAGTGCCCCCCACTATGTAGGAGCTGGGTCCTCTGCAAGAGCAGCCAGTGCTCCTCACCACTGAGGAGCCACCAGCCACAGAAGGGTTGACAAGTCATGACCACAGTTCACAGCTCTCTCTCTCTCTCTCTCTCTCTCTCTCTCTCTCTCTCTCTCTCTCCCCCTCTCTCCCTCTCTCCCTCTCTCCCTCTCTCCCTCTCTCCCTATCTCCCTCTCTCTCTCTCTCCCTCTCTCCCTCTCTCCTTCTCTCCCTCTCTCCTTCTCTCCTTTTTTGAGACAAGGTCTCACTGTGTAGCCCTGGTTGGCCTGGACCCTACACAACTCCAGTTCACAGAGACCTGTCTGCTCCTACTCCCACGTTCAAGGATTAAAAGTGTGTGCCAACATGCCTGGCTTTGCTCTCTTGAAATGCCCAACTTTTCCCCACACTTCAGGTCTTGGCTTTGCTCTGAGATGGTAAATGCATCTCATCTCCCTGTCTACAGTTACAGTGTACAATATGGTAGCCCCTGGCTTTGTGTGGTGTGAAATTAGCTTGCATTAAGTAGTCACAGATGGATGGAGCCAATGAGATCAACGAGATCAGTGGGTAAGGGTACATGCTGCCAAGTCTGCCAGCCTGAGTTTGATGCCCAGAGCCCACCCATTCAAAGGAGAGGACCAACTCTTGAAAGTTTTCCTTTAGACTCCACACCCACACAGTGACACAATTATGTACACACACACACACACACACACACACACACACACATACACACTAAATCAATGTTTAAAGATTTGTATCTGGACAAGATGGTACATGCTTGTAATCTCAATAATGGCAAGCATAAGCAACAGAATTAAGTTCAAGGCCACACTTGGCTACATGGGGAGCTAGCTAGAGGCTAGCCTCTACTACCCAAGACTTTGTCTCAGAAATGAAAAAGAAAGAAAGAAAGAAAGAAAGAAAGAAAGAAAGAAAGAAAGAAAGAAAGAAAGAAAGAAAGAAAGAAAGAAAGAAAGAAAGAAAGAAAGAAAGAAAGAAAGAGAGGAGAGAGAGAGAAGGAGGAAGAAAAGAGCTAGTGAGATGCTCAATGGTGCCCACCACAAAGCCTGATGACCTGGGTTCCATCTCTAGGACCCAAAGAATAAATTTTATATATATATATATATATAAATATACATATATAACTTTTTTTTGTCTTTTTGAGACCGGGTCTCACTGTAGCCCCAGCTGGCCTGGAACTCACTATGTAGACCAGGCTGGACTTGAACTCACAGAGATCTGCCTGCCTTTGTATTTGAGTTCTGGGACTAAAGGCTTGTGTCAACATACCCAGCAATAAAATATTTTTTAAAAAGTAGCCGGGCGTGGTGGCGCACGCCTTTAATCCTAGCACTTGGGAGACAGAGGTAGGCGGATCTTTGTGAGTTCAAGGCCAGCCTGGTCTACAGAGTGAGTTCCGGGACAGCTGGGGCTACAGGGAGACCCTATCTTGAAAAGACCAAAAAAATAAATAAAAATTAAATAAAAATTTAAAAAAGAGCCAGGTGTGGTGGCACATGCCTTTAATCCCAGCACTCAGGAGGCAGAGGCAGGCGGATCTCTGTGAGTTAAGACCAGCCTGGTCTACATAGCAAGTTCCAAGATAGATGGGGTTGCAGGAACACCCTGTCTTAAAAAGACCAAAAAAAATTAATTAAAAAAAGAAAAAGTTGGGCTGGAGAGGTGGCCTAGCAGTTAAGAGTGCCAACTGCTCTTGCAGAGGACCCGGGTTCAATCCCCAGCACCCACATGGTGGCTGAGAACCGTCTGTAACTCCAATTCCAGGAGAACTCCATTCAGGGGAATCCGACACCCTCTTCTGACCTCCGCGGCATTGCACGACACAGGTGCACAAACCTACATGCAGACAGTACATTCATACAAACAAACAAACAAACAAATAAATAAATAAATAGAAAAAGTTGACAGGGTCTTACTATGTATCCTGGGTTAGCCTGGAACTCACTATGTAGACAAGGCTGGTCTCAAATTCTGCCTGCCTCTGCCTCCCTAATGCTAGGACTCAAAACATGTCTCACTATACCTGACCTAAAAATATTTTTTTAATAAAAAAAGTAAAAATTCAACTGCAGCTAGTGGTACAGGACTTTAATCCCAGCACTGGAGAGACAGATGAAGGTGGAGCCCTGGGAGACTGAGGCCAGCCTGGTCGACATAATGAGTCCCAGGTCAGCTGTGGCTACAGGAAGACCCTGTCTCAAAAAGGCAAAAAAAACAAAAAAAACCAAAAACTACATAGATAACAAAACCCGAAAATTTAACCAGTTTTTCATTTAATTTAAAGAGAGAGAGATACTGGAGGTATAGGTCAGTAATAGAGTGCTCACTTATAGTTAATTCTCAGAACCACATGCACGTAAAATCACCCACAAACTACCTTTTGATTGCTTTGTTCCTAAGTGAATATTTAATTACTGCAGATCTGCATCTTGAATAAGTAGTCTAGCATTCAGACAGCTTGATGGTCTAGAAAATACTGAGCACTTGCATTTTATCTGTGACAGTTTATCTGCTTTTAGCACNAGGCTGAAGGGAGGGCTCAGTGGTTAAGACCCAGGTTCAATTCCCAGCATCCACATGGTAGCTAAGAACCACTCCAGTTCCAGAGGAATCCGATGCCTTCTTCTGACTCTGCAGGCATTGCATGATTGCACGTACACACATGCAAGTAATATACATAAAATAAAAATAGTTTTTAAAGTAAAAATTCCATCTATGAGGCTTAGCATGCACAAAACCCTAGGTTTGATGCCAGCACTGAGAAGGTGGAGGCCAGAGGATCAGGGTTCAAGGTCATCCTCAGGACATAGCGAGCTTAAGGTCAGCCTGTGCTACCTGACACCCTGAGTTGTGCCAGGTCCACTGCAAGTCTGAACACACTGTGTTCAGGGCCCCACAGTGAACAGCATTAGTGCAGGACATTCCCTCACCTGGGAACCTTCATCCTGTTCCAAGAGAATTCTCTCTTCTGCTCAGGTCTGCCTGCAGAATACACCCTGCCAACACTCACACCCAACTTCCCTCCTGTCACCTGTTCTCACACTAACAGAGAATCATGGCTTTCACACCAGTCCCCAAATCCCAGTTTTGCTCCCCAACTCAAAGACCTCAATTCTTGTGTCATTTTTCTAGATTGTTCGCCTTTATTATAACGCACCAAGTTATTGTCATTGACAAACATGTCAAATCTTTAAAAACAATTCTACTTCTGAGGAGATCCAGTAAACATACTTCTTCCTGCCAGGTGTAGATGCATACCTGTAATCCAGCACTCAAGTAGCTGAGACAGAGAATGAGTTCAAGGCCAGCCTGAGCTACAGGAGCCAATATTTAAATGAGTCAATCAAACAAACAAGCAAATAAAGATATGCTTTTTCCACTTAATCCTGAAATCTCTTGGTGGAGTACTTTGGTTCATGTCTGTAATCCCAGCACTCAGGAGGCTGAGGCAGGAGGATTATCTTGACTTGGAAACCAACTTGAACTACAGTATGAGACCACATCTCAAAAACACAATAGTCTGAGTGTGTTGGCACACACCTTTTATCCCCACCCTGGAAGAGAGAAGCAGGCTGATCTCTGTGAATCTGAGGCCACCCTGACCTATATACCAAGTTCCAGGCCATCTGAGGCTACAGGGAGATCCTGTTTCAAAAGACCAAAATAGAGCTAGAGAGATGGCTCAGTGGTTAAGAGCACTGACTGCTATTGCAGAGGACCTGAATTCTATTCCCAGCACCCACAAGTCTGCTAAGAACTGTCTTAGGACCGTCTTAGACTGGGCATGGTGGCACACACTTTTAACCCCAGCACTAGGGCGGCAGAGGCAGGCAGATCTCTGTGAGTTCAAGGCCAGCCTGGTCTACATAGTGAGCACCAGGCCAGCTGGGACTTAAAGGGAGACCCTGTCTCAAAAACCAAATAAACAAAAACAAGAACGAAAAACTAGGCTCGGCACATTTGTAACCCTAACATTCAGGAGGCAAGCTTGGTGTGCATAGCAAGTTCCAGGGCAGCAACGCTGCAGAGCTAGGCTCTATCACATCACCAATGACTCAGAGCTATGTTGGCTAGGGACCTTTGAGACCCAAAGAAAACTGAGGGGTGGGGGGAAAGGGCACTGCAGGGTAAGTTCTTGGGTTCTTGGGTGCCTTTAGCCCAGGAAGTAATAATAGTCAGAACTGACAGAGACCAACAAAAACCTTGTGATTCCTGCCAAAGAACCGGGAAAGGGCAACCTAGCAAGATGGGACATTTAGATAACAGCTGCTTCACTCCTGCCAAGCACCACGGGCAAGCTGGCACCCACCTCGGGAGTGCTGGACAGGCAGCTTGTCCCTAGAGAATAGCCAGGGGGGAGGGGATTAAGGTTAAATAAGGACCCAGTGTTTTCTTTCTTTCTTTCTATTTTTTTTTTTTTTTTTTTTTTTTTTTTTTTTTTTGGTCCTCTCGAGACCAAGGTCTCCCTGTAGTCACCAGCTTACTGGTTCGAACTTACTCTGTAGACCAGGCTGGCCTTGAACTCACAAAGATCCACCTGCCTCTGCCTCCCGAGTGCTAGGATTAAAGGCATGCACCACCACGCCTGCTGGGACCCAGTATTTTCACCCCTACTTGTCAGTAATAAGGGGAGACACAAGGAGATCCTTTGACTTTGACACTGCCTGGCAGGAATCGAGTGCTCCTCCTTCCTCCATTGGGTGGGCTGAGGAAGGACTAGTGAACATGCGGATCTTCCCTGCACCCCACTGCAGTGGCTGCAGAGCCTCCCTCTGACGGTGCCAAGGAGCGGGCGGCACAGGGAACAGCAGGAACTCTGGGCCCTAGGATCGACTTTGCATGTGGGGCCTCAAAACAGCACCAAAACACCCAGTTCTCAGTAAAAAGTCGCTCACCATCCCCAGAACCAGGATAGATAATGAATGAAAACAGCCTTGGCTGGTGGCTCATGCTTGTTATCTCAAATGCATGGAGGAGGCCGTGAGCCTCAGGCCAGCCAGGAAAGCACAGGAAGATCTTCGCAAAAAATGTAATGCTGAGCGTGGTGGGGCACACCTTTGATCCCAGCACTCAGCAGGCAGAGGCAGGTGCATCTCTCTGAGATCAAGGCCAGCCTGGCCTATGTATCAAGTTCCAGGCCAGCTGGGGATACAGAGAGACCCTGTCTCCACCCCACCCCCTGCCCAAAGTAAGTAAACACATAAATACATTTAAAAAGCAAATAACAGCTGAGTGTGGTGGTATATGCCTTTAACCCTTGCACTTGGGAGGCAGAGGTGATTCAAGGCCCGCCTGGTCTACATAGTGAGCTCCAGGCCAGCTAAAAGGAGACCCTGACTCAAAAAGACCAAATAAATAAATAAATAAATGACAATATAACAAGTCAAACTTCTCAAAAGACAATCATCTAGACCAAATGATTTTAATAGAGAATTCTACAGAGTTTTTTTTTATATGAAAACACCAATTCTCACAATTTCTTCCAGAAAACAGGAGAATTAGAAATTCCCCAGTTCATTTTATGAAGGGAATATTTTCTAATACCAAAACCAGATAAAAAGGGTGTAAAAGACAGAGCTACAGGGTCTCTAGAGATGGCTCAGAAGTTAACAGCACTGACTGTTCTTGCAGAGGACCCAGGTTCAAATCTCAGCACCACATGATAGCTAACACCTGTCCATATGCCAGTTCCAGGGGACCCATCGCCCTCTCCTGGCCACCTCAGGCATAACATACACATGGTGCCCTTAGATACATGCAGGCAAAACACTCATACACAAAAGAAAAATAACTTTTTGTTTTTCTTTTTGAGACAAGGTCTCCCTGTACCTCCAGCTGGCCTGGACCTTGTTATGTAAATAAGGGGGCCTTGATCTCATGGAGATCTACTTGCCTCTGCCTCCCAAGTGCTGGAACTAAAGGTGTTTGCCACCATGCCCAGGCAAAATAGATTTAAAACTATTTTTTTTTTAAGAAAAGAAAACAGAAACACACATGAAAGAAATGAAGGGCTGTTAGACACGGCTCGGAGGATGAAGACATTTGCCTTATAGCAAGACCTTGGGAACCCGAGCTCCATCCCTGGCAGCCATGGAAAGGCAGAAGAGACCTAACTCCACAAAGGTGTCCTCCGACCACCACGCACACTGCAGGTGGCACACACACGCACACACACACACAGAGTATAAATAAAAGGTTCAAGCTTGGTGACATATGCCTTTCATCCCAGCCAGCACCCTGGAGGCAGAGACAGATAGAGGCCAGCCTGGGCTACATGGGAGTTCTAGGCCAGCTGTGGCTATAGGGAGACTCTGTCTCAAACAAATAGTAATAATAATAATCAGAGTAAAAACGGTTGAAGAGAAGATGGGGTCGCATGTGATGCCCCTACGTTCTGTCTAGGATTCCCAGGGGGGTGGCACGGTGAGAGGGCCGTGTGCATGGCAGAGCACTGGCCCTAGGAGGAGTAAACTGGCAGGAAGTGGGAGGCCACTTCTACTGTGCCCAGGGATGGTGCTGGTGAAGGCGAGCAACTACATTGACCCTTGAGGTGTCTCCAGGTCAAAGTATTTGGTGAGTGGCCATGGGTTGGGATATAATCAAGAAAAGAAGCAAATAACAGAACCCAAGTTCTGTTAGAATACCAAGAGATCCCACGTTTTCACCCTTGCCCTGAGAACACTATAACTGTGTCAACAAAACGTCTGCAGTCACGAGAGCAGCAAGGGGCTCCTACCATCAGAAGCTCAAGGTCACCTCAGCAAGGTCACCTCAGCGGACAGCAAGCTCAGGCCAGAGGTGGCTACCCAAGACCCTGTCACCACAAACACAAAACCAAACCAAAAAGAAACTCCCATACCAATCCAACGTGATCATTTTATATCTGATGATAAAGAAGTTGGACTTCTCTTTCACATTTTTAATACTTTTATTCACACATGATGCAGGAGAGGGTGCTACTTCCCAGCTGGCCTTGGCACCGGGGCTGGTAGGGCGAGTGACTGTGCCACACTTCATCCCGCTTTAACGGAGCCTCCGTCCTCCTTCCACGTCAGAACAAGGAACAAGGAAGTGCCAACTGTGCGATGTGACTGATGCCAGCAGAGTAGCCTGTCACTGGGCTAAAGTGAGAAACACCATGTTGCCCCCCCCCAAGCCTCATGGCCCTGTGACCCTTGACCTTAACTCTGCTCCCAAAACTTTCTGTACCCTGTATGTCCCAAGCAGCCTTGTACCCCTACCCTACTCCCTGAGTCATAGCTTTGCCACAGTTTGTTGTTGGTTGTTTCTGTTTGAGGAGATATATATATATATATATATATATATATATATATATATATATATATGTGGGGTGTTCGCATGCCATGGTATGGTATGCCTGTGGAGATGTAGAGTCAGTTTTCTCCATCCAGCTTTCTATGGAGCCTCAAACTCAGGTTGTCAGGTTTACACACCAAGCCCTTTGACCTGCTAAGCCCCCTCACCAGCCCCCTTCTACAACGTTGGTGTTCCTCATTTGCCATGTGCAGCTGTGGGCCTCTGTCTTCCTTCTGGTGTTTGCAGTCTGAGTCATGGCCCTGCAAGGATTAGCTGCAAATGTCACTCTCCCCTTCCTGTCATGGATTATGCAAGTAGAAATTGGACTGTGTAAGGTTCTTGCTGACTCTTTCATCCAGTGCTAACACAGCAACAGTGTTTAAGAACTTTTTTTTCTCTCTTTCTTCCTTGCACAGGGACAGAATGAGCAAGCAGAGTCATAACTTTCTTTCTTGGCAGGCAGGAATATTGATCCAAGGGCCTGCCAAACTGCCAGGCCCTGCAGGGAGAGTCCCATGAACAACCTGGCACTAAATGCAGCACAGCCACTCACTGTTCTGGCAGGGATGGGCAGAAATAGTTTCTCCAGGACTCTCCAGGGTCCTTCCCAGGCCTTGAAGATGAGCTCTCCCAAGCACTTGAGCTACTAGCCCAACAAAAAGTTTTTTGGCCTGAAGCTCCATATGTAGACCAGGGTGGCCTTGAACACACAGAGATCCGCCTGCCTCTGCCTCCCCAGTGCTGGGATTAAGGTGTGCACCACCACGCCTGGCCTAAGATGGTTCTTAGCTGCCATGTGGGTGCTGGGAATCAACCCCGGGTCCTCTGCAAGAGGTGCTCTTAACTGCTGAGCCATCTCTCCAACAAAAACTTTTAGAAGAGACTGGAGTACACCTAGGAAACCAGAGGGGGGCACCATTCCACGAGGCAACCTATGGAATGTGTCTGGGTTATTGTTGACAATCATGCCTGTAAACTAAGGTCCCACCTGTCCCTTAGGATGGAACCCAGCACTTCAAGGTGTGGTCTTTGGAAATGTTCATACCCACCTGATGTGATGTTTCTGCACCTAACAATAAAGGTTGGCACCAAGCCCTGGGTTTGAGCCCTATCATTGCATAAAGTTGGTCTGGAAATAGAGGCCTGTAATCCCAGAACTCTTGAGGTAGAGGCAGAAGAGTCAGGAGTTCAAGGTCATCCTCAGCTACACAGCCAGTCTGTCTGAGCCCAGCGTATGCTAAATAAGACCTACCTCAAAATAAAAAATAAATAAAATTAAATTAAAAATCTCAGCAAGATAAACTAGGGAAAAAACAAGTTAGGTATCTTTTCTTATCTTTTCTTTTAGTCTCCCTGCAGCACCAGCTGTCCTGGAACTCACTATGTAGACCAGCCTGGCCTTGAAGTCACAGAGGTCCACTTGCCTCTGCCTCCAGAGTGCCGAAACTAAAAGCATGCACAATTGCATCTGGCAGATATCTATTTTTCAAGTATTATATTTTTACATTTTAACACATTAAATTCTTAAAGATTTTTAAAAGTGTGTGTGTGGATCTGTGCAGCTGAGTGAGGTGTCAGGAGAGGGCATCAGGTCTTGGACCCGAAGTTACAGGAGGTAACTGAACTAGCTCCTCTGCCAGAACAGGACGGGCTCTCTCAACTGCTAAGCCATCCTCCCAGGCCAAATGTCATACTTTAAGGCTTTTATTCTCATAAAGTTATTGTATGTACTTAAAAGGTACAATATAACAATGTCTGAAGACCTAACCAGCATTTCCATCTCCAGAAACACATCGCTGGCTTGTGCTGAGAAACTTGAAACTACACTCTTTGCTTTTAAGTAAATTTTTTTTATTTATTTTTATTTTAAATGTGTGAGGTTTTGCCTGGATGTATGTAAGTAAGTGCACCATGTGCATTTGATGACTGTGGAGGCTAGAAGAGGGCAATGGATTCCCTGGAACTAGAGTTATGGTTGGTTGGTTGTTAGCTGCCATGTGAGTGCTGGGAACCATACCCCAGTCCTCTACAAGAGAAGCCAGTGCTCTTAACCTCTGAGCTGTGTCTCTAGCTTCGTTCTTGAAATAAACAAGTGGCTGGGTAGCATTCTCTGTCCTCCGCGCTCTCAGGCAGGTCTCCTTGTCTCTTTGTGCTGGGGTGGGCCAGCCCCTGAGCTTCTATCTCCTGTCAGCACAGTGACTACAGATGTGCATTATCATGACTGCATCCAACTTTAACATTTTTCTTTTAATTTTTAACCATGCTTGGAGAGGTATGCACATGAGTTCAAGTGCCCTTGGAGGACAAAGGTATTGAATCCCACCGAAACTGGAGTTACAGGCAGTTGTGAGCTGCCCACTGTGTGTGCTGGGAGTCACACTTGGGTCCTCTGCAAGACTAATCAATACTCATTTTTTTTTTTTTTGTCTTTTTGAAAAAGGGTCTCCCTGCAGCCCCAGCTGTCCAGAAACTCTCTGTGTAGACCAGGCTGGCCTTGATCTCAGAGACCTACCTGCCTCTCCCTCCCAAGTGTTAGGATTAAAGGCGTGTGCCACCGTGCCTGGCTCAATCAGTGCTCTTAACTGCTGAGCCATCTCTCCAGCCCCTAAATTTTTCTTTTCTATTGCATTTATTTACTAACTTTTTTTTTTGGTATTTTTGAGACATGGTCTCCCTATAGCCGCAGCTGGCCTGGAACTCACTCTGTAGACCAGGCTGGCCTTGAACTCACAGAGATCCTTCTGCCTCTGCCTCCTGCCTCTGCTTCCCAAATGCTGGGATTAAGGCATGCACCACCATGCCGGGCTTACTTATTTATTTTTGAGGCTCCTTCTGATGTAACCCAGGTCAGTCCTGAGCTCACTGTGTAGTCAAGGGTGGCCTTGAACATCCTGATCTGCCTGTCTGTGCAGTCTCCCCCAACGTTTTCATTGTTCCTTTTCTGGTTTCGCGATGTCCTGAGGTACAGATGTCACAGGCCCATATTCGTCTGCAGTAGGAAGAGGCTGGGTTTGCTGGAGATGCCCAGCATCAGCAAGCCCTGGCTGGTTTATAAAACACAACACTATACCGTCATTAAAGATGGCACCTAAAAGGCCCAGACTAGAAGCGTTGCTCTCTCTCTCTTCTTTCCATCATGGCACAGGTTCAAGGTGCAAAGGTCCCTGTGTGGAAACTTTGCAAGGACAAGCTCTGCCTCATATGTGTGTGGGAGAGTGGAGACAGAAGGACCAGCAGCTCACAGATGCGCTTCCGAAGCTGATACAGCACTAGTTCCTTTGGCGTTCACTGCAATACCGTGAGGCAGGGCAGAAGTCCTGAAGGAGGGTCTGTAAGTGTGGGTGGGAATGTAAGCCACGAAGAAAGAACCTCTCAGATACTGTTAACTTGGATGTTGGAGTTCAGAAACACTTTTATCTGGACATAAAACGTGACCCTAGCATTTGGTATCTATAGCCTAGACTTCTGCATCACAGAGATCTGCCTGCCTCTGCCTACCAAGTGCTAGGATTAAAGGCGGTTCTTAGCTGCCATGTGTGTGCTGGGAATCGAACCTGGGTCCTCTGCAAGAGCAGTCAGCACTCTTAACCACTGAGCCATCTCTCCATCCTGAAAATTAATTTTTTAAATGTGTTAAAATAGGGCTGGAGAGGTGGCTCAGAGGTTAAGAGCACTGCCTACTCTTGCAGAGGACCTGGGTTCACTTCCTAGCACTCACGTGGTAGTTAACAACCATCTGTAACACCAATTCCAAGGGATCTGATACCATCTTCTGCCCTCCGTGGGCATTGCACAACACTGTGCACATGCAGGCAAAATGCTCATACACATAAGATAAAAAAATATATATTAATGAGGCAGAGGCAGGTGGATCTTTGTGAGTTCAAGGCCAGCCTGGTCTACAGAGCAAGTTCCAGGACAGCTGGGGCTACAGAGAGACCCTGCCTCGAAAAGACCAATACATATACATATATATGTATATATATAAATACACATATATATTAATATATATATATTAAAAGGAGACTTTGTCTTAAGGAAAATAAAAATAAGGTAAAAAAGCAGAAGACAGTCAATATTGACCTCCAACCTCCACATGCAAGCAATACAGTCATACACATAAAATAAAATAAAAATAATAAAGTATTTTGGGGGGGCTGGAAAGATGGTTTTAAAATGTATTAAAGTAAAACAGTGTCTGTCATTGTGACACATGTCTATCATTCCAGTGCTCAGAGGCACAGCAGGATGGTCAGTTCAGGGCCAGCCTCAGCTCGATAGCAAGTTCAAGGCCAGCCTAGGTTACAGGAGATTCTGTAAACAAATTTGAAAAAAAGCAAACCAAAGGACTGACTGGTGAGATAGCTCAGCAGCTAAGAGCACTGGCTGCTCTTGCAGAGGACCAGGGTGTGATTCTCAGAGCCCACATGGTGGCTGACAACCTCAGTAACTACAGTTCTAGGCCTTTTTCTGCCATGGGTTGCAGGACATGGGTTCACTTACACACATGCAAGTGTGTACTCATACACACAAAATAAAAATTTAAAAATTTTGAGAGCTGGGTGTGGTGGCACATGCCTTTAATCCCAGCACTTGAGAAGCAGAGGCAGGTGGATCTCTCTGAGTTCAAGGCCAGCCTGGTCTACATAGTGAGTTCCAGGATATCTGGGGCTACAGGGAGACACTGTTTCAAAAAGACCAGCCGGGCATGGTGGCACACGCCTTTAATCCTAGCACTCGGGAGGCAGAGGCAGGCAGATCTTTGTGAGTTCAAGGCCAGCCTGGTCTACAGAGTGAGTTCCAGGACAGCTGGGACTACAGGGAGACCATGTGTTGAAAAGACCAAAAAAAAAAAAGACCAAAAAAAAAAATTTTTTTTAAAAACAAACAACAAATTAAGTTCTTCCATTGGACTAGCCGTGGTTAAGTAGGCTGGTGGTGACAGGCATAGAACCTTCTATGTTCACAGGCTGCTGTTTTTATAGTGCAGTGTGGGGTCACTCAGTTTGCTGGAGAAAGGCTTCAAGGAGAAGCCGACCTTGAACTGAATCTAAAGACAAGCAAATAACAAACTGAAAGACAGAGAGAGGAGGGCACTTCAGGGCTGGGTGCTAGGGGAAGGGCCAGGAAGGTGGGAAGCACACAGCATTATGTTCTCTTTTGGGTTTGGGGAGTATCAGGAGGCAGAGAGACATGAGGTACACAGGAGCAGTCTGTAGACATGCATCCTGTCCCACACAACTAAAAAGAACGTTATCACAGCAGAGCAACACACTGTGTGCCCCAGAGAAAATACAGGTAAGAGCATTCTTCTTCGTGGAAAAATAAATAAAATGATGGGTAAGTATGATTAGATGAGTAACAAATCCATGTATAACATTACATATGTATTAAAGCTGAATTATCAG
The DNA here is from genome assembly GCA_009823505.1 of Rhizomys pruinosus. Classification (NCBI taxonomy): domain Eukaryota; kingdom Metazoa; phylum Chordata; class Mammalia; order Rodentia; family Spalacidae; genus Rhizomys; species Rhizomys pruinosus. Next base: position 2,077,501 of record VZQC01014822.1, read on the forward strand.
GAGAGTTGCTTCTTCTCCACCTCTGAACACTATTATAAATTATATTCTCACATCATGCTGGAAAAGAACAAGGAAAGTGGAGGAAAGCTAGTCAGAAATATCATTCTACCGCATGATGATTCTGTTTTTCTTTTGCATAAGCCTGTGTCTTTCAAATAAATCCACAAGCAAATAGCTCCATTCTGTAGATGAGAAATTATAAAAGACCATGTAATCATCTGACAATGGGACTGAAAACAAGCCCAGAGGAAATGCACGACTGTTCTCGGGAAGTCACAGTGCCCCGTTGTCTGCCCCCACTCACAGTGATGGGCCTGACATTTCTTGTTTTCTAATTGGACTTTATGAATGAGGGCTGAAGGGTGCTGTCTGATGAATGATTTGAAAAGGATCTTCAGAAGCAGCAAGGTCCACACACACAGGAAGCCTGCCTTTGTGTGGAGACTTGCAAGGGAGGCACAGAGCAGAAACTCAGAACCCTAAGTTTAGTCTACGTAAAGCATGCACTGTTTCTCGGTCTTTAATGAAGGTTACTGGATAGGATTCAGCCATATGTAATATGTAAACCAAACACACAGGCAGGAGATTTTAGAATCATTCTGCATCTCCTGTTTCCCAGAATTCATCAGTGATGAGTAAGTACTTATGTCTCAAAGAGAAGGAAGTCCACTGACCTCCACCTTCAGTTTGGCTGCTCCAGGCTGACTGGACTTATTTTTTTGTTTTTCTACTATCTAGCCCTGGCTGGCTTGGAACTTACTATGTAGACCAGGTTGGTCTCGAATGTGAGGACATCCTCCTGAGTGCTGGGATTACAAGTTAACCCACTACACTTGACATATAAACTGTGTATAAATAGAAACTATACAGGAAAAATATTCTCTAAAAGATATACGCAGGACCATAGAGTTCAGCTCATCAGTTAAGAGCACTGGCTGCTCTTGCAGGGGACAAGGGTTCGTTCCCAGCACCCATAACAACCATTTATAACTCCAGTTCTCAGGGAACTGACACCCTCTTCTGACCTCTGTGGGCATTGCACAACATGGGTACATTTACATACATATAGGCAATACACTCATACACATAAAAATAATGAAATACTTTAAAATCTTTTAAATTATCATCCATTATTTATTCATTGAAGTATCAGGGATGGAACCTACACTCGTCCCTTTTGTTTTGATATTTTGAGGAAAGGTCTCAATCCAGCATGATTGCATACGCTGTTATCCCAGCACTCAGGAGACAGGCAAAAGGAAGAGGAATACAAGGGAAACTCAACTACACAGCAAGTCTGAAACGAGCCTGGCCTGGCTATGTGAGACCCCACCTTAATAAACAAACAAGCAAGCAAACAAGCAAACTGTGATGGTTAATCCTGGGTGTCAACTTGACTGGACTAAGGAACAAATAAGAGAAAAGGGTCTTCTGATTGGACCACCTCAACCCACCCCAAATGTGGGTGTTACCTTCTGCTGGCAGGCAGTATTTAAGGCCACAGCAGCGGGAGCTGGTCCCTTTTATTTCCTCCTGCGGCTTGCTTCTCTCATCTGGTGAGTTTGTCTTGCTGCTGTGATCAACCTTTCGGATCCCAGCGTGTACTGAGACCGGCAGATCTCCTGGAATCCATTCGGGCCTTCAGCACTAGACTGGGACTCCTGAGACATCCAGCCTTGCGGACTGAGCGGTTCCCTGGATTCCCGGCCTCTCCAGTTCGGCGCTACTGTTGAGCTCCGTCACGTGAGCAAATCAATAAATTGTATATAGTTATATATACTCATCCTGTTGCTTCTGTTTCTTTAGAGAACCCTGACTAATACACAAACACACAAGAATCTGAAAAAATGGCTTGCAGTTAAGAACTTGTTGCTCTTCCAGAAGACCCAGGATCTGTTCCTAGGATCCATGGAGGGGAAATTACAGTTGCTAATAACTCCAACACCAGGAATCCAACATGTTCTTCTGGCCTCCATGGGCACCTGCACACAAGTACCATACATACACACAGACACATGGACAGACAGAGACAGACACACACATACACATAAAAATAAATATAAATATATAAATAAACAATAGTGCCAGTTCTCCTACTGTAGCCCAGGCAGATCTGAAACTTACTATGTAGCTTGGGCTGGTCTCGAACTTTTGATCCTTCTGCCTCAGCTTCCCAAGAGTTGGTATTACAGGTCTGTCCCACCATGTCCTGCTTTTTATTGGGGTTTGTATGGTAGTGGGAGGGCAGGAGGATCAGGAGTTCACCTCAGGGAATTCAAAACCAGCCCAGGCTGCAAGAGCCCAGGCTGCAAAGAGCCCCTGTACCAAAACAACAACAAAAGTCTAGGAACACAGAAGAGATCCTTTTCTGAGACTGGCTTAATTTTCATATGTGGTTCCTGAATTTTACATAGACATATACACGTGACATGAAAGGAAAAGCTAAATTGTCTAGAGAAACAGAGAGTACAAAGAGGAAGGGGATGAGGAAGGGGGTGGGAAGGGAGAGACGTATTGGGGAAATGCTTAACATTCATTTTATACTTTTTTTTGAAACAGGGTCTCCCTGTAGCTCCAACTGTCCTAGAACTGGATATGTAGACCAGGCTGGCCTTGAACTGACAGAGATCTGCCTGCCTCTGCCTCCCAAGTGCTGGGTTTTTAAAGGCATGCACCACCACGCCCAGCTGAGATATTTTATTTTTTATTATTGTCTGAATGTGGCCAAAGGCATGGGCATTGAATCCTCAAGAGCTGGAGTTACAAGAAGAGGTTACAAGCTACCCTACATGGGCACTGGGAACCAAACCCCAGACCTCCACAAGAGAAATATGTGTTCTTAACTATGAACATCTCTCCACCCCTGTACAACAAATTTATAGAATGAAAATATAAAACTAAGTAAATAAATTAATTTTTTTTTTTTTGTCTTTTCGAGATAGGGTCTCCCTGTGGCCCCAGCTGTCCTGGAACTCACTCTGTAGACCAGGCTAGCCTCGAACTCACAAAGATCCGCCTGCCTCTGCCTCAATAAATTAATTTTTTTAAGCTAAACAATGTAGCACAGGCTAGTCTAGAACTTACTCTGTAGTCTAGGCTGCTCTTGAACCTGTGATCCTCCTGTCCTAGCCTCCTAAGTGCTGGGATTACAGGTCTGTGCCTTCCTGCTTTGGTTTGGTTTGGTTTGTTTATACAGAACCTAATATAACCCAGGCTGCCTAGTCTTCAAACACACTTTTCAGCCAAGATTGGCTGTGAACTCCCAGTCCTCCTTGCCTCTACCGCCCAAGGGCTGAGATTATAGGCCTGTGCTGTCACACCAGGTTTCTCCTTCTTTGAGACAGGGTTTGACTATGTGACCCAGGCTGGTTTTGAAGTCATAGTAATCCTCTTGCCTCTGCCTCCCAAGTGCCAGGTTACTAAGTCTTCACTCTCACACCCAGTATTTCTCTTTTTGATTGTGCTTCAGATTTTGCTAAGAAGAAAATGGAACATTCACATTATTTAGTCATTAACTCTCCTCGGGCCGAAGAATTAATGGGACCTCCCCACCTCAAACCCAAAACCCTTAACATATTTTTTTTAGGAGTTCACATTTTTCCCTTTAATTTTATATTACTCTAATATATGAATACATACCCACCCTGCATACATATACCACAATTATAAAGTCTGAAAAATAAGTGTTCAGTTAATTCTAGAGCCTGCCCTTAACATATTTTTTAAAAAACTCCCCCGGTGTTGGAGACCAAATTGGAGGTCATGCCTCTACACTGACTTTCACCTTTGCCCCTAACTTGAGTTGTTTTTTTGTTTGTTTCTTTCTTTTTTTGTGAAACTCATGCAAAGTTTATTGAACTACGAACCGTTGTCAAGGGGACTGTGAAGTTGGCCCCACGCATTAGCAGCCTCTGCTGAAGAGGGGGAACTAAGGCAGGAGGGTAGAGGGGAGACGGGAAAACAGGGAGAAATGGCATAGAGCAGAAGGCAGGAAAGGGGCGAGGCAGGGTGTGTGCAGAGGTGGATTCCAGAGAGGAACGTCAGGAAGACCACAGGTGTCAAGACATTTCAGTCCATCCTATCACGAAGCGGCTGCCAAGGAGCTGACCAAGGGGCTCAGGACTCTGCTTTCAGGGCTCTCTGGCACTGAGCCAGGGCTGCTTCGATGGCGTCACCGGATGGCGGTCACCGGCTTGGGAAACTTGCTGTCCATGTATCCATCTTAGAGTGAACTAACTTCCAGGCTACTGTTACTTCAAAGAATCCGGAGACCTGGGAAGTGCCCTCGCCACAGACGTCTAGACATCGGGGGAACTCGTCTTCTAGCTTCTCCTTTGGCGATAACTTGGGCTTGTATCCTCAAGCTCCACAATACACCGTGGAGACGCCACCCGTCAACTCCACGCATCCTGAACTCCGTAACTTGAGGGATTTTTTGTTTTGTTTTGTTTTGTTTTGGTCTTTTCGAGACAGGGTCTCCCTGTAGCCTGGAACGCACTCTGTAGACCAGGCTGGCCTTGAACTCACAAATATCCACCTGCCTCTGCCTCCCAAGTGCTAGGATTAAAGGCGTGTGCCACCACGCCCGGCGAAACTTGAGTTTTTAGGCCTTTTTTTTTTTTTTTTTTTTTTTTTTTTTTTTTTTTTTTTTTTTTTTTTTTTTTTTTTTTTCTTTTTTTCGTAACTTGAGTTTTTAATCTGCCCTTTTGAAAGGTTATCATGAGACTCTAAGGACAGGGGAGGGAAGGGGAGGGGAGGGGAAGGGAGGGGAGGGTCAGCCTTGTCTCGTTTTTATCGGAGTCAGCCTCACTGCCTTTGGAGTTCCTCAGCTTTGGTCTGGTGAGTCGCTGAGCTGCCGGACTCCAGGGTTTATGAAAGGGTCATTCATCTCAGCCAAGCAAGAAGGTCTTCAGCCACAGTGAGTTGGCTATCCTGCGTGCATACCCTCAGAGTACAGATGGCTCCTCAGGGCAGGAATTAGTGCTAAAGAGAGAAATGCTTCTCAGCCCCACACAGTGGTCAATTCACTCCGTGGCACCGGGGCGGGTCTGCTTCGCTGCCTTTTCTGAAGATGCCAAGTTTGACCGTGTGTCCAGTCATAGTGGGTATGTTTACTCCCTTAAATGTGCCTCTGACTCTCCCCAAAAGAGGGCCAGCGCCTATAACTGTCATCATTTGGGCCTTGGTCACTGGAGGCCTCACCTCCATAGCAGCCCTAGACAAATCCTTTCGCTGGTAAGTTCTGGCCTCTGTCTGGGAAAAGATGGAAGCAAGAGTCATGCTGGCCTGGGTGAGGCTGGCCTCTCCTAACTCATTCATAGTGAACATGTGGGCTGCGGCCTAGGCGGGAGCTGGGCTCACTGAGTAAACAGGATGGGCTGAGGAAGAATGATGCTTTTATATTCTTGTCTGTTAATGGGTGGGGGAGACTCTACAGCAGACATGAAAGGGAGAGGCAGAGTTAAAGGAAGTCATTTGCAGCCCTCATTGTGCAGGTCCCTGATGACCATGGAAGGGCGTTCAACAGCCGCCATCACTCAGCAGACCCTCCTGACTTCAGACAGTTCATCATTGGGGGTTCTTTCTTTGCACCTCACATACCACTAATATTAACTGAAGGTGACTATTACCCAGGCCTGGTTGGGGCACTGCGAATACTGCAGGGAAAAGGTAGTCATCACACAGCACAGACAGGCAGACTAGACCCAGTGCTGGCAGCCGAGGTTGACCCTAGACTCAGCCAGCCAAGAACAGAGGTGGGTGGGGCTTCCTGGGAACGTGAGATCCCACACTGCAAAAGCTTAGGGTCTTGATGGATCGAGAATGGCAGTGCTGCTCGGAAAAGTTGCTCTCCCAGAGATGAAGAGGAAGACAAGGTGTTTGGAGATTCCACACCAAGAGCAGAGTGAGGAAGAGGGGTGCCCTGCTTCTACGTGATTGCCCACGTGTGTTTGTATGTGTGAAAGAATGTATCTGTGCGAGCAGTATGTGTATGTGTGTACCCACACATGCCTGTGTACTCACGGAAGCCAGAGGAGGATGCCAAATGTCCCGCTCTATCCCTCCCTGAGACAGAGCCTCCACTGGACCTGGAGCTAGGTGGGAAGCCATCGAGCCCCAGGAACCCCACTATCTCCGGCTCACCAGCGCTGGGATGACAGGTCCATACACACCCAGCTTTTTATTTGGGTGCTTGGATCAGAACTCGGCTTCTCATGCTTGCATAGCAAGCATGCTTATCCATTCAGCCCTCTCTCCAGCCCATACATTGTTAAGGAAAATAAATGACTGAGGGGAGAGCAAGATGGCTCTACAGGTAAAGGTGCTTGCCACCCAACCGTGCAAGCCTGACAACCTGAGTTTGATCCCTAAAACCCTGCAGCCCAGGCTGTCAGAGAACTTATTATGCAGGCCAAGAAGGCCTAGAAGCCAAGACAATCCTTGGGCCTCCACTTGCTAGGCGAGTGCTCTGTCACTGAACGGCATGCCCAGCCCTCTTTTTATATTTTATTTTAAGACAATTTCTCACTCAGTTTTCCAAGCTGGTCTTGAACTCACTCTGTAGCCCAGGCTGGCCTTGAACATGCCATCCTCCTGTCTTAGTTTCCCAACTAGTTGGTATTACAGGGACATGCTACCAAGCTCAACTTCCTGAAGTGACATAGCTCAGTGGTAAAGCCCAGCATGTTTGAGACCCTAGGACCACAAAAGTAATTAATATTTAACATCAGCAAATCAGAAGATTTTATTAGTAAAATTTAATTTTAGGGTTGGAAACGTCTTGATTCCAGAATGGTTATCTGGCCTGCCTAAGGCCCTGAGCTTAATTCCTAGCAACACACACCTAAGAAATTTAATTTACAAGCTGGGTGTGGTGGCGCACGCCTTCAATCCCAGCACTTGTGAGGCAGAGGTAGGCAGAGCTCTGTGAATTCAAGGCCAGGTGGGGTTACAGGGAGATCCTGTCTCAAAAAAGACCAAAAAAAAGAAAGAATTTACTTTTTCATGTCTGTTCTTTTTTGGTTTTCTGAGACAAGTCTAGCTGTGCAGCCCTGGCTGGCCTGGAGCTGCTCTGCAGAGCAGCAGGCCTCGTACTCGCAGCAGCCCCTCCCAAGTGCTGGATCACTGTTATACACTGCGCCTTCAGCCTGATCTTAACACTGCATGTCCATGTTATTACAGTCACTGAATATTTGGAAAGCTGGTATAAAAAAATGTTGTACCTTAACCAGGTGTGGTGGTGCATGCCTGTAATCCCAGCACTCGGGAAACAGAGGCAGGCAGATCTCTGTGAGTTCCAAGGCCAGCCTGGTCTACAGTGTGACCTCCAGGCCAGCTGGTACTAAAGGGAGACCCTGTCTCAAAAAGACAAAAAAAAAAAAGTTACACCTTGTTATACATATAAAAACACGTATGTGTGTATTTATGGCAAAGTTTTAGATGCAAATCACAGCTAATAATGGAGAACTAAACTGTTAATAGCTTTTTTTTTCATTTACCGGTTTTATTTCACACAATATAAAAGAAATGGGAATTTTGTCAGAAAAAAAAAAACCTACTTTATTTCCTGCCTTCCTCTCTTTTCAGCCTGCTAGCTAAAACATGTCCGTAGCAAGCTTTTGTTTCCAGAGGCTTATTGTAGTCTCCATGAAAATTGTTAGAAATATACCTTTTCGAAAAGAGAGGCTGATTCCTTACCTGTCCAAATTGTTAGTTTTCTGATTGACTTTGAAAACCAAAACTTTACTCTCTTTGAGGGAAAATAATCTATTTTTCTAGAAAATTTCAGTCTGCCATTCACTTTGATAGACACCTAGCTCCTACCATATTATTTTTTGCTTCAACTAACATATCTTAAAACAAAATCATTTTTAAAGGTAAAGGTAACTCAACATTTTGATTAGCTTTAAAACTTCTTTTGAGGGGAGGGAGATTTTTGTTGCTGCTGTTGCTGTTTTTCTGTTTGTCCCTCTGTTTATCCATCTGTCAGTCTGAGATGGGGCCTCACATAGCTTGTAGTAGCTTCGAACCTGCTCTGTCTAAGAGGATAGACTTGAACTCCTTCTTGTTGCTACATTGTTTTTGTTTTGTTGTTTGAGACAGGGTCTAGTTATGCAGCCCAAGCTGGCCTAGCACTCATGGATTATGAGCGTGAGCCATCACGGCCCCTCAAAAGTTCTCTGGTCTACCAGCGACTGTCAGGTTTCCTGATGTAAGACACTTTCTTCAAGTAACCAGTTTGGGATGTACCCAAGCAGAACTGTATCCAAACAGTACATCTTAAGAGGAGAGGTTGCACTGCTAAATTTGTAGCTCATATATTTTTAGTTTTAAATCGCACAGAAAGAAACTGTAGCTCCAAGACATAAAATGATTAAAAGAGAAAAAAATAAAGTTCAGGCAGTCTTTACTGTTCATCATTTTAATCAATGATCCATTTGTGTGGGGGCCACAATGGATCACTATGCACAGACAGAGGCTGTAAATTTCACTGAAACTTCCTCTTGGGGATTAGGACATTCACTCAGTGTCTCTGGCTCCAAGGATAAATGGCGTTTTCGGAGTTGAGAGATTTCTTTTTAGCAATTCTTTTTAAAAAAAATACAGCTATAAAAATTGTTTTAATGGAGCTGGAGAGATGGCTCACCAGTTAAGAGCACTGACTGCTCTTGCAGAGGACCTGTGTTCGATTCCCAGCACCCACATGGCGGCTAAGAACCGTCTTTTAACTCCAATTCCAGGGGAATCCGACACCCTCTTCTGACCTCTGCAGCATTGCACGTCACAGGTGCACCAACCTATATGCACATACAATAATTAATTAATTAATTAAACAACTTAGTTTATGCTGAAACAAGTTACAGTGTACTCTGATTTCTTCAAGTCAGTCATCTGAAAGAAGCCAATGAAAATGTGACTGCCTCGACTGAGCAGGTCTTCAACATTCTCTCTTCCACCCAGTGGATACTTGGAATGGGTTCTGTGCTTCCACCAAGTGGGTCCTGGTGTTCAAACAAAGGTTGTCAGACTTGCCAGCAAGCTGAGCCATCGCGCTGACCCTCACAAAGTTGATATTCGGGGGGGGGGAGAAATCTGCTGAAAATATCACGTAAGCTGGTGAATAAAATGAAGTGGTGAATAAAATGAAATGTGCTCTCCTCCTCCTTCCTTTCCTCCCTCTCTCCCTCTTTCTTTCCCTCCTTTTCTCCCTCCCTGCCTGTTTATATCCCAAATTTTTCCCCTTCATTTTAAATCTACCTTTAGCCTGGCACCTGTGTTTCATGTTTTTATGACTTGTCTGTGTTGAACAGGACTGTGCCAGCCAGCAGAGTTCTAGCACATGGGTTCCTTAATCCTGACAGCCCTGAATTGTCAGCAGATCTCTGCCTGTGAGCTATCTGGCAGAAGTCTATGTTTGACATTGAAAAGATACAGTCAGGAGCTTGACAAATGGCTCAGCAGTTAAGAGCACTGGCTACTCTTGCAGAGAACCTGGGTTTGATTCCCAGCACCCACATGGCAGCCAACCACTGTCTGTAATTCCAGTTCCAGTGGATCCGAAACCTTTCTCTGAGCTCTGTGGGCATTGCATGTCACAGGTGCACTTACGCACATGCAGGCAATACACTCATACACATAAAATAAAAATAAATAAAATGTTTTTAAAAAGAAAAGTTATATAAAATATCTTACAAGCTCACTAAACAAATATCCAAGCTTGGGGCTGGAGAGATAGCCTAGCGGTTAAGAGCACCGACTGCTCTTACAGAGGATCCGAGTTCAATCCCCAGCACCCACATGGCGGCTAAAAACCGTCTGTAACTCCAAATCCAGGAGAACTCCAGTTCCAGGGGAATCCGAGACCCTCTTCTGACCTCCGCGGCACTGCACGACACGGGTGCACAAACCTACATGCAGACAGTACATTCATACACATTCAAAAAATAAAAAAATAAAATTAAAAAAATAAAAAAAAAAAACAAATATCCAATCTTTGTGTGGATGGTTCCTGTTGTTCTTTAGTTACATATATGCCTGCATGCTGTGCTCACCATCTCGCCTCGGGAACATGCAATGTGGTCCAAATACATTTATCTGTTTATGCAGATTTTTTATTTATCATTTTTTTAAATATTTTTTATGTGTATGAGTGTACTGTCTGCATGTAGGTTGGTGCACCTGTGTCATTCAATGCCGCAGAGGTCAGAAGAGGGCATCAGATTTCCCTGGAACTGGAGTTAAAGACGGTTCTCAGCCGCCATATAGGTGCTGGGAATCGAACCCGGGTCCTCTGCAAGAGCAGTCGGTACTCTTAACCACTGAGCCATCTCTCCAGCCCCAATCATTTATTTTTATATGTCTCAATATGAATTTTTGTTTTGTTTTGTTTTGAGACAGGCTCTCCCTGTAGCCCCAGCTGTCCTGGAACTATGTCACTATGTAGACCAGGCTGGCTTTGAACACACAGAGATTCACCTGCCACTGCCTCTTGAGTGCTGTAATTAAAGGTGTGCGCCATCTCGCCTGGCTCAATATTATTTATTTTTAAAGAAGAAATTTTTTTTCAATGCTGGGAACTAAACTCCAGTCCCCTTCAAGAACAGTATAAGCTCTTACCCACTGAGCCACATCTCCAGCTTATTTATTTATTCATTCATTCATCCATCCATTCATTTAATGAGGTAGGGTCTCATTGTAGCTCAGACTGGCCTCAACTTGTTGTGTAGCTAAGCATAATCTTGAACTCCACCTGTTCCACTTCTTAAGTGCTGGGATTACAGGCCTGTCTTGCCATACCCAGCTTCCAGTTACATTTTGTTATCCATTGAACAGACTGGCTGCACTCAACATTTACTTATCCTGTTCATGCATGTATATCTGTCACACTCCATCACCTTCTCTTGTCTCCCTCCCACCTTTTTTTTTTTTTTTTTTTTTTTTTTTTTTTTTTTTTNGAAAAATGGCTCCATGGTTAAGAACTTGTTGCTCTTGCAGAAGACCCACGGAACTGTTCCTAAGGAGTCCATGGAGGGGAAGTTACCTCCGCGCAGAGTTGCTGCGGGTGGGGCGCGTGGATCGGAACTTGTAGTGGAGGATGGGGGCGCGGGGGAGCGAAGGATGTGGCGGGTCGAGGGCCTAATAACTCAACACCAGGAAACAACATGTTCTTCTGGCGCCTCCATTGGGCCCACGCTGCACACAGTACCATACCATTCAAACAACACAGAACACTAAACATGGACAGACAGACGACAACGACACTGACTACATGACCACATAAAAAATAATATTAAAGTATATGAAATAAACATAGTGCCGAGTTTCTGCCTAGCTGTAAGCCCAGGGGCAGGATCGTGAATACTTACTATGTATCTTGGCTGGTCTCGAGAACTTTTGATCCTTCGTGCTCAGCTTCCCAGAGTTGGTAATTAGCAGGTCTGTCCCAAGCCATGTCCTGCTTTTTATTGGGGTTTGTATGGTAGTGGGAGGGGTCAGGAGGATCTAGGCAGTTCACCCCAGGGAAGGTTCAAAACCAGCCCAGGCTGCAAGAGCCCAGGCTGCAAAGAGCCCCTGTACCAAAACAACAACAAAAGTCTAGTAACACAGAAGAGATCGCTTTTTTTCTGAGACTGGCTTAATTTTCATATGTGGTTCCTGAATTTTACATAGACATATACACGTGACATGAAAGGAAAAGCTAAATTGTCTAGAGAAACAGAAGAGTAGCAAAGAGGTTAATGGGATGAGGGAAGGGGGTGGGAAGGGAGAGACGTATTGGGGAAATGCTTAACAATTCAGTATTATATACTTTTTTTTTGAAACAGGGTCTCCCTGTAGCTCCAACTGTCCTAGGAACTAGAGTGATGGTTCAGACCAGGCTGGGCCTTGACTGACCAGAGATCCTGGCCTGCCTCTGCTCCCAAGTGCTGGTTTTAAAGGCATGCAACACCACCGAGCCACCAGGACGGTGAAAGGGATATTTTAATTTTTTTCTTATTGTGCTGAATGTGGCCAAGAGGCATGGGCATTGGATCCATTAGAGCTGGAGTTACAAGAAGAGGTTACAAGCTACCCTACATGGGCACTGGGAACGGCAAACCCCAGACCTCCACAAGAGAAATATGTGTTCTTAACTATGAACATCTCTCCACCCCTGTACAACAAATTTATAGGGAATGAAAATTAAACTAGGTAAATAATTAATTTTTTTTTTTTTGGTCTTTCGAGAAAGGGTCTCCCTGGTGGCCAGGCGCAGCTGATCGCTGAGGACTCACTCTGTAGACCAGGCCTAGGCCCTCGAACGTCACAGGATCCGCCTGCCTCTGCTCAAATAAAATTAATTTTTGGTTAAGCTAAACAATGTTAGCCACAGGCTAGTCTACGAACTTACTCTGATAAAGTCCTAGGCCTGCTCTTGGAAACCTGATGATCCTCCTGCCTAGCCTCCTAAAGTGCTGGGGATTACAGGTCTGTGGCCTTCCTGGCTTGGGGTTTGGTTTTGGTTTGTTTTATACAGAACCTAATATAACCCAGGCTGCCTAGTCTTCAAACACACTTTTCAGCCAAGATTGGCTGTGAACTCCCAGTCCTCCTTGCCTCTACCGCCCAAGGGCTGAGATTATAGGCCTGTGCTGTCACACCAGGTTTCTCCTTCTTTGAGACAGGGTCCCCATTTAATCCCAGCTCCCAGCTGGCCTGGAACTAAAAAAGATCCACCTGCCTCTCTGCCTCCCAAGTGCCAGGTTACTAAGTCTTCACTCTCACACCCAGTATTTCTCTTTTTGATTGTGCTTCAGATTTTGCTAAGAAGAAAATGGAACATTCACATTATTTAGTCATTAACTCTCCTCGGGCCGAAGAATTAATGGGACCTCCCCACCTCAAACCCAAAACCCTTAACATATTTTTTTTAGGAGTTCACATTTTTCCTTTAATTTTTATATTACTTAAAATAAATTAAAAAAAAAAAAAAAAAAAAAAAAAAAAAAAAAAAAAAAATTATAAAGTCTGAAAAAATACAGTGTTCAGTTAATTCTAGAGCCTGGCCGCTTAACAAATATTTTAAAAAACTCCCCCGGTGTTGGAGACCAAATTGGAGGTCATGCCTCTACACTGACTTTCACCTTTGCCCCTAACTTGAGTTGTTTTTTTTGTTTGTTTCTTTGCCTTTTTTTGGTGAAAACTCATGCAAAGTTTATTGAACTACGAACCGTTGTCAAGGGGACTGTGAAGTTGGCCCCACGCATTAGCAGCCTCTGCTGAAGAGGGGGAACTAAGGCAGGAGGGTAGAGGGGAGACGGGAAAACAGGGAGAAATGGCATAGAGCAGGAGGCAGGAAAGGGGGCGAGGAGGGGTGTGTGCAGAAGGTCGGATTCAAAACACACGCAGAGAGGAACGTCAGGAAGACCACAGGTGTCAAGACATTTCAGTCCATCCTATCACGAAGCGGCTGCCAAGGAGCTGACCAAGGGGCTCAGGACTCTGCTTTCAGGGCTCTCTGGCACTGAGCCAGGGCTGCTTCGATGGCGTCACCGGATGGCGGTCACCGGCTTGGGAAACTTGCTGTCCATGTATCCATCTTAGAGTGAACTAACTTCCAGGCTACTGTTACTTCAAAGAATCCGGAGACCTGGGAAGTGCCCTCGCCACAGACGTCTAGACATCGGGGGAACTCGTCTTCTAGCTTCTCCTTTGGCGATAACTTGGGCTTGTATCCTCAAGCTCCACAATACACCGTGGAGACGCCACCCGTCAACTCCACGCATCCTGAACTCCGTAACTTGAGGGATTTTTTGTTTTGTTTTGTTTTGTTTTGGTCTTGTTCGAAGACAGGGTCTCCGCTGTAGCCTGGAACGGACTTGTGACCAGGCTGGCCCTTGGGAACTCCTACAAATATCTACCGCTGCCTCTGCCTCCCAAGGTGTTAGGATTCAAGGCGTGGGACACGCCGCGAACCCGACTTGAGTGTTTTAGGCCTTCTTTTTTTTTTTTTTTTTTTTTTTTGGTCTTTTTTTTTTTTTTTTTTTTTTTTTTTTGTTTGTGTGTGTTTTAGTATGAATTGTAAGATTGGAGGAGGAGGGAAGGGGAGGGGGAGGGAAGGGAGGGGAGGTCAGCGCTTGTCTCGTTTTTATCGGGAGTCAGCGGCTCACTGCCTTTGGGACGTTCCTCAGCTTCTGGTCTGAGTGAGTCGCCTTGGACCTGCCCGACTTCCAGGTTTTATTGAAAGGGTCATTTCATCTCAGGCCAAGCAAGAAGTCTATCAGCCACTAGTGGAGTTGGCGTACCTGCGATGCATACCTCCCAGAGACAGAATGGCTCCTGCAGGGCAGGAAATTAGTGCTAAAGTAAGAGAAATGCATCTTCTCAAGCCCACGCACACAGTGGTCAACTTCACTGTGGCCTGGGGCGGGTCTGGCTTCGCTTGCCTTTTCTGAAGATGGCCAAGTTTGACCGTGATGTCCAGTCATAGTGGGGTATGTTTACTCCCTTAACTGGTGCCTGTGACTCTGCCCCCAAAAGGAGGGCCAGCGCCTATAACTGTCATCATTTGGGCCTTGGTCACTGGAGGCCTCACCTCCATAGCAGCCCTAGACAAATCCTTTCGCTGGTAAGTTCTGGCCTCTGTCTGGGAATAAGATGGAAGCAACGGAGTCAGTGGCTGGCTGGGTGAGGCTGGATGGCTCCACTAAACTCATTCATGAGCTGAAGCATGTGGGCTGCGGCCTTAGGCGGGAGGGCTGGGGCGTCACTGACGTAAGACTCAGGATGGGGGCTGAGGAGAATGAATGCTTTTTACTTATTCTTGTTGTTATGGTGGGGGAGACTCTCAGCAGGACCTGAAGGGGAAGAGGCAGAGTTAAAGGAAGTCATTTGCAGCCCTCATTGTGCAGGTCCCTGATGACCATGGAAGGGCGTTCAACAGCCGCCATCACTCAGCAGACCCTCCTGACTTCAGACAGTTCATCATTGGGGGTTCTTTCTTTGCACCTCACATACCACTAATATTAACTGAAGGTGACTATTACCCAGGCCTGGTTGGGGCACTGCGAATACTGCAGGGAAAAGGTAGTCATCACACAGCACAGACAGGCAGACTAGACCCAGTGCTGTGAGTCCGACGTGACTCAAAGACTCAGCCCAGCGCCAAGAACAGAGGTGGTGGTTGGGGCTTCTGTTGGAACGTGAGTATCCACACTCGCAAAAGCCTTAGGGTCCTTGATGGGGATCGAGGAATGGCAGTGCTGGCTCGGAAAAGTTGCTGCTCTCCCGAGAAGATGAAGAGGGAAGACAAGGTGTTTTGGAGTTCAACTCAAGAGCAGAGTGAAGGGAAGAGGGGTGCCCTGCTTTTCTACGTGATTGCCACAGTGTGTTTGCTAATGTGGAAGCATGTATCTGTGCGCAGCGTATGTGTAATGTGTGTCACACACATTTGGCCTGTGTACTCACGGGAAGGCAGAGGAGGGTGATGCAAATGTCACCGCTCTATCCTCCTGAGGACCCAGGAGCTCCACTGACCTTGGGCTAGGTGGAAGGGACGCATCGAGCCCCAGGGAGCCGCACTATCTCGGCTGCAACCAAGCGCTGGATGACAGGGTCCATGACACACCCGCTTTTTATTTGGGTGGCTTGGGATAGAACTCGGCTTTCTCATGCGTGGCAGTAGGCAAGCATGGCTGTATCCTTCAGCCGTCTCCATCCAGCCCACTACATTGTTTAAGGAAATTAAATGACTGAGGGGGAGCAGAATGGCGTGCTAACAGTAAAGGTGCTTGCGCACGGCTGTGCATCCGTGGCAAGCCTGGAAGACCTGCCAGGTTTGGAGACAATCCTAACCCTCCTGCAGGCCAGGGCTCGGTGCAGAGAACTTTATTATTGGGCAGGCCAAGAAGGCCTAGGAAGCCACAGACAATCCTTGGGCCTCCCACCTGCTAGGCGAGTGCTCTGTCACTGAACGGCAATTGTCCAGGCCCTCGTTTCTTATATTTGTATTTTAAGACAATTTCTCGACGCTCAGTTATTCCAAGGCTGTCTTGGAACTCACTCTGTCCACCAAGCTGGCCGTTTGAACTTGCCATCCTCCTGTCTTAGTCTGTTCCCCCCAACTAGTGTGGTATTAGACACAGGAACCGATGGCTACCCCGGAAGTCTCATACCTTCCTGAAGTTTGGGGGACATAAGCCATCTGTGGTAACGCCCAGCAAATGTTTGAGACCCTAGGACCACAAAAGTAATTAATATTTAACAACTCTCAAGCACAACTCAGAAGATTTATGTTATATTAGATCTTAATTTAGGGGTTGGAAACGTCTTGATTTCCAGAATGGTTGATCGTGGCCCTGCTAAGGCCCTAGAGTTATTCCTAGCAACACCAGGCCAACTTAAGAATTAATTACAAGCTGGGTGTGGTGGGGCCGCACGGCTTCAATCCCAGCACTTTGAGGCATGAGGTAGGGCAGGAGCTTCTGTGGAATTCAAGGCCAGGTGGGGGTTTTATCAAGGGCAGATCCTGTCTCAAAAAAAAGACGCCAGAAAAAAGAAAAAGAATTTTACTTTTTCATGTCTGTTCTTTTTTGGTTTTCTGGAGACAGTGCTAAGGCGTGTGGCAGCCGCTGGCTGGCCTGAGAAGCGTGGCTCTGCAGAGCAGCAGGCCTCGTACTCGCAGCAGCCCCTCCCAAGTGCTGGATCACTGTTATACACTGCGCCTTCAGCCTGATCTTAACACTGCATGTCCATGTTATTACAGTCACTGAATATTTGGAAAGCTGGTATAAAAAAATGGTTTGTATCTTAACCCAGGCTGTTGGTGGGTCGCATGCCTGTATCCGCAGCACTGCGGGAAAACAGGAGGCATTGAGCAGATCTTCTGATGGGAGTTGCCAAGCCAGCCTGGTCTAACGTGTGACCGGCGTCCAAGGCCAGCCTGGTAGCTAAAGGGAGACCCTGTCTCAAAACGACGAAAAAAAAAAGAGTTAGCACGCTTGTTATAACATATAGAAACAACGTATGTGTTATTTTAGTGGCAAAGTTTTAGGATGCAAATCAACCAGCTTAATCAATGGAGAACTTCAGAACTGGTTAATAACTTTTTTTTCATTTCCACCGTTTAATTGTCACACAATATAGAAATGGGAGATTTTGTCAGAAAAAAAAAAAAAAAAACTATCTTTATTTACTGCCTTTCCTCTCTTTTCAGCCTGCCCTAGGCTAAAACAGTCCGTCAGCAGAGCTTCTTGTTTCGGCAGAGGCTTATGTGTAGGTCTCCCATGTGACAATTGTTAGAATCTACTTTTCGAAAAGATGAGGCCTGATTCCCCTTACTGTCCAAAATTGTTAGTTTTCTGACTTGACTTTGAAAACCAAACTTTACTCTCTTGAGGGAAAATAATCTTATTTTTCTAGAAATTCTTTTTCCCAGTCAGACCTTCATTTGGATAAGACACCTAGCTCCTACCATATTATTTTTTGCTTCAACTAACATATCTTATAAAAGGAAACATTTTTAAAGGTAAAGGTAACTCAACATTTTGATTAGCTTTAAAACTTCTTTTGAGGGGAGGGAGATTTTTGTTGCTGCTGTTGCTGTAGTTTCTGTTTGTCCCTCTGTTTATCCATCTGTCAGTCTGAGATGGGGCCTCACATAGCTTGTAGTAGCTTCGAACCTGCTCTGTCTAAGAGGATAGACTGTGAACTCCCCTTCTTGTTGCTACATTTTGTTTTTGTTTTGGTGTTTGAGACAGGGTCTAAGTTTGCAGCCCACAGCTTGGCGCTAGGCACGTTTCTATGGATTATGGAGCGTGAGCCATCAGCGGCGCGCTCAAAAAGTTCTGCTGGGATCCTATCCAGCCGACTGTCAAGGCTCCTGTCGCTTGATGATAAGACACTTTCTTCCATAGTAACCCATTTGGGATTGTCCCAAGCAGACACTTGTATGCCACAGTACATTTAAGGAGAGGTTGCACTGGCTAAATTGGTAGCTCATATTTTTTAGTTTTAAAAGTCGGGCAGCAGAAGAAACTGTAGGTCTCCAAGACCATAAAAGATGATTAAAAGAGGAAAAAAATAAAGTTCAGGCGAGTCTTTACTGTTCATCCATTTTAATCAATGATCCATTTGTGTGGGGGCCACAATGGATCACTATGCACAGACAGAGGCTGTAAATTTCACTGAAACTTCCTCTTGGGGATTAGGACATTCACTCAGTGTCTCTGGCTCCAAGGATAAATGGCGTTTTCGGAGTTGAGAGATTTCTTATTCGCAAACTTCTTTTTTACTGAATAAGAAGACTAAGCAGCTGACTAAGAAAGAATGTTTTTAGATGGAGCTTGGGAGAGATGGCTCCGACGCAGTTAAGGAGCACTGGACTGATCGTGCAAGAGACCTGTGTTCGATTCCCGAGGCACCCGACATGGGGGCAAGAACCGTGCTGATTTTAGACTTTCCCGCAAATTCCCAGGGGAAATCCGACACCTCTTTTTCCTGACGCTGCTGCAATGTATTCCGGACACGCCTCTTCTGGACCTCTGCCAAGCAATTGCACGTCAGCAGGTGCCCAGACCTATATTGGCACATCAAATAATTAAGTTATTAATTAAACGACTCTAGTTGTTATATGCTGAAACAAGGGTTACAGTGTACGGGTTCCTGATTTCTTCAAGTCAGTCCTCCTTTGAAAAAAGAAAGGCCCCAATGAAAGTGACTGGGCCGTCGAACTGAGCAGTGTTTAACAGTTCTCATCTTCCACGCCAGTGGGATTCACTTTGGAAATGGGTTCGTGTGCTTTCCCCAGTGGGTCCTGTGTGTTCAAACAAGAGGTGTCAGACTTGCCAGCTCAGCCCCCCCCCTTTGAAAAAGGGGTCCATCGCGGCGCTGACCCTCACAAAGTTGATATTCGGGGGGGGGGAGAAATCTGCTGAAAATATCACGTAAGCTGGTGAATAAAATGAAGTGGTGAATAAAATGAAATGTGCTCTCCTCCTCCTTCCTTTCCCTGCCTCCTCTCCTCTTTTCTTTCCCTCCTTTTTCTCCCTCCCTGCCTGTTTATATCCCAAATTTTTTCCCCTTCATTGTTAAATCGTACCTTTAAGCGCTGGCACCATGTGTTTCATGTTTTTATGGACTTGTCTGTGTGTTTGACAGGCTGTGCAGCACAGCAGAGTTGCTAAGAGACATGGTTTTAATCCTGGACAGCCTGAATTGTCAGCAGATCCTGCTGTGAGCTATCTGGCGTGACGTCTATGTTTGACAGTTGGAAAGGATACGAGGGTCAGGAGCTTACAAATGCCTCGTGACCAGTTTAAGAGGCACTGGGCTACTCTTGGCAAGAAACCTGGGCTCTTGGATTCCCAGCACGCGACTGACATCATGGGCAGCCAACTGTCTGTATTCCAGTTCCAGTGGATCCCACACCCCGAAAAACCCTTCTGTGAAGGTCTCTGTGGAGCATGGCAGTGTCACGGTGCACCTTTACGCACCGGATTGCTAGCGCAATACCGACTCAACTGACCATAAAATAAAAATTAAATAAAATGGTTTTTAAAAAGAAAAAAGTTATATATAAATATCTTAGGCAAGCCCTCACTACACACCAATATCCCAAGCTTGGGGCTGAGGAGATAGCCTAGCGGATTAAAGACACGCGCCCCGAGCCTGCTCTTACGAGACGCGCGTTCGATCCCCAGCCACCGGAATGGCGGCAAAACGTCTGAAATCCAATCTCCAGGAGAACTCAGTTCTCTGGGAATCCAGACACCTCTTCTGACCTCCGCAGGACACTAGCAGCGACACAAGCGGTGCTACAAACCTGAATGCAGACAGTAACATTCATACACATCAGAAATAAGAAATAAAATTAAAAAAATAAAAAAAAAAACCAAATATCCAATCTTTTGTGTGGATGGTTCCTGTTGTTCTTTAGTTACATATATGCCTGCATGCTGTGCTCACCATCTCGCCTCGGGAGACATGCAATGTGGTCCAAATAACATTTATCTGTTTTCAGATTTTTTATTTAATCATTTTTTTAAATATTTTTATGGTGTATGAGCTGTTGTACGTCGCATGTAGTGTTGAGTCACGCGTGTCTATTCATGCCGTAGAGGTCAAGAGAGGGGCATCAGATTTTCCTGGAACTGGTATTGTTTATAAGGAGGTTCTCTTCGCCGCCATAAGTGTCTGGGAATTCGAACCAACCCGGGCGTCCTCTGCAAAGCAGTTTTTTTTGGTATCTTACCCACTGAGCCTCTCGACCAATGCCCAATCATTTATTTTATATATGTCTCAATTATGATCTTTTGTTTTGTCTTTGTTTGTTGAGCAGGCCTTTTTTCTCCGAGCCCAAGCTGTCCTGGAACACACATATTGTCACTTACTGTAGAAGGCTTGGCTTTTGAAACAACACGAGCATTCACCAGTGAGCCACTGCTCTTGAGTTGCTGTAATTATAAAGGTTTGTCGCCATTCGTCGCCTGGCCAACTATTGATTTTATATTTTTAAAGACGAATATTTTTTTCAATGCTGTGGAAACTAAAACTCCAGTCCCTTCAGAGGAACAGTATAAAGCTTTACCCACTGACCATAATTTTCCAGCTTTATTATTTTCTCATTTCATTCATTATGGCCCAATCCCATTCTATTTAATGGAGGTACGGGTCTCATTGTAAGCCTCAGACTGGCCCCTCACTGTTGTGTGTAGCTAAGCATAATCTTGAAACTCCATCCTGTTCCACTTCTTAGTGCTGTGATACATGGCTGTCTTGCCATATGCCCAGCTTCCCAGTACATTTGGTTATCCATTGAACGACAGCTGGCTCACCTCAACATTTATCGTTATCCGTGTCATGCATGTAATATCTGTCACACCCATCCACCTCTTCTCTTTCTCCTCCCATTTTTTTTTTTTTTATTTTTTTTTGTTTGTTTTTTTTTTTTTTTTTTTTTTTTTTTTTTTTTTTTTTTTTTTTTTTTGATACAGGGTCTCCCTGTAGCCCCAGCTGTCCTAGAACTATGTAGACCAGGTTGGCTTTGAATTCACAGAGATCTGCCTGCCTCTGCTTCCAAGTGCTGGGATTAAAGCACCATGCAGGCATTCAGATCTTTGTGAGTTCAAGGCCAGCCTGGTCTACAGAGTGAGTTCCAGGACAGCTGGAGCGACAGGGAGACCCTGTCTCTAAAAGACAAAGAAAATAAAAAATAAATAAATAAATAAATAAATAAAGTACCATGCTCAGTATAATACTTTTTTAATGCCTTTTTTTTCTTTTTCGTCTTTTTCGAGACAGGGTCTCCCTGTAGCCCCAGCTGTCCTGGAACTCACTCTGTAGACCAGGCTGGCCTTGAACTCACAAAGATCCGCCTGCCTCTGTCTCCCAAGTGCTAGGATTAAAGGCATGCGCCACCACACCCGGCTTTAATGCTTTTTTTAAGTTAAAAAACTAAGAAGCGCCAGGCATGGTGGCGCACTCCTTTAATCCTAGCACTTGGGAGGCAGAGGCAGGCGGATCTTTGTGAGTTCAAGGCCAGCTTGGTCTACAGAGTGAGTTCCAGGACAGCTGGGGCTACAGGAGACTCCAACTCAAAAACACCAAAAAAAAAAAAAAAAGTTTAAAAAAAACTAAGAAGCAAGATTTGGGTCAAAGATGTAGCCTAGTGACTAGAGTGCTTGTAGCCTGGTGACTAGAGTGCTGGACTGCAGCGCATGAAGCCCAGCACTCCATCCCCAGGACCACATAGAAATGGATGGGTTTGGTAACACGTGCTGGGATCACGGGTCTAAGATACTAACTTCATCGTGATACTTTTTGTTTGGTTGCTTGTTGTTTCTGTTTTTTTGAGATAGGGTCTGCCTGGAGTCCCAGCTGGCCTGGAACTCACCAGATAGACCAGGGTGATCCCCGTCTCACAGAGATTCACCTGCTTCTGCCTCCGGAGTGTTGGAATTAAAGCTGTGCACCACCACACTCAAGTAGTTTGTTGTTTCTTGAGACAGGTCTCTCTCTTGAGTGTATTGCCTATGTCAATGTGCCTGTGTCATGCAATGCCTGAGGAGGTCAGAAGAGGGCATTGGATGCCCTGAAACTGGAGTTACAGATGGTTTTTAACCTCCATGTGGGTGCTAGGATTTGAACTCAGGTCTCCTACAAGACCAGCCAGTCATCTTACCCACTGAGCCATCTTCTAGCCCTGAGAAAGGGCCTCTTCTAGCCCAGGCTGGCCTTGAACTCCAGATCCTTTTGTCTTTACCTCCCGAGTGCTGTTATTATGAATGTGTGCCAATACATCTGTGTTTACCTTTTGTTTTAATGAAATGAGTAGGCAGACTTGTTTGTCCAAGGGGACTGTGGATCCCTTATCCTCCCTAGAAAGCTGGGTGACCACCTCTCCATGTCCCAACAAAAGACTGAAGCTTTATTCTTTGGAGAAAGTGAAATAGTCTCTCAGTGGAGTGACCAGGAGCAGCTAGGAATAGTACTGTGCTGGATCTAGACAGGGCTCCGTGGCATACTGCAACCCTCTGAGCCTCACCACATGGGCACCAGCCTGTACTGTGCTGGATCTAGACAGGGCTCCGTGGCATACTGCAACCCTCTGAGCCTCACCACATGGGCACCAGCCTGTACTGTGCTGGATCTAGACAGGGCTCCGTGACATACTGCAACCCTCTGAGCCTCACCACATGGGCACCAGCCTGTACTGTGCTGGATCTAGACAGGGCTCCGTGACATACTGCAACCCTCTGAGCCTCACCACATGGGCACCAGCCTGTACTGTGCTGGATCTAGACAGGGCTCCGTGACATACTGCAACCCTCTGAGCCTCACCACATGGGCACCAGCCTGTACTGTGCTGGATCTAGACAGGGCTCCGTGACATACTGCAACCCTCTGAGCCTCACCACATGGGCACCAGCCTGTACTGTGCTGGATCTAGACAGGGCTCCGTGACATACTGCAACCCTCTGAGCCTCACCACATGGGCACCAGCCTGTACTGTGCTGGATCTAGACAGGGCTCCGTGACATACTGCAACCCTCTGAGCCTCACCACATGGGCACCAGCCTGTACTGTGCTGGATCTAGACAGGGCTCCGTGACATACTGCAACCCTCTGAGCCTCACCACATGGGCACCAGCCTGTACTGTGCTGGATCTAGACAGGGCTCCGTGACATACTGCAACCCTCTGAGCCTCACCACATGGGCACCAGCCTGTACTGTGCTGGATCTAGACAGGGCTCCGTGACATACTGCAACCCTCTGAGCCTCACCACATGGGCACCAGCCTGTACTGTGCTGGATCTAGACAGGGCTCCGTGACATACTGCAACCCTCTGAGCCTCACCACATGGGCACCAGCCTGTACTGTGCTGGATCTAGACAGGGCTCCGTGACATACTGCAACCCTCTGAGCCTCACCACATGGGCACCAGCCTGTACTGTGCTGGATCTAGACAGGGCTCCGTGACATACTGCAACCCTCTGAGCCTCACCACATGGGCACCAGCCTGTACTGTGCTGGATCTAGACAGGGCTCCGTGACATACTGCAACCCTCTGAGCCTCACCACATGGGCACCAGCCTGTACTGTGCTGGATCTAGACAGGGCTCCGTGACATACTGCAACCCTCTGAGCCTCACCACATGGGCACCAGCCTGTACTGTGCTGGATCTAGACAGGGCTCCGTGACATACTGCAACCCTCTGAGCCTCACCACATGGGCACCAGCCTGTACTGTGCTGGATCTAGACAGGGCTCCGTGACATACTGCAACCCTCTGAGCCTCACCACATGGGCACCAGCCTGTACTGTGCTGGATCTAGACAGGGCTCCGTGACATACTGCAACCCTCTGAGCCTCACCACATGGGCACCAGCCTGTACTGTGCTGGATCTAGACAGGGCTCCGTGACATACTGCAACCCTCTGAGCCTCACCACATGGGCACCAGCCTGTACTGTGCTGGATCTAGACAGGGCTCCGTGACATACTGCAACCCTCTGAGCCTCACCACATGGGCACCAGCCTGTACTGTGCTGGATCTAGACAGGGCTCCGTGACATACTGCAACCCTCTGAGCCTCACCACATGGGCACCAGCCTGTACTGTGCTGGATCTAGACAGGGCTCCGTGGCATACTGCAACCCTCTGAGCCTCACCACATGGGCACCAGCCTTGTACTGTGCTGGATCTAGACAGGGCTCTGTGGCATACTGCAACCCTCTGAGCCTCACCACATGGGCACCAGCCTTCTACTGCCCTTCAGCATCCAGTTGAAAGCAGAAGCCTATTTTCTGACAACCCAAGAGGAAACATCCCAAAGATGCTGACTAGGAGCAAGGTTCAGGCCCAGGGCCCCTCAGGGAGCACATCCCACCCTCTTAGGAAGGAGCAGAAGACCAAGATTGACAGACTGCTAAGACCAGCCAAAAACATTAAGTTAGGGACTGGGAACAATGCATTGGAAAAAGCAACTGGGATGAGGCAATGATTACATAACAACAAAAGATGAACACTGTCAGACACAGAGCTGCAGTCACGAAGCTGGAGATGTGCTCGGTTGGGAGCATACTTGTCTAGCACTTATAAGGCCCTGGATTCCAGCCCAAATTCTGACTAGAACTGAGCATCATGCTGTATGCCTGTAATCCCAGTATTCAGGATGTAGGGGCAGGAGGACAAAGAGTTAATGGCTAGCTTTAGCTATGCAGGAGATTAGAGACCAGCCTCCGTAGCATGAGACTGTCTCAAAAAGGAAAAGGAAAGCTGGGCATGGTGGGACACGCCTTTAATCCCAGCACTGAGAAGGCAGAGGTAAGCAGATAGAGCTCTGTGAGTTCCAGCCTGGTCTACATAGCAAGTTCCAGGCTACAGGGAGACCCTGTTTCAAAAACAGCAACAACAAAAAGATTTTAAAAACAAAAGCTATAAGGAATTTATGCATCCATTTATTCAACAGACATTTATTTATGCTTCTCTGCAATTTATTTATTTTCTTATTTGTTCTAGGGATTGAACCCAGAGCCTTGGGCGTGAAATGCAAGTAGTCCATCACTGAACTACATCCTTAATCCTTAGCAACACATATCTCTCAAACAAGCACATTGTCTTTCTAGTAGGTGGCATGAGAGACACAGAAAGGAAGAAAACTCCCTGCCTAAGAGAGGTGCACAGCCCAGAGTGCAGACAGACTCGCAGAGCAGAGCATGCAGCTGCTGAGTGGCAGATGGCACTCTGTGAGCAGGGAGGGAGCAGCTGTCCTGGCCTGCCAGGAACCTGGAGTTGGTCCCCCAGCCTGGTGGGAGCTTAACCAACAGGTCCTTAGGGAAGGGGCCAGACAGAGCATCCAGCACAGAGGCACAGGAAAGTTTGTTTCCTTTAGGGGAAAGCAAGTTGCTTGGGCTCCATAACATATACAGATAAAAATAAGCCTAAAAGGACGCTTGGGGAAGTGAAGAGATTTGGATTTTTTTTCCTTACATTTCCCTACATTTTCAATTTGATGTGTGTGTGTGCAGATGTATGTACATACATATGGTGACATTTATGTAAAAAAAAATACCATTGTAAATGTTGGGAGTCTAAAGGTAACAAAACTGCGCTACGACACACAATACAACTGAAAACCAAAAGAGTCAGGAGTTCAAGGCAAAGCCTGAATATATTTAGTGAATGTGAGGCCAGCCTGGGCTACATGAAACAAACCATGTCTCATAAAACAAACCAACACAAACAGCCACCGCAACAATAGAAGTAACACAAGTCTCCAGCCTAGCCTCAGTCTTTCATACCAGGTGCCCACTTCCTGCCTTCCCCTCCACTCTACCACTGTCCTCTCCCTCTCCTCCTTCTCTCCACTGTCCTTACCCTCTCAGATAGCTTCCTGTTTCTCAGAGTAAGTCTGAAACATTTGTCTGATGCCAGGTTCATTCAGTGAGGTCAGGATTCCTGTTTGCTTCCCCAGAGCTCAGCAGGTGAAGGCACTTGCCACAGAGCCTGCCTACCCAAGTTCATGTGGTTGAAGGAGAAAACTGATTCCCACAGGCTGTCCTCTCTCTCTCTCTCAGACACACACACACAATAATTTTTTTTAATTTTTATTTATTCTTGTATGTATGAATGTACTGTCTGCATGTAGGTTTGTGCACCTGTGTCTGCAATGCCTTGGAGGTCAGAAGAGGGTGTCAGATTCCCCTGGAACTGGAGTTAAAGATGGTTCTCAGCCGCCATGTGGGTGCTGGGGATCAAACCCAAGGTCCTCTGCAAGAGCAGTTGGCGCTATTAACCACTAGGCCATCTCTCCAGCCCAATAATTTTTTTAACTTTATTTTATGTGTATGTGTTATGCCTACATATATGTAAGAGTCCTGGGCTTTTTTGTTTGGCTTTGGGTTTTTTGAGACTTGTTCGCTCTGTGTTGCCTGGGATGGCCTGGCAGTGTGCTCCAGCCTCAGTGCTGGCAGGAGCTAGGGTCACATGCTCCCACCTACGCATATCATGTCTTTGTATTTTATATAACATATAACAAACTGAAGCAGGAGAGAACAGATTGGACTTAAGTTGATCCGGGGCTGGAGATGTAGCTCAGTCGGTAGACTGTCTAGTACACACAAAGCCCTCGTTCCATTCTCAGCACTGAATAAAGCCAGGGGAGGAACTAATGGGATGGTTCAGTGAGTAGAACATGCTTGCCGCCGGAGCCCGAGGACTCTGGTTCAATCCCCTGAATCCACTGTAAGAGAGGACTGGCTCCCGAAAGTTGTCCTCTGACCAGAACACACAGTGGCACATGTGCACCCACATTCACACCTCCCTCTTTCTCTTACACACACATGATAATAATAATAATAATAATAATAATAATAATAATAATAGGTTGGCATGGTAGTGTATGTCTTTCAGCCCAGCACTCAGGAGGCAAACATCAGGAGGATCTCTGTGAGTTCAAGCCCAGCCTGGTGTACAGAGTGCCCTCTAGGCCAGCTGGGACTAAAGGGAGACCCTGTCTGAAAATACCAATAATAATAATAATAATAATAACCCAGGTGTGGTAGCACGTACCTGTAATCCAAGCACTCTGGAATTGGAGGCAGGAGGATCAAGTTCAAGGCCAGCATGGACTACAGGATTACATGCTGACCTAAGCCCGGGCGTGGTGGTGCATGCCTTTAATCCTAACACTTGGGAGGCAGAGGCAGGCGGATCTTTGTGAGTTCAAGGCCAGCCTGGTCTACAGAGTGAGTTCCAGGACAGCTGGGGAACATACTAGGGATGACCCATGTTCCGAAGAAAAGACAAAAATAAATACAAAAATAAAAAAAAAAAAAAAAAAAAAAAAAAATGCTGACCTAACGTTGCAACAGTCAGGACAGAATCGGTGCACCCTGCATCCATTGCTGCGTGTGTGTAGGGCAATACTTACACCATCCCTAACTCCTACCCTGTCTTTGAGGGAAGCCTGGCAGGAACTCAAGGCAGAAGCCTGGAGGCAGGAACTGACCATGGAGGAATACGGCTTCCTGGCTTGCCCCCCTGGCTCGCTTAGTTACTTTTCTGATACAGCCCAGGCTCACCCGCTCAGTGATGGCGCTGCTCGCAGTGGACTGGTCCTTTCTACACCAATCGGAAATCAAGAAAATGTCTCTCGGACATGCTTGCAAGGCAGTCTGATCTAGGAAAACTTTCAGTTGAGGTTCCCTCTTCCCTAGGGGACTTTGGTTTTTGTCCAGTTGGCAAAAATTAACCAGCGTACTTGCTATGAGCCTCAAAGTGAATACCATCAGCTAAAACGGAACCAACTTTATCATGAAGGAAATCACTCAGACCCCTGGGAACAGCCACAGAGAAGCGAGCATCAGAAGCGCTTGCTCACTTACC
Organism: Rhizomys pruinosus; assembly: GCA_009823505.1. Classification (NCBI taxonomy): domain Eukaryota; kingdom Metazoa; phylum Chordata; class Mammalia; order Rodentia; family Spalacidae; genus Rhizomys; species Rhizomys pruinosus. Next base: position 2,105,369 of record VZQC01014822.1, read on the forward strand.
TCCTGTGACTTGGTGAGATGAATCGCCAAAGCAGTAGAGGGTCTCAGTCATGAACTGGAGCTGGGAAAAGCAGCAGTAAGGATGGGACTTGTCTCCAACGGACCGTGGCTGAGGGTGAGCTCGAGTGTCCGACCCTCCTGCTTCACCTCCTTACTGCCAGCATGCACCCCTATCTGGTTTATGTAGTGCTAGGGATCAAACTAGGAGCTTCAAGAATGCTAGGCAAGCCCTCTGCCAACTAGCCACCTTCCCAGCTCCAAGTGTCACTCTCTTGGAGCCCTTTGGACAATGGGCAACCTTACCCACCACTGCCTCACTCCAGACCTGCTCCTTATTGCTCCGTACACCGTAGCCACGGCTGTGCTTTGAGCTATGAAGGAGCTGGGTTCTGGATCCGTAAGCCATTTGGTGTTTGGTTTTGTTCCTTTTTGCTATGCTGATGATCAACCCAGGGTCTCAGGAGTACTAGGCAAGCTCCCTGCCACTCAGCTACAGGCCCAGCTAGGAGCTGTTCTAAGGACCTAGGACTGGGCCCACTGGACTCAGTCCTGCTTCCTCGCCCACCTTTTCCCACTATTTGTTTTCTTACTACTTTCATTAATTGCACAAATATCGTTATGTGGGTTAGAAAATAAGAAACTTCACTCATAGCTACAGTTCCTCAACTTACAGATAAATTAATTTAGACTTTGGTTTCTGTTATTCCCACCTCATCCTTATCCATATACCACCAAAGATGTACAAGCACACCCACACCCAAATAAAGAGTAAACTCTAGGAAGCCACCTGAAGCCACGCTGAGGACACTGGTGGTGCATGCCTTGACTCCCAGAAGAGGCTTGCATGCAGCCTTCTGTGCAGCAGCCAGGACCTGACTCCCTGAGGCCAGTGAGCGTTGAACAGACACTAGCTGGCCAGCGTTCCCTTAAAGATGATCTGTGTGTGTCAACTTGACACATCAGGGAAGACAGAACCTCAAATGAAGAATCACTTCTATTTAATTGGCATGTGTGTTAAATGTATGTGTATATGTGTATGTGTATATGTGTGTGCATGTGCATGTATTCATGTATGTGTATAGGTATATGTGTGTGAACAAATGTATCTCTGTATGTGTATCTCTACGTGTGTGTGTGTGTGTGTGTGTGTGTGTGTGTGTGTGTGTGTCTAGGTATACCCTTTTTTTTGGAATTAACATACAGTTTATTCCCGGAGGTTATAATTTGGGTATACCCTTTTGTACATGGTTGCAGGGGCCAGAGGAGGAGATGGGTGTCCCGCTACCACTTTCTACCTTACCCTTGAGACAGGGTCTCTCACTGAACCTGGAGTTAGGCTGAGCCAACAGGCCCAGCAACTACCCTGCCTCCATCCTCTAGCACTTGGGTTACCGGCAAGCACATGTGCCATGCCCAGCCTTTTATGTGGGCTCTAGAACCTGAACTCACAGGTCAGCACACGTGCCATGCCCAGCCTTTTAAGTGGGTTCCAGAACCTGAACTCACATCTTATCGTTGCATGGTAGGCACACTTCCCTGCTGAGCTTTGTCTCCTGTCCCCTGTTCAGAGTTTTTAAAGACTTGATACCACACACTTCTAATCCTGGTACTCAGGATATAGAGACAGGAGGCTCAGGAGTTCATGTTCATCCTGAGCTACAAGAGACCTTCTCTCAAAAACAAAAACAGGATCTAGAGAGATGGAGAGCACCTACTGCTCTATAGCAGCTACGAGTTAGAGCCCGCCACCCACACAGAAAAGAGCGCCTATTGTTCTATAGCAGGCCACGAGTTAGAGCCCGCCACCCACACAGAAGAGAGCGCCTACTGCTCTATAGCAGCCACGAGTTAGAGCCCACCACCCACACAGAAGAGAGCACCTACTGTTCTATAGCAGCCAAGAGTTAGAGCCCACCACCCACATAGAAGCCTCGCAAATGCCTGAAACTATCACTCCAAAGGATCTGACGCCTTATTCTTGCCTTCATGAGCACCTCCACCTCCACACACACGCGTGCAACTGCGCACGCACACATACACACACACACAGACACACACACACACGTATACAGACACAAATAAAATAAATTTTAGAAAGAGAGAGAGAAAGGAAAGGACAGGGCAGGACAGGCCAGGACCATCCCTACCACATCCAAAGTCTGACAGAGTTGTTGTTCTCAGCAGGAAGCAGTCTCTGACTCTCAGAGGAACCAAACTTTACCAAGAACAGTTCTCAGCAGCCATGTGGGTGCTGGGGATCGAACCCGGGTCCTCTGCAAGAGCAGTCGGTGCTCTTAACTGCTAGGCCATCTCTCCAGCCCCGGTGGTTGTTTTTTGAACCAGTGTCCTACCATCTAGTGCAGGCTGGTCTCAAAGTCTCCAACCTCTTACCTCAACCTGCTGAGTGTTGAGGTTACAAGTGCATGCCACCACACGCCACTGCGTTTTCTGGGTTTTCTATAGTGAACATGTAATATGTTTGAAATAAGATTGAAGTTAATAACAGTAGTTGGTTGAATATCATGCGAAGTTCATCTAAAGGAGAGAGCTGTCCAGCCATGAGGGTGCTGCTTTGAAACCCAGTCATGGGGAGTCAGAGGCGGGGTCACCACAAGTTCGAGGGTAGCCTGACCTACATAATGAATTCCAGACCAGCGAAGGCTACATAGCAAAGACTCTTTCTCAAAACAGAATATAAAATAACAATAAAATTAAATTTAAAGTAAAGGACCTTCAAATATTTGAGTGAAGGAACAGATCACACATCCCCACCAAGACAACCAGACCAGCTATAACACAACTTGGGAGCCTAGGCCCCCAGAAGAACATGCTCAGGCCAATTCTCTTTTCTTTACTTTACTTTTCTTTTCTTTTTGAGACAGGGTCTCCCTACAGCCCCAGCTAGCTGGTCTGGAACTACGTGGACCAGGATGGCCTTGAACTCACAGAGATCCACCTGCTTCTGCCTTCCTAGGTGCTGGGACTAAAGGCATGCGCTACTGGCCCAACTAGCACTCCACGGCATCCACTAGTGAGTTTCTGCTTCCTTAGAAAAGAAAACAACTTGGAAAGTACATTCTCAAACCATCTGTCAACAGAGATGTGGTTCTAGGAATGCATTATGGATTTGCTGTGGAAATTGCCCAGTAAAATTCAGTGGAGAAAAACACCCTAGACATGTGTGGGAGCCTGGCTGTAGGCTCCTGTGGTGTCTGTCGTGCCATTTTCCTTTAGCTAAATCTCTGCTACAAATACTATCAGATGACTTGACTGTACATACAAGCCCCTCCAGCTGGATGGTGGGAGCCTTGGGCTGTGTGCATTTGGGCACAACTGCTTGCAAATTGTTTTTTTTTTTTGGGGGGGGGTTGTTGTTGTTTTTCTTTTTGGTCTTTTTGAGACAGGGTCTCCCTGTAGCTCCAGTTGTCCTGGAACTCACTCTGTAGACCAGGCTGGCCTTGAACTCACAAAGATCCGCCTCTCTGCCTCCCGTGTGCTAGGATTAAAGGCGTGCGCCACCACACCCGGCGCAAATTGGTTTTACATGAAGGATGCTTGTACTCAAAACTTATTACTTATTGTTAAAAAAAAAAAAAGAAAGAAAGAAATGAAAGTAAATGTATAAAAAAAGAAAAGGACGTGGTGGCACACGCCTTTAATCCTAGCACTTGGGAGGCAGAGGCAGGCAGATCTTTGTGAGTTCAACGCCAGCCTGGTCTACAGAGTGAATTCCAGAACAGCTGGGGCTACAGGGAGACCCTGTCTCGTAAAGACCAAAAAAAAAAAAAAAAAAAAAGAAATGCTATCAGATGAGTCTTCCTTGTCACCTGTTTCAATCTTTTTCTGCAGTTTGGACACTTCAGGTTTTCATGCAAAATTCAGCATGTACTGTCTTTGCTCTGTGTGATCCTGGGTTTTCCTTTGATGTCAACACTATGTACATCCGTTGTGGTAGAAAAACAGCCGAGTTTGGGAAAATACTGCTCCCTCAGAGCCCCGCTCCCTTTCTGGCCCGGAGACCTTCATCTGGCCCAGTTCCCATTCTTGCGTCTCTCCCCACGGCTTCCCCGGTGCCATTTTTATTAAAGCCCCAGTTCATCCACACCCGGCCAGCTGCATCACTTCTTACAGACTTCAGAATAAATCACCACATCACTCCGATCTTGGCTTTTCTGCCCTCGGCTTTCAATTAAATTTAGAATTGACTTTAAAGGTTCAACCTCGATGTGCACGGTTGAAAATGACCTTGTTTCCCCTTCTCCACCACCCGCGACTTCCTGAGCGGGGCCCTTACACTCCAGCTCCAGGTTCAAAAACTAGAAACAGGAATTTGCTTCATGCTCCATGGCAAACTATAAGTCTCAAGCTGTTTAAAGACTTTAAAGTCCCATCCAAAAGGTAAAGTCTACTCTGCAGAGAGAAATCTGGGGGCCCAAATCTATGTCTGCCTGCATTCAGGAAGAACCGGAGCAGCGGAAGAGAAGACAAAATCCACCTCGGAGCTCAGTACTTTTAATTGTTTTATTTCTCCATTTGGGATGGCCAGTCTGCTCAAAACATGCATCTACCGTTAAGGCAATCATAGAAAGTCCGTGTAGTCTGTGAGGAGAGACCACCAAGGCAGACTGACATCAAAACTGACTTTTATCTTTCGTCTTGTCATTTGGTCTGACTCTTAGAAAGCTCTGCGGTCTGGGAAACAAGCGTTGGGCTCTTTAGAGGCAGTCCTGATCCTGCTTGTTTTGCCCTCTACCCTTTGGAAGGATGGATGATTTGAAAACCACTTCTCTGTTTGCCCAGGAACCTTTTTTTGTTGTTGTAGTTCCGTCTTTTTGAGACAGGGTCTCCCTTTTAGTCCCAGCTGGCATGGAGCTCACTGTGTAGACCAGGCTAGCCTTGAACTCACAGATATCCGCCTGCTTCTGCCTCCCAAGTGTATTTTAAGATGCATAGTTCTATCTAAATGTGAAAATAAGGGTCCCTCCATCCCCTTCCTCCCAGAGAAGGAAGGACTTTTTTGCTAAGGATCAAACAAGATTCAGGAAGGGAGAAAGGTGTATAAAACTGCAAAGAGTGTCTAAATGTTACAGACTGATTTCTTCATTGAACCAATTACTGGGCACGTATTAGGTTCCAGGGTTCTACAGGCACAAGCCTCACTTTTCTCTCCTCAAAAATAGGAATAGAACTTGGAGGTAGAGGCAGGCGGATGTGGCAGATCTCAGTGAGCTCCCGGCCAACCAGAGCAAAACAGTGAAGCCAAGTCTCAAAAAAGGGGGACGGTCCTAAGTGCCTTACATTTACTCCTTTACCAAATTCTCATAAAATGAAGGGTCTCTGTCCCTCCCACCCCTTTTTGATACAGACTCTCTGACTGTATAGCCATGACCAAACCAGAACTTTCTGTGTAGACCCTTAGCCAGAAAGTAACAGAGATCCACCTGCCTCTGCCTCCTGAACGCTGGAATTAAAGGGGTATGCTATCATGACTGGTCCTTCAGACTGTTTTTCATTACATTCATTTGTGTGTGTGTGTGTGTGTGTGTGTGTGTGTGTGTGCACGTGCGTGCGTGTATACATGGTCGAACACACATGCCCACCTGTGAAGGTCACAAGACAACCTGTAGGAAGTAGTTCTTTTATTTTCATTTTAATTTTTTGTTGTTGTTGTTGTTCTTTTTCGAGACAGGGTCTCCCTATGGTCCCAGCTGTCCTGGAACTCACTCTGTAGACCAGGCTGGCCTTGAACTCACAAAGATCCGCCTGCCTCTGCCTCCCAAGTGCTAGGATTAAAGGCGTGCGCCACCACGCCCGGCGGAAGTAGTTCTTTTATGCACATGCAGGCAATACATTCATACATATCAAATAAAAATAATAATAAAATATAACAATTGAGCCCATTATTATATATAATTAATATTTATTTGCTAATAAAAATACCTTCCAAAAGAGACAAAAATCCCTTTTCTTCTTTTTTTAATTTTATTTATTTTTGTATGTATGTGAATGTACTGTCTGCATGTAGGTTTGTGCACCTGTGTCGTGCAATGCCGCGGAGGTCAGAAGAGGGTGTCGGATTCCCCTGGAACTGGAGTTCTCCTGGAACTGGAGTTAAAGACGGTTCTCAGCTGCCATGTGGGTGCTGGGGATCGAACCCGGGTCCTCTGCAAGAGTAGTCAGTGCTCTTAACCGCTAAGCCATCTCTCCAGCCGCCCTTTTCTTCTTAAAAGCATCCCATTGGCCGGGCATGATGGCTGACACCTGTAATCCTAGCTCTCAGGAGGTGGAGCAGGAGGACCCGGGCTCAAGGCCATTCTTCACTGTACAGCGAGTTAGAGGCAAGTCAGGACTGCCTGAGACCCTGTCTCAAAAACCCAAAAGAAAAAGGAAAAAAATTTTCCTTTTGTCTGGGGTGCCAGGGATGGAGCTCAGGGTACCCTGCTCAACAGTCAGCACCTTTCCCTGACCAGCCATCTCTCCTGGGCTTTCCAAATCCACTGTGCAGGGTTTGGAGCCTAACGAATAAGCCCTCTGAAACTTCTATTTCGGGAATATTTTTCCCTTTCTCTTTTAGGTTTTTTTTTATTAATTTTATTTATTTCTGTATGTGTATGAATGTACTGTCTGCATGCAGGTTTGTGCACCCGTGTCTTGCAATGCTGCGGAGGTCAGAGAGGGTGTCGGATTCCCCTGGAACTGGAGTTCTCCTGGAATTGGAGTTTCAGACGGTTCTCAGCTGCCATGTGGGTGCTGAGGATCGAACCCAGGTCCTCTGTAAGAGCGGTCGGCACTCTTAACCGCTAGGCCATCTCTCCAGCCCCTGTTTTATGTGTTTGACACAGGGTCTCAGGCAGTCCTGACTTGCCTCTAACTCGCTGTACAGTGAAGAATGGCCTTGAGCTCTGACCCCTCCTGCTCCACCTCCTGAGAGCTGGGATTACAGGTGTCAGCCATCATGCCCAGCCAATGGGATGCTTTTAAGAAGAAAAGGGATTTTTGTCTCTTTTGGAGGGTATTTTTATTAGCAAATTAATATTAATTATATATAATAATGGGCTCAATTTTTATATTTTTATTATTATTTTTATTTTATATGTATGAGTGTATTGTGTGCATGTGAATAAATGCGCCCATGTCGTGAAATGCCCGTGAAGGTCAGAAGAGGGCATTGGATTCCCTGGAGCTGAAGTAGTAGATGGCTGTTAGTCGCCATGTGGGTGCTGGGAATCAAACCTGGGTCCCCTGTAAAAGCAGCCAGTGTTCTTAATCACTGAGCCTCATTGATTTTTATCATCTTCACCCCCACCCCCATTCCCAGTCTTGCTGATCCTTCCCCTTCCGAACTCTTCTGTGTCTGTGTTTGCACATGTGTGTGCATGTGTGCATACCTATGTGTGCATGTTTGCACGTGTGTGCATGTGTGCGTATGTGCGTGTGTGCGCGTGTGTGTGTGCATGCGCGTGTGTGTGCGCGTGTGTGTGCATGTGCGTGTGCGTGTGCGTGTGTGCATTTGTGTGCATGTGTGTGTGCATGTGTGTGTGTGCATGTGTGTGTACATGTGTGTGTGCATGTGTGTGTGTGTGCGAGTGTGTGTGTGTGTGTGTGTGTGCCCCTGACCCAGTGGCTTTCCTTAGGCTTGCTTATGGGAGCATGGCTGAGTGATTATCTGTAGGACTCTGGACACTTTCCCAGGGGCTCCAGCACTAAGGAAGATGTCTGTCCTCCCCAGTGATCATTATGCCTGTAGATCCATACCAGAATGCTGACAGACCCAATACTGTCCAGCTCCTAGGCAGATGACCCAGCCTCTGAGTTCTTGGGTGAAATGCCATGCTGTGCCTGGAAAACAGCATACCACAGCACCCGCCTCTTCCCTTGGCTCTTGTGTTCCTTCTGCCTCTCTTCCATGTTTCCCAAGCCTTGGAAGGGGCAGAATTGATGTCTTATTCATGGATAAGCATTCAACAATGATATTCTCAGCATTTTGACCAGTTGTCTCTGCACTCACCACTGCCCACTGTGAAAAGAAACATCTCCCACCAAAGCTGACAAAGGGAGCAATTTATGACCATAACTTACTTAGAAGGCAATATGATAGGAACATTGTGTTCAGTTAGCAAAACAACAGTAGTAGCTTCCCTTAGGGCCTTGGACGTCCCACCAGGGCCTCTGACCTCTGAGCAGCCACCAGCTTTTGACCAGCTATGTAGTACCAAAATGAATTCTCTCCAGGTGTGGTACAAGCCTCAATTCTAACAGACATGCCACAGGCAAATCGAACTTGGCAATTAAGTAGTATAGCATTTTGAGTTTGTTTGTTTGTTTGTTTGTTTGTTTGTTTGTTGAGACAAGGAGTCATATTTCCCAGGCTGGCTATGTAATCAAAGTTGGCCTTCAATACTGATCCTCCTGTCTCCATCTCCCAAGGACTAGAATCACAGGCATGTGCCACCATAACCAGCTTGACCAATGTAATAATATTTTCACTGTCTTATAAATAGCACTGTACACCTATTTTCCTTCTTTTCCATTTAAACTCTTCTAACTAGAACCTTCCTTTTTCAGCTCTAAAAGATCACTATCAGCAAGGATGTTTCTGACAGCTTTGATTCCCTTTTCCCTTCTCTCCAGAACACTTATGCCTTTCTTGGGGAAGAAGCCGCACAAGAGCTGGAGACTGAACCGAGCACAGGAGAGGAGGTGGTTCCACACTGACCCTCTTCTGAAGGCTACAGCCACCCACCTGGTTAACTGATTTTTCTATCCCAATTCTACATTTTACAGCCTTCCAAACATCAGCTTTTACTAAGTGGACGTCTGCTCTCAGCCTCAGCACTGACACAGGAAAAAATGACCGTTGTGCGTGTAAGTCAAAACTAGGAACCAAGAGTTCTTAGAAGACCAAGTCTTTGCCGGTATGTCTCATGGTTATTTTGCTTTGTTTATTTTGGCTTTGGCTTTATTTTATTTCTTTATTTTATTTTTGAGACAAGCTCTCCTATAGCCCCAGTTAGCCTGGAACAACTCCCTATATATACCAGGCTGTCCTCAAACACATAGAGATCTATCTGTTCCTGCCTCTGGAATCCTGCGATCAAAGGTGTGCATCACCACTTCTGGTTGTTTTTGGCTTCTTGAGACAGGATTTCACTACACAGCCCAGGTCAAGCCTATGACCCAGGCTCCAGAGTGCTGAGTTCACAGGTATGTGGTGCCATGAAGAAGCTTGCTGGGTAGGTCTGATGCTCTGTGGCATTTTAAGGGTGTTGAGCAAACTGCCCTAAATTTCTACAAAGATTCTGTCACAGCCCAGTGTTCTTCTCTCTACTGCCTGCCAGCACAGTGGCAGGTTATACTGTAATTGGCCTAGACTCTGGTGGAACTATATCACTCCGTAGAACAAGCAGAGCTACAGAATAGGAAATTTCCTTTCACCTTTTCCTCCTTTCTTTTCCTCTTTGTCCTTTAAAAAATTGTTTTTATTAATACATTCGGATATTTGGTTTGTTATTGTTGTTGTTGTTTTTGGTCTTTTTGAGACAGTATTCCCTGTATCCCCAGCAAACCTGGAGCTCACTATGTAGACCAGGCTGACTTCTAACTCATGGCGATCCACCTGCCTCAGCCTCTCAAATACTGGATTAAAGGCATGCTCCACCTTGCCCATCTCCTGTCTTTTTTTCTTCTAATTTCCAGAAGTGATCTTTCCCGGTGACTACCATGCAGCTTTCTCTGCAGTAGTGCTAACATTTCTTCACTGTCCTTGACAGTCTTTAAACCTCAGGTATGGAAAAGATCGATGGGTGAAAATGTCTTTAGGGGGAACCAGTTGTAAAGGGAAAGGGGAGGAGAAGAAAGATAAATATGGGTGAATACTGCCAGGCATGGTGGTGCATGCCTTTAATCCCAACACTCAGGAGGCAGAGGCAGGTGGATATCTGTGAGTTTGAGACCAGCCTGGTCTACATAGTGAGTTCCAGGACAGCTGGGGCTAGACGGAGACCCTGTCTCAAAAAAGACAAAAATATAAAATAAAATAAAAATATGGGTGAATATGACCAAATACATGTACAACAACATCATAATCAAACCCATTTTAGGTATAATTAGCATATGCTAATTGAAAACATTATGAAAATGTCTTTTGAGAAGCTGGGGATAACTCTAGGTGGTAGAGAGCTTATCTAGGTTCAATTCCCAGTAGCACAAATATACTAACTGAAAGGAAGAATGACCACCTGTGTTTTGTGCTAAGGGAGTGATAGCAGACCTCCCCATCCTGCAGCCATAGCCTGTTTATGATCTTTCTTTATATGTATATTATATATGTAATTTTTTTTTCGAGACAGAGTCTCCCTTTAGTCCCAGCTAGCCTAGAGCTCACTATGTAGACCAGGCTGGACTTGAACTCAAAGAGATCTGCCTAACTCTGCCCCTGTTAACTTTTTGGCTCTACAGGGTTTCAGTGTACAGCCCAGGGCCTCCCTTTTGCCTCAGCTCGCTCTAGCATTGTCTTTTTTTTTTTTTTTTTTTGTATGTGTATGAATGTACTGTCTGNCCACCTGCCAAGTCATCACCTCCACCTGCCAAGTCATCACCCCCACCTGCCAAGTCATCACCCCCACCTGCCAAGTCATCACCCCCACCTGCCAAGTCATCACCCCCACCTGCCAAGTCATCACCCCCACCTGCCAAGTCATCACCCCCACCTGCCAAGTCATCACCTCCACCTGCCAAGTCATCACCCCCACCTGCCAAGTCATCACCCCCACCTGCCAAGTCATCACCCCCACCTGCCAAGTCATCACCTCCACCTGCCAAGTCATCACCCCCACCTGCCAAGTCATCACCTCCACCTGCCAAGTATCACCCCCACCTGCCAAGTCACCTTGCTGACCCCTTTTTTCTTTTCTTTTCTTTTCTTTTCTTTTCTTTTCTTTTCATTTTTGTCTTTTTGAGACAGGGTCTCCCTTTAGTCTCAGCTAGCTTGGAGCTCTCTATGTAGATCAGGATGGCCTTGAACTCACAGAGATCTTACTGCCTCTGCCTCCTAAGTGCTGGGATTAAAGGCATGCTCCACCATGCCCAGCTTTCTTTTCTTTTAATTAAAACAAAAATTTAAGCTGGGCGTGGTGGGGCACGCCTTTAATCCTAGCACTTGGGAGGCAGAGGCAGGCGGATCTTTGTGAGTTCAAGGCCGGCCTGGTTCACAGAGAGAGTTCCAGGCTAGCTGGGGCTACAGGGAGACCCTGTCTTGAAAAGACCAAAAAAAAAAAAAAATTTAATTATACTGGGCATGGTGGCATGGTGGTACATGCCTTTAATCCCAGCATTTGGGAGACAGAAGCAGGTAGATCTTTGTAAGATTGAGGCCAGCCTGCTCTACATAGTGAGTTCCAGGCCAGGTGGAGCTACCAGGTAAACCTGTCTCAAAAAACCAAAAGGAAAATATGTTTGTTTTTATTTTATGAGTGCTTTGCCTGCATGTCTGGAAGTACACCAGGCGCAGTGTCTGTGGAGGCCTGAAGAGGGTGTCAGATCTCCTGGAACTGGAGTCACAGATGGTTGTTAGTCACCAGACCTTGGTGCCCTTCTCTTTGAGGCGTCCGTATAGAAAACAAATGTGTAGCCGTGTAGTGGACCAATACTTCTGAAGCTGCCGAACTCTGTCCTTCAACAGAATGCACTGCCACAGACCTTATCAACGTGACTTGTCTCCAAGACACTAGAGACATTTGGCCTTGAAAATATTGGAAATCTTTCTTTTTCTAGAATGTAATCATGGAGCCAGGCAGAAGGCAGGCTTGTCACCCAAGCTACTCCACTTGAGGCTGAAGCAGGAGGACCATACATTCAAGATCAGACTTAACAACTTAATGAAATCTTGTCTGAAAGTAAAAAAGCAAAAAGAAGACTGTGGTGAGCTCAGCATTCAGGCCTTGCCCTTCTTGTAGTTCTCTCCTTAAGCCCGAGTGCCTCCAAAGAAAGGGAGAAGCGAAGTTGCCTGACCTGTTTCAGCCGGCCTCTTTGGCTACTATTACCAGGCATGTGGGAAAGCCCTCTCCCCTTAGCCTGTAGCTACTCAGTAAGTACTAACACCCTTTGCTTTCCCTGAACCCAGTACTGAGTTGGGAGAATGAGGTCAAGGAGGCTGGGACACCAAGACTCCTTCCCACGGGCCATAGCTGCCTACCGGCAGGAAGACACATCCAAGAGGCCCTGTAGACTGGCCAGAGTTTGGTGCAGGAGGCCTAATCAGAGAGGGGCCTGAACAGCTTCCTCCTCCCTATTCACCAGGATTGCCCAGAGGTCAGGGCCTTTGCAGTTCTTGTTTCCACTGCTGGAAACTCAGCTGGGGACTTCCTCACTATCTGGACCAATTAAAACTCTATTTCCCCAACTACTCACCCTTGGCTGTCCTAGGACCCCTTATCTTATCTTATTGATTTGTTTACTGAGACTAGGTCTTACTGTGTAGCTCAAGCTGGCCTAGAACTTGCACTCCTCCTGCCCTAGCCTCCAGGAATGTCCTACTTCACCCAGGCCAAACCTCGAACTTTGACTGGTTTTTCCCCTATACTCACCCATCTATGAAGTATACTCTATATTGATTTAGCTGTTGCCTGTGTATCCCACCAGAAGGTAGGAAGGTAACTTCCATCAGGGACAGACTTTTGTTTGTTCACTGTCTCCTCACTACATACAGGAATTTCCAGGGCTAACACCATTATATATTAGTTGACTGAATGACAGAGGCGTGAACATGTTATATATTTGAAATAACACTCTAAGTTTTTAAATTTTTTTAAATTTTTTTCTTTTCACAAGAAAACAAATAATACAAAATGACAATAACAAAACAAAAACAAGAACAAAAAAGGAGGGGGAATTTCCATTTCTTATTCTGGTGAAATAAAGAATCAATCTGCCAGGCTTGGCATGTATTTCTCTTTTTCTCTTCCCTCTTTCTTTTCTTTCTTCTTTTCCTGCTCTTTCAGGGCTACCAGCAGGATATGTGTTTACTGGCTGGTCCAGAAAGACTTGAGTTCTCAGATGAGAAAGAATCTGGTTAATTTTTTTTGGGGGGGGGGTCCTCAACCCTAAACTGTCTGATCAATATCTAGCTCCTGTTTAGTTATGTTACCCTCTGAAAAGGGTCACCCCAATTGCCAAAGGGAATCAGGACACTGACCACTCTGACTTCTTCCATGCTGAAAAAGGACATTAGGTGTGGTAACTGGGTTATCCCCCTTTCAGAGGGTCAATCTGAAAGACCCCCAAGCACAACTACAGATGGTAAAAAAATCCTTGACTGGTGCCCATGAAAGCGAAATGAAGGCAGGAATAGTTAGTACATGATCTAGGCAGGGAACCGGAAGTAAGAACAGGGTGAACTCCAATGTCCAGCTTAACAGTCCATTAGAATTTCTTGACCAGGGGTTTCAAAGCATCCATTTATTAGGTTTCTCCTTCTGTTCATTTGGCCATGGACTCAGGATCTGCTTTTCAGGCTTAAGTCAGGATGAGTTTCCACTTAGATAGTTGCTAGAAAGAAAGGAAATTTTATTATTGGGCATTAATTAACGATAGTGGGCTTGTCCTTTAGCTGCAGGTGACCTACTCTGTTAATCAAGGCCAAGATCTAAGGTTTTCATGCCTGTTTAACATTATTTCATATAATGCCCAATATGTGGAGGCACAATTTTTCAGGCTTTAAAAGAAATATATTGACTATCTTTTGGTTATACTTTCTTTTGGGGTGCTTAAGTCCACACAAATAGCCTAGATTAACAAAACTTGTTTTCTCAAGGTCATTTGAGGTTCTGGTCTTCAGGGGGGTTGGGGGAGCACCTGGCTCCTTCTAGCCATTCTTTTTTTTTTTTTTTACTGCGGTGATGGCATCAGCGAGACACCGAGAATCACCAGAGGTCATCATCACCCTAGCCATTCTTAACCAGTTCCGTCTACTGAGGACAAGGTCGGGTCTTGCTAGACCAAGCATCCCTTTGAAGAACAACACACGACTTTCCTCTATATTGAGCTTCCTCTTTATAGACTGGACACTGGCTAGGGCTCTGTTGGTGGATCTCCAAGACCTCCCTGCACAGGAAGCCTGGTGAGTCAAGATTGCAGAACATTTTGAGAGATGCCCCTGTATAAATTCCCTGGAACCGATTGACCTAGAAGGCAAGGAACAAAATTGTCCCCTAAATCCCTTGGCCGAATTGGTATGAGTCTTAGGTATGGGCATTAAGCATCCAAAAAATTAAGTTACACCAATTTGGTACTTTTAATTACTGTATCATATTTAGATAAAGCTTGAAGAAAAGCCTAAGAAGCCTTGCATAAACACTGACTGGAAGAAATTTAACACCATAGGATAAGCAGGCAAAGCTGATAAGAGAAATGTAAACAATTTCAGGCATATCTTAAATATAAAAGATTTACTACAGGGGCTGGAGAGATGGCCTAGCGGTTAAGAGCGCCGACCGCTCTTGCAGAGGACCTGGGTTCAATCCCCAGCACCCACATGGCAGCCGAGAGCTGTCTGAGACTCCAATTCCAGGAGAACTCCAGTTCCAGGGGAGTCCGACACCCTCTTCTGACCTCCGCGGCATTGCACGTCACGGGTGCACAGACTTGCATGCAGACAGTACATTCATACACATACGGAAATAAATAAAATTTAAAAAAAGATTTACTACAAACATAAGTAGTCTCTGTACTTTCCCAAACCCTATAACCTGGTTTGTAGTTTTCCAATAACAGGGAACATACCTGGGTTTTGTTGTCATTGTTGTTTGTTTGTTTTTGGTCTTTTTGAGACAGAGTCTCTCTCTGTAGTCCCAGCTGTCCTGGAACTCACTCTGTAGACCAGGCTGGCCTTAAACTCATAGAGATCCACCTGCCTCTGCCTCCCAAGTGCTGGGATTAAAGGCATGTCCCATCACACCCAGTAATACTCTAAATTTTTATTACATTTTATTTATTTAGCATTTATTTTATAAGGGGTGTGTGTGTGTGTGTGTGTGTGTGTGTGTGTGTGTGTGTCTCATGCCATGGTGTGTGTATGGAGGTCAGAGGACAATTGTGGGAGTTGGTTCTCTTTCTACCACATGGGTTTGGAGATTGAACTCAGGTCAGGCTGTGAGGTTGTCTTCTCAAGCTTAGCTGCAGTTGTCTTTACCCACTGACCATAGTGCTGGCTCCATAAACAATGTTACTCTAGGACATACAGGACATACAGGCTCCTCAGACTGGCTCCTTCACATCTGATCCTAACTGGTATGTTCAACCCTGTGCTAGGATCCATATAACAATATTACTCTAGGACATAGGCTCCTCAGACCAGCTCCTTCACATCTAATCCTAACTGGTATGTTCAACCCTGTGCTAGGATCCATATAACAATGTTGCTCTAGGACATACAGGCTCCTCAGACCAGCTCCTTCACATCTAATCTTAACTGGTATTTTCTTTTTTTTTATTTGTTATTTTTATTACTTTTTAAATTTTTATTTATTTTCGTATGTATATGAATGTACTGTCTGCATGCAGGTTTGTGTACCCATGTCGTGCAATGCCACGGAGGTCAGAAGAGGGTGTCGGATCCCCCTGGAACTGGAGTTAAAGAAGGCTTTCAGCCACCATGTGGGTGCTAGGGTTCGAACCTGGGTCCTCTGCAAGAGCAGTCAGCACTCTTAACTGCTAGGCCATGTCTCCAGCCCTCTTAAGTGGTATTTTCAACCCTTTGCTAGGATCCATAGAACAATGTCATTCTATGACATACAGGCTTCTCAGACCGGTTCCTTCACATCTGATCCTAACTGGTATGTTCAACCCTGTTGTGCTAGGATCCATAAAATGATTAAAATTAAATGACACATTCAAATAAATGGTACAAAGGTAACTGCGCTCTAAAATTGGTGAATTCACTTGGGAAGCTGAGGCAGAAGGCTGGCAAACAATAAAAGAGACTGGAATTAGTAAACCCAGAACTTTAGAACAGAGCTGCCCTTGCTGCCCTTGCTGCCCTTCCTCCCACTGCACCAGGCTGCCATGTCAGCAGGAGAAACTCCAGGAGCCGGGTCCAGAGGCCTCGGGGTCTCTGGCTTTCCTAGGGTTGCCTCATCTCCCTTGAGTGTCCTGCTCTGGCCACCTGCCTGGATACCCTGTCCTCAAGATCCATTTGGGCCAGTTCTCTCAGACAGCCTTTGCCTGGCCTGGGGCACTTCCCCCGACCCCCCCAACAAGGCATTAGAGACTTCTGTAAAGGACGTCCCAGAACCTGAAGCAGGCCTGACCTGACTAGAAAGCACCCTGGGGCCATTCCCCCAACCTTGAAGCTAGAAAACCTCAGGTGGGGCTGGCTAGCCCCCTTTTTAGGGATTCTGGATCTCAAAACATCTTCTGCAGCCATGAGCCTCTATCAGGACTGATTCACCTCTCTGTTCCTTCAGGACCTGACCCTTGACCTTTACTCCAGAGTATCTCCACTGGTCGGAACCATGTTCAGTGAGTCGAATGAATAGCTTCTGGGACCCCTCCCAGAACAAAGTGCATCAGCGGGTCTGAAGACGTGGCTCAGCAATTAAGAGCACTGACCGCTCTTGGAAAGGACCCACATTCATTTCCTAGCACCCACTTGGCAACTAAAAATTGTCTAGAACTCTAGTTCCAGAGTTCTGGCCTCCACAGGCATTACACAACACGGATACACTCACATGCATTACACAACACAGATGCACTCACATGCATTACACAACACAGATGCACTCATATGCATTACATGACATGGATGCACTCACATACATTACACGACACAGATGCACTCACATGCATTACACAACACAGATGCACTCATATGCATTACACGACACAGATGCACTCACATGCATTACACGACACAGATGCACTCATATGCATTACACGACACGGATGCACTCACATACATTACACAACACAGATGCACTCACATGCATTACACAACACAGATGCACTCATATGCATTACATGACACGGATGCACTCACATACATTACACAACACAGATACACTCACATACATTCAGGATGCAGGCAAAACACACACACACATAGAATAAAAATAAATTAAAATGTTTAATGCTTAAGTGCCCATATTCCTTAAATAAAGAAGGGCCACAGGGTCTGTACATAGACTATGAAGTCCCCATATTCTTTCTAGCAGCTGTAGACTGACACCCAGGGAGAACGGTTCTTCTACTGTGTTGTTTAGGACATAATCACAAAAAAAAAGATGGCTGTGGATGTTCAATATAGACAGTTTTTTTCCAAATGCTTTTTTTTTTTAAATAGGGTCTCATGTATCCCAGGCTGGCTTCAAACGTCCTCTGTAGCCGAGGTTGACCTCAAACTCTTCAGTCAGGAAATCCTCTACCTCCCAGGTGCTGGGATTCCAGATGTGTACCAGAAGTCCTGGCTTTACAGTGCTAGGGACAAGAGCCCAGGTTTTGTGCACACTGAGCCACAGCCCACCCACTTTTATCTCCACTCTCATACTGAGCAACAGCGCTGTAGCTGGGGGGGGGGGGGGNAGTGCTCCCAATGCTCCTAGTGCTCCCAATGCTCCTAGTGCTCCCAATGCTCCTAGTGCTCCCAATGCTCCTAGTGCTCCCAATGCTCCTAGTGCTCCCAATGCTCCTAGTGCTCCCAATGCTCCTAGTGCTCCCAATGCTCCTAGTGCTCCCAATGCTCCTAGTGCTCCCAATGCTCCTAGTGCTCCCAATGCTCCTAGTGCTCCCAATGCTCCTAGTGCTCCCAATGCTCCTAGTGCTCCCAATGCTCCTAGTGCTCCCAATGCTCCTAGTGCTCCCAATGCTCCTAGTGCTCCCAATGCTCCTAGTGCTCCCAATGCTCCTAGTGCTCCCAATGCTCCTAGTGCTCCCAATGCTCCTAGTGCTCCCAATGCTCCTAGTGCTCCCAATGCTCCTAGTGCTCCCAATGCTCCTAGTGCTCCCAATGCTCCTAGTGCTCCCAATGCTCCTAGTGCTCCCAATGCTCCTAGTGCTCCCAATGCTCCTAGTGCTCCCAATGCTCCTAGTGCTCCCAATGCTCCTAGTGCTCCCAATGCTCCTAGTGCTCCCAATGCTCCTAGTGCTCCCAATGCTCCTAGTGCTCCCAATGCTCCTAGTGCTCCCAATGCTCCTAGTGCTCCCAATGCTCCTAGTGCTCCCAATGCTCCTAGTGCTCCCAATGCTCCTAGTGCTCCCAATGCTCCTAGTGCTCCCAATGCTCCTAGTGCTCCCAATGCTCCTAGTGCTCCCAATGCTCCTAGTGCTCCCAATGCTCCTAGTGCTCCCAATGCTCCTAGTGCTCCCAATGCTCCTAGTGCTCCCAATGCTCCTAGTGCTCCCAATGCTCCTAGTGCTCCCAATGCTCCTAGTGCTCCCAATGCTCCTAGTGCTCCCAATGCTCCTAGTGCTCCCAATGCTCCTAGTGCTCCCAATGCTCCTAGTGCTCCCAATGCTCCTAGTGCTCCCAATGCTCCTAGTGCTCCCAATGCTCCCAGTGCTCCCAATGCTCCCAGTGCTCCCAATGCTCCCAGTGCTCCCAATGCTCCTAGTGCTCCCAATGCTCCTAGTGCTCCCAATGCTCCTAGTGCTCCCAATGCTTCTAGTGCTCCCAGGTGCAGCTGCCTGGGCTACATGAGACCCAGTCTCAAAGTAAAAAGGAAGGAAGAAAGGAGGGGGGGGTGAAGGAAGGGAGGGAGGGAGGGAGAAGGAGGAAAGAAACTTAAGATCAAGAATCTTTTTTTCGGTCTAACATGGGATGGAATATGAGCCTGGGCATTAAAGTGGATGTTCTGGGTCTCTCCCCAGATCTTTCTAGTCATATCTAACATTCCCCTCTTCAGCTTTCAGAGTGTACCAGATGCAAGGGACAAGCTCCTTAATCACAAATGAGCAGACATGTTAGACACACTGAAGTAAAATTAACCTTTCATTCTAAAGAAACTCCACAGATGACGACTTATTACCAGAGTCAACTACAGCATGGGGATCTTTCTTGAACTAAGAATATTAATGCTTATCACACAGTAGGTCCTCATGTTTGCCAGCAAGAAACATTTCTGAAATCAACAAAACACTGGCCCTCTGCTTCTTCTTCCTCCTGGACGTGAGAGTCAAGGAGTCCCAGATGCTGTTCTCAGCACCGCAGAGTGACTTCGGGCTTTCCCACCTCCCTTAAAAAAAGAAAAAAGTGGCAAATGTAAATGAGGAAGGAAATATTTGCTTTTTGGTTTTGTTTTTGGCACGTGCCTGTGTGTGTGTGCGTGTGCGTGTGCGTGTGCGTGTGCGTGTGCGTGTGTGTGTGTGTGTGTTTCACACAGGGTCATCCTGGCCTGGAACTCACTATGTAGACCAGGCTGGCCTTGCACTCTTAGAGATCTGCCCACCTCTGCCTCTTGAGTGCAGGGATTAAATGTTCGTGCCTCCATGCCCAGCTAAATGAGGAAATACCACGATAGGTGGCCATCTCGACTGTTCTGGTTGCAGGCCTCTGGAACCAATTTTGAAAAGAATGGGTCATCTTTCCCACACCATCACCTGGTAAAAAAGTTCTCAACAAGGGAAGACCACAGCACACAGGGAGCCTCAGAAATTGAGATGAACTTTAGGAATAACACTGAGGCCTAAACGCCAACGGAAAGTGGGCTAGGTGTCTCTGCGGTTTCTTTGTATTGCATTCCCAGGTGTTTCTGTGATGTAATTCCTTTATTAAAAAAATTTTAAGTATTTTATTAGCAGTGGGTTGTTTTTTGTCTTTTTGAGACAGGCTCTCCCTGCAGCCCCAGACTGTCCTGGAACTCATTATGTAGACCAGGCTGGCCTTGACCTCTCAGAGATCCCCTTGCCTCTGCCTCCCAAGGGCTAGGATTAAAGGCATGCACACCACGCCCAGCAGTAGTGCTTTCTAGGAGAGATGGCCTAGTGGTTAAGAGCACTGACCGCTCTTACAGAGGACCTGGGTTTGATCCCCAGCACCCACATGGCGGCCGAGAACCGTCTGAAACTCCAATTCCAGGAGAACTCCAGTTCCAGGGGAATCCAACACCCTCTTCTGACCTCCGCGGCATTGCACGACACGGGTGCACAAACTTGCATGCAGACAGTACATTCATACACATACAGAAATAAATAAAACAAAATTAAAAAAAATAAAAAATATTTTATTTATAATTTTATTTACGCCTGCATGTGTGTAAGTGCACCCATGTCATGCAGTGCCCATGGAGGTCAGAAGAGAGTTGTGGATTCCCCTGAAACTGGAATTACAGATGGTTTTTTTTTGCCACCAAGTGGGTAACAAAATCAAACCCAGGTCCTTTGCAAGAGCAGCCAATCATGCTGTTTTATTTTGGGGAGGGTGTTTTTGAGACAGGGTCTCCCTGTAGCCCCAGCTAACCTGGAACTCACTCTGTAGACCAGGCTGGCCTTGAACTCACAAAGACCTGCCTGCCTCTGCCTCCCAAGTGCTAGGATTAAAGGTGTGCCACCACGCCCAGCTAATCATGTTCTTTTTTTTTTTTCTGTATGTGTATGAATGTACTGTCTGCATGCAAGTTTGTGCACCCGTGCCATGCAATGCTGCGGAGTTCAGAAAACGGTGTCGGATTCCCCTGGAACTGGAGTTCTCCTGGAACTGGAGTTCTCCTGGAACTGGAGTTTCATAGGGTTCTCGGCCACCATGTGGGTGCTGGGGATGGAACCCGGGTCCTCTGTAAGAGCGGTCGGCGCTCTTAACCCCTAGGCCATCTCTCCAGCCCCTCATGTTGTTTCTTAAAGAAAGCAATGTTAGGGGCTGGAGAGATGACTAGGTGGTTAAGAGCACTGACTGCTCTTGCAGAGGACCTGGTTCAATTCCCAGCACCCACATGGAAGCTAACAACAGTCTGTAACCAGTTCCAGGGCATGCACTTGTATACATGTAGACAATGTACTCATATACATAAATGAAGTAAATAAATTTTTAAAAAAGAAATAACAAAAAAATTTTAAAAAGAAATAACATGATTATATTGAAAAGCTTTGCATAGGTTGGAGAATTTGGAAAGGGAATGAATTATACCAATTGACAAATTTTATATTACTGCTGAAACAATTGTAAATTTATATTTTAAAATACAATTACTTTTTACTTTGAGAATTATTACAATTTTATTTCTTTTTGTTTGTTTATTTAACTTCCCAGTTTTTTTTGTTGTTGGTGGTGGGGTTTTTTTGAGACAGGGTCTCCCTATAGCCCCAGCTGGCCCAAAACTCACTAGACCAGGCTGGCCTTGAACTCACAGAGATCTACCTGCTTCTACCTCCTGAGTGTTAGGATTAAATGTGTGTGCCACCATGCCCAGTTTAAAGACAGTTGTTCTTAGCTGCCATCTGGTTGCTGGGAATCAAACCTGGGTCTTCTGCAAGAGCAGTTGGTGCTCTTAAACTCTGAGCCATCTTTCCAGCCCTGCCAGACTGTTTTATTTATTTTTTCTTTTTTTTTTTTTTTTTTTTTTTTTTTTTTTTCGGGTTTCCTCTTTTTTCCCCGCTT
>VZQC01014822.1:2130425-2153937 GCA_009823505.1 Rhizomys pruinosus
TGTCTTTTCAAGACAGGGTCTCCCTGTAGCCCCAGCTGTCCTGGAACTCACTCTGTAGACCAGGCTGGCCTTGAACTCACAAAGATCCACCTGCCTCTGCCTCCCAAGTGCTAGGATTAAAGGGGTGTGCCACCATGCCACCACGCCTGGTTTGTTCAATTCTTACAGGCAGGCAGAAAAAACAAAACAAAACACGTTGTTCGTGTGTGTGTGTGTGTGTGTGTGTGTGTGTGTGTGTGTGTGTACCTACACATCCCATGGCCCTCCTGGGGAGGTCACAGGACAACTTTCTGTAGGCAGCTCTTGCTTAGTTCCAGGATGGAACTCTGGTACCTGGGTTTGTGAAGTGGCTTCTTTACCCACTGAGCCATGTCACTGCCCCACCCTTTTAGGTTTGAAAATAACTGGTTTTGGTAGCTTTCCTTCCACGGGACCCTTGGGGGGACTCAGGATATGTCCTGTCACAACGATGTGTTTATATTAAATTTGGAATTGAAAAATATTTCAGGAAATGTTCAACATTTATAGATCCACAACTGATTCTACTGAAAGTTAGGTGACCTTCCTTTTTTTTCCTTCTCATATCACCTTAAATAAGTCACCAAGGGTGCATGCAGGCTTCTTCTTTAACAAGAACAATCAAATAAAGCCAGAAAATCTTGGTCCCAATCCACGGGGACAGGACTGATAGAAGACATTATTTCCACCACGCAGCTCCCCAATTTTGTCTCCCGAGAGAGGAAGAGAAGCCAGGACCCTCATAGATCTCACATCAGGCCCGGGAAGGATTTTTCCTCCTAGAAGCTGAACCGGGAAGACTGTCTCCATGTGGCCTGGAGGTTCAAGTAACCGCACTGCGCTGCGGAGCCAAAAGCTCGTGAAGCTGAAAATTTTTGCGAAGAGAAAACAATTGTCCCGCAGACCACAGTAAATAAAATAACAGCAGTGGGCGATTTGCAAGCATGTAACGCTTTTGTGCGGGGCTGTTCCCGTGGCTTCGAGGGTTTCTGTGAGCCTTCTCCACAGGACCCCGGGGTCTGGCCCTGCAGCACAAAGGCCGGCCCGGCCCCTCCTCCAGCCTCTCACCCCTAGTCTTGCTCACGCTGAGGAGGTCCTACAGTGCACTGAACACTTTCAGTGGGGTGCAGGGCAGTGCAATTTAGGATTCTGCAGTACCGGTGAATTTCCAAGTGTATCAGACACAGGCTAGACTTAAAAATAGCCTTTACTCACACGATTAACCCCTGCCTCTCTGAGCTGCTCTCCGCTACCTGCTACTTCTGAACACGGCGTGGGGATCCGCTGAATAAAGCCAGAAGAGACATTTAAAAGATCATAGACTTTCACAGCAGGGTTGAAGGTGGAAAGGTAGGAAAGGTGCTAGAGAGCAAGGGAGACATGACCAAAGAGCAGGAAGAGAGGGAGAGAGAAAGGGGGAGAGGGAGAGACGGAGGGAGAGAGGAAGGACCATCTCGGTGAAAAGCTCAGCCCTCACTCCCTCACCCATGCAGACAGAGATGAGTCTGTGATTACTTTAATGACCGTGAAACTCATGCATTCAAAGAAATAAATGAAGCTATGTAATCACCTTCTAAGTCCTATCAAAGGTGAAAGGCACGGGGTGGGGTGGGGAGGGGAGGTTATATAATAGGTTTTGCCCCACAGGGCTCCATAGGCCAAGGTAAACCCAGGCAGAGGTGTCAGGGGGAGAGAAGGCCTGAATTCAACCCTGCAAGGGAAGGGAAGGGTGCGCCTGATCGGCAGTGATGTGCTGCTGCTGGCCAGGGAAGCCTCATTGATGTCCAAGTCTGAGAGGTTTAAAGAGTGAGGATTTACGGAGGGTGGCCTGCGTGTGCCTGCATGCTTGGATTTTTAAATATTTTACTTATTTATTTATCTATTTATTTATTTATTTATTTTTATGTGTATGAATGTACTGTCTGCATGCAGGTCTGTGCACCTGTGTTGTGCAATGCTGTGGAGGTCAGAAGAGGGTCTTGGATTCCCCTGGAACTGGAGTTCTCCTGGAATTGGAGTTACAGACGGTTCTTAGCTGCCATGTGGGTGCTGGGGATCGAGCCCCGGTCTTCTGCAAGAGCAGTCGGTGCTCTTAACCGCTAGGCCATCTCCCCAGCCTATTTTATTTTTTTATTTTATTTTATTATTTTATTTTATTTTATATGTATGAGTATATTGCCTGCATGCATGTAAGTGCACCCGAGTCTGCAGTCCCTGGGAGGTCAGATGAGAAGGGCAGATCCCTCTCTAAGAACAGCCGGTGCTCTTAACCCAGTGAGCAGCTCTCCACCCTCTGCTTTGATTTTTAAGTAAGAACAAAAGCATTCTTGATTCAGTCAAAAGGCAAATTTCTGATTATCTTAATGTGACACTATTTTAATACTTCCCTCTCCTTTTTTGTTTGTTAATGTTTTTTGTTTTGTTAATTATAAAATAATGTGCTGCTTGTATAAGGGAGAAATACCCAATGCTGACCCCTCCTTGAGGGGTGCAAAAAAGAGGGGGACAGGCACCATAAAGAAAAGACTGGCCGGGCATGGTGGCGCGCACCTTTAATCCTAGCACTTGGGAGGCAGAGGCAGGCGGATCTTTGTGAGTTCAAGGCCAGACTGGTCTATAGAGTGAGTTCCAGGACAGCTGAGGCTACAGGGAGACCCTGTCTCAAAAAGATCCCCCCCCCCAAAAAAAAAGACTGGCTACATGGTGCTGACATGTGACCTTGTAATCACCTGATTACAGACATAGACTCTGCTTTGTTTATTATTTTGGTCTCTAGCTCTCTCTTTAGCTGAAGATGGCCTTGAATGGCTGGTTCTCTTGTCTCCCAAATGCTGGAACTATGGACATGGACCACCACCCAGACATGCCCAGTTTATATGATGCCAACACAGGGCCTCACCTGATGTAGGCAAGCAGGCCACCAACGGAGCCACACCGGCAGCCTCAGACCTCTGAGTTTGAAGTGCCCCACATCCTGCACTTGCCAGCTGTGTGGCTCAGCATTCCCGGGTCTGCTTCCTGACCCACAGGTCAGATGGCCGCCACCTTCCTCAGCTTGTTGTAGAGGCACAGTGATAACCGGATCACAGCTGTGTTGTCATAACGCCAAGCACCTTACCAGAATGCTAGATTAAATGCCTTGGGAAAAATAAAGCCTTAGCTCCACCCCCCCACTCCCCCCCACAATCAAACAAACAAAAACAACTACTAGGGGTATGTTGACACACACCTTTAATCCCAGCAGAGCCAGGTGGATCTCTATGACATAGATGCCAGTCTGGTCTACATAGCAAGTTCCAGGCCAGCTGGACTACAGGGGAACCCTGTCTCAGAAAAAAACAAAACAAACAAACAGAAACACAAAACCCTGCAGACCTTCTACCTATGGGTTTCTGATTATGAGTTTGTTTTTATTGAAAGTGCAAAATGAAAGAAAAAACAACATCCAGCTGGGCATGGTCCTGCATGCCTTTAATTCCAGCACTTGAGCAGTAGAGGTAGCCAGATCTCTATGAGTTCTAGGCCAGCCTGGTCTACATAGAGTTTCAGGACAGCTGGGGATGTAGGAAGACCCTGTGTCAAAAAGCCCCCCCCCATTTTTTTTTGAAAAATTCAAACTCCACTGGCCAGCCAGTTCCTACATGTCAACACTAGCAACCTAACTCAAACACTGAAGACTTAGGGCAGCCTGTTTGTAGTGCTGAGGAGTGAACCTAGAACCTTACCCAAGCAAGGCAAATACTCTATCCCAGAGCCCCACCTGCAGCCAGCGACTGAAGTTCACTTGACATTTTCTTTAGCCCAAGTCTCTATTAAACAGGAAAAAAATTTCATTTTAAAATAAAATTAATATTTTAAGTGTTATTTTGTGTATGCCCATATTGCCTGCATGTATGTAACTGCACCCATGTCATGCAATGCTTATGGAAGTCAGAAGAGGTCATCATCTCTGGAACTGGAGTTATGATGGTTGTTAGCTACCATCTGGGTACTAGGAATGGGGAACCCTGGTCCTCTGGAAGATGAGCCAGTGGTCTTAACCACTGAGCCATCTCTCCAGCCCCTGAAATTAATGTTATATTTTTAAATTTATCTCAAACATAATTCATCAACATACAAAAGGGACAGCCATTTTGACAATTTACAGTTTTAAAAGTGACTTAGATCTTATGCTCTCTCTCCTGAACCACAGCAACCTGCCACTTGGGGTTATTTGGCAGTTCTAAGATTCTACTCCATGCTGACACCCCAACCTCCTGTGAGTTGTCATGTTTTCTCTTTCCCTTCTCTGTGGGGCCGATAGGATACCGCCAGGTAGAAGCCACATTAGGACACAATGTGGGAAGGAAAGAGTAACATGGCATAATGGGCAGGATAAGAACTTGGACCCCAAAATGCCTGGGTTGGAGGAATATATGTGCACAGGCAATACAAACAGGTCTGTGACATAGACATTCACTTAGAATTGGTTATTTTACATTGACATTCACTTAGAATTGGTTATTTTATATCTTCTAGATAGAAGAGTGAAAGGTTAGTGTGCTGGATAGCTTTAGTGTCAACTGACACACGTGAGTTGAGGGAATTTCTTTTTTTCTTTTTTTTCTTAATCACGGCTTTTTTTTGGGGGGGGGGGATCTTTTCTAGACAGGGTCTCCCTGTAGCCCCAGCTGTCCTGGAACTCACTCTGTAGACCAAGCTGGCCTTGAACTCACAAAGATCCACCTGCCCGAGTGCTAGGATTAAAGGTGTGCGCCAAAATGCAGGTCTGTGCACCGGTGTCGTGCAATGCCTCGGAGGTCAGAAGAGGGCGACGGATTCCCCCGGACCTGGAGTTAAAGACGGCTCTCACCCGCCATGTGGGTGCTGGGAATCGAACCCTGGTCCTCTGCAAGAGCAGTCAGCCCTCTTAACCATTAGGCCATCTCTCCAGCCCGAGGGAATTTCTTGATTATTGAGTGATGTGTGAAGACCCAGGCCACTATGGGCGGTGCCACCCCTGGGCAGGTTGTTCTTTATTGTATAAGAAAATAGGTTGAGCATGGGCCAGGGGAACAAGGCAGTAAGCAGCATTCCTCCATGACCTGTGCTTCAGCTCCTGCTGACAGGTTCCAGCCCTGAGTTTCTACCTTTGTTCCCTCAGTGATGAACTGTGACCCAGGAGACGTAAGATGAGTAAACCCTTTCCTCCTCAAGTTGGTACTGGTCACAGTGTTTCAGGTCCACCTTCAGACTCTTAATTCTAAGAGATGCTACCTTTGCACAGAGAACATTAATAAGAATTTCTGGCCAGGCATGGTGATGCACACTTTGAATCCCAGCACTTGGGAGGCAGAGACAGAAGGATCTCTGTGAGTTCAAGGCCAGCCTTGTCTACATAGTGAGTTGCAGAACAGCTGGGACTACCGGAAGACCCTGTCTCAAAAAGACCAAAAAAAAAAAAATTCTGATTTAATTTTATCAACAGAACACCAGAGCCCAGGTTGCCCCAGACACTTGCTTTTGGTTGGCTGATGATGATACACATGAATATTATTAACTGATAAGAAAAGGAAAAAAAGCTGGGTGTGGTGGCGCACACCTTTAATTCTAACACTTGGGAGGCAGAGGCAGGTGGATCTTTGTGAGTTCAAGGCCAGCCTGGTCTACAGAGTGAGTTCTAGGACAGCTGGGGCTACAGGGACACCCTGTCTCAAAAAAGGACAAAAAAAAAAAAAAAGAAAGAAAAGGAAAAAAGCCAGTCATGGTGATTCCTGCATGCATTCCCAGCACTAGTGAAGCTGAGGCTGGAAGATCCCTGTAGGTTCCAGGCTAGCCTGGGCTACAAAGTGAGATTCTATTTCAAAAACCAAAAATGGACTGGGGAGATGGGTCAGTAGGTAAAAGCACTTGCTGCTTAAGAATGAGAATTTGAGTTCAGTTCCCCATCATGTATGTTCATTCATTCCTGTAATTCCAGTGCTGATATAAAGTTGAGAAAAGGATCACCAACTTGCAGGCTGCCAGCGTAGCTCTGAGTTCAATAAGAGACCCTGTCTAAAGGGAATAAGTCAGGACACATGCTGTCCTCATCTGACCTCCACAGGTGCACACCCCCCCCCCCGTACACACATACACAGTAAATACATTCATAAATCTTTACAAAAAGAAAGGATGGGGTTTCCAAGAAGTCTCAGCAGATAAAGATCCCTGCCATAGAGCCTGATGGTCTGAGTTCCATCCTGGGACATGCATGCATGCTGTGGTACATGCATACACACTTACACACAAAATAAATAAAATAATAAAAAAGAAAGAAAAAGTTTCAAGTGGGACTTTTAGTTTTTTTTATGTTAAAAGGTTTGAAAGTTTTTATTTTTCTTCTAGATTTCTTTTTGTTGCTGACTCAGTTGTATTCTCTTTTTAAAAGATCTATTTTTGGGGCTGGAGAGATAGCCTAGCGGTTAAGAGCACCGACCGCTCTTACAGAGGACCCGGGTTCGATCCCCAGCACCCACATGGCGGCCGAGAACCCAGGAGAACTCCAGTTCCAGGGGAATCCGACGCCCTCTTCTGACCTCCGCGGCATTGCANTGATTTGAACTCCCAGAGATCCTTCTTCCAGCGGTCCTTTTCTTTTCTCTTCCTCCTCCCTATCCATCTACCCAACCAGATTCACCACTTCAGTCAATTTTAATGCAGTCTTTCTGTTATTGTCCTCGTCCTCCTCCTCTTCTTCTCCCTCTTCTTCTCCTTTCCTCTTAGCTTCACTTTTTCTTCCTTCCCCCTGTTGCAGCCCCCCCTCCAGAAGGTTTTAGTCCCCACCACCCGCATCTTCTTCAGGTCCCCGTATCCGATTCTTCAGCAGATTCCCGTTTTTTCCCACCAGTTGGCAATTTTTTTCCCCCCTACCCCCCTCCCTATGTCCACCCCCATGTCATCCCCCCCGCGCCCCCCTCCCAGCACATCCGGTTCTGGCTCATTTTCTCTGTTTTGATTCGTCTCTTTTTCTCCTCCCTTCTTTTCTGCTTTGGAGTTCTCTTTGATTGTTCAACCCCGGCCAGCTCTTTTCCCTTGTCCCACATAGTGAGTTGCAGAACAGCGGTTTGGGACACTACGGAACACACAAGACCCTCCTTTCTCCTCCTGTTCAAAAAGACCAAAAAAAAAAAAAATTCTGATTTAATTTTCATAACAGCAACACCAGAGCCCAGGCTTGCCCCAATCCCAGACACTTGCTTTTGGTTGGTGATGATTGATACACATGATATTATTAAACTGATAAGAAAAGGAAAAAAAGCTCTGGTTGGTGGCGCACACCCTTAATTCTAACACTTTGGGAGGCAGAGGCAGGTGGACTCTTTGTGAGTTCAAGGGGCCAAGGCCTGTCAACAGAGTGAGTTCTAGGCAGTGTGGGACTACAGGGAGCTTTTACCCTGTTTCAAAAAAGGACAAAAAAAAAAAAAGAAAGAAAAGGAAAAAAGCCAGTCAGGTGATTCCCTGCAGCATTCCCAGCACTAGTGAAGCTGAGCTGGGAAGATCCCTGTAGGTCCAGACTAGCGCTGGCTAAAGTGATTCTATTTCAAGAAACCAAAAATGGGCCTGGGAGATGGGCTCAGTAGGTACAAGCACTTGCGCTTAAGAATGAGAATTTGAGTTCAGTTCCCCATCATGTATGTTCATTCATTCCTGTAATTCCAGTGCTGATATAAAGTTGAGAAAAGGATCACCAACTTGCAGGCTGCCAGCGTAGCTCCTGAGTTCAATAAGAGACCCTGTCTTCGAAGGAATAAGTCACGAGGAACACATGCCTGTCCTGCATCTGACTCGCACGGGTGCACCCCCCCCCCCCGAACACAACACAGAAATAATCATAAAAAAAAATCTTTACAAAAAAAGAAAGGATGGGGTTTCCAAAAGTCTCAGCAGATAAAGAATCCCTAGCCATAGAGCCTGATGGTCTGAGTTCCATCCTGGGACATGATGCATGCTGTGGTACATGCATACACACTTCAACACAAAATAAATCAAAATAATAAAAACGAAAGAAAAAAAGTGTTCAAGTGGTAACTTTTAGAGTTTTTTTTATGTTAAAAGGTTTTGAAAGTTTTTTATTTTTCTTCTAATTTCCTTTTTGTTGCTGACTCAGTTGTATCTCTTTTATAAAGATCTATTTTTGGGGCTGGAGAGATAGGCCTAGCGGTTAGAGCACCGGACGCTCTTACAGAGGACCCGGGTTCGAATCCCAGCACCCACAGGGCTGCCGAGAACCGTTCGAAACCTCCACATCCCGGAGAACTCTCCAGTTCCAGGGGATCCGACGCCCTCTCTGACCTCCGCGGCATGTGCCATGACACGGGTGTTGGGGGGGGCACAGAACCTATAGCAGACAGTACACTCATACACACCTTACAAAAATAAATAAAATTAATAAAAAAAATTTTATAAAAAAAAAAGATCATTTTTGGTTAGGCAATGGTGGTGGCAATGCCAGTAATCCCGCACGCAAAGGCAAGGCCAGAGCAGCAGGGCCCCCCCTTCTGTGAGTTTTTAAGGGCCCAAGCCTGTCTACATAGTGTGGTTTTCAGGACAGCTGGGGCTACAGGGAGACCCTGTCACAAAACGACAACAAAAATATATTTCATTTTATTTATTATTTTTTGTATGTTATTTATTTTGTCTTTTCTAAGAAAAAACAGGGTCTCCCTTAGTCCCAGCTGGTCTGACAGCTTGCTATGTGACCAGGCCCTAAGCCTTACACTACCAGTAGATCACCCTGCTTTCTGCCTCCAAGTGCTGGGAAAGTCGTGGAGCCAACCACAGCCCAGCTTTGTCCTTCATTATTTTTTTAAAAAATTTGTTTTATTATTTCTATGTTTCTGTGTATATAGTATGTAGTATGTATGTAGGTGGTATGTATGTCTGCCGGCCAGTATAATAAGTGTATTGTGCAATGCCCATGGACTAAGTCAGAAGATGGGCAAAAATTGGATCCTCTGATAACTGGAGTGGATGGATGGTTGTTAGCTGCCATATAGGTAACTGAAAAATTAGAACCGGGTCTCTGGCAAGAGCAGCCAATGCTCCTAACTGCTGAGCCATCTCTCCAGGCCTTATTTGCATTGTTTTATTTTATTTTATTTTATTTATTTATTTATTTTTTTTTTGGTCTTTTCGAGACAGGGTCTCCCTGTAGCCCCAGCTGTCCTGGAACTCACTCTGTAGACCAGGCTGGCCTTGAACTCACAAAGATCCGCCTGCCTCTGCCTCCCAAGTGCTAGGATTAAAGGCGTGCGCCACCACGCCCAGCTATTTGCATTATTTTAAATAATATATATACATATATGTGTTTGTATGAGTGCGTCTGTGGAGGGGGTACAGTCACATGAGTGCAGGTGCCAAGAGGCAGAGGCCAGGACATTGGCCCTGGACATGGAGCTTCAGGCACTTGGAGCCCTGACATGGGCACTAGGTATTGACCTCATTAAGAGAAGCAAGTGCTCTTAATCGCTGAGTTGTTTTTTCAGCCCCAAGTGATTGGTTTTGAAAAGCTCTTTAAAATTTGATCTCATCAGTCTTCATTTTGTTCTACGTCAGTACTTAAAACAAGGCAACCAAAACAAAATTACAAAAGTAACAAAAAAAACCAAAACCCAGAACATTTAAACAACCTCTTACAGGTCACCTGTTGAAGGACAGAAAAAAATTCAGAGTAATTCATGCTAACCAGTTTCTTGAAAATTTTAGCTCAAAACACTTTTCTGGGAGCAGCCATGCATGGATCCTCTGCATCCCAGTCTGTCAAACCAACAAACAAAACTGCCACAGGCCTCAGCATAAATGGCCTATGACAAATGCAGATGTGGTTCTGAAAAGAGTCCTTTGCTTTTTAGACACCTGCAAGAATCCAAAACAACTGGCATGCCCTCCTCTGCTAGAGCCTCTCCTGACCCCAAGCTCCAAGTGGTAAAGGGAAAAATGCCTGGAATGTACAGTATTCCTTCCACTCAGAAGGGCTGGGGGTGACTGGATGAGGACTGGGTCCGGTGTGGATACAATGTGCACAATGTGCACTGACACACACCTGCTCTGGGTGTCAAAAGAAAGAGCTTGTGACAGAATGCACAATATTTTTCAGCTTCTCATAAATAGTCGTGAGCCAATTCAAATGTGTTTCTTTTTTATTAGGCTAAACTATTCTTAAATCAATGGCCAAATTGCAGGTCCTTGAAGATCAGACTAAGTTACCTAGACTAGCCTCCAATTTAAAATTCTCCTGCTTCCTCCTCCTAAGTGCTAAGATTGTATCGCCATATCTGGTTTATATGGTTTATATGGAGGCTCGAACTCCAGACTTTCTACATGTTAACCAAGCACTTTACCAACTGAATTGCACTATCAACTCTCTATGCACACAGTGCATTCTAAAAAATATACTAATCTGGGTGTAATGTCATATACCTGTAATCCTAGCTGTTCAGGAGGCTGAGGCAGAAGGGTTTTAGCAGGGTAATTTAGCAAGTCCATGCCTCAAAATGAAAGGTTTTAAGTGTAAGTACAGCTGAGTGGCCAAGCCAGGTGCATTCGAGGCTTCATGTCCAATTCTCAGGAATGAAAAACTATGAACAAAAAAAAAAATAGAGGAGACGCAATTCATTGCCAGAGATTATTTCAGGTGTGTGCATTTAACAATATTTTTTGAAATGTTATCCTCATAAAACCAGTACTATGAAACAAGGGGTACCATAAAAGTTTTTTTTTTTTCCCAAAAATACAAAAAAAAAAAAAAAAGGGAAAAAACAAAAAAGCTGGGAGTGGTGGTGTGTGCCTTTAATCCCAGCACTTGGGAGGTAGAAATTGGTGGATCTCTCTGAGTTCAAGGCCAGCCTGGTCTACAGAGCGAGCTCCAGGACAGCTGGTACTAAAAGGGAGACCCTGCCTCAAAAATACCAAAAATAAAAGGAAAAAAAGGTTTTTTTTCATAAAAGTTTTTAAAAACATTCATCTATGTGAATGTGTGTCTATGTCTGTGAGTCTGTGTATGTCATCCATATGTGGGTTCCCATGTAGGCCATCAGGTCACCTGTAGCTGGAGTTACAGGTGGTTGTGAGTCACCCATCGTGGGTGCTAGGAACCCAACATGGTCTTTTACAAGAACAGTACACTCTCTAGACTGCTGAGCCATCTCTGCAGCCCCAACATAAAAGTTTTTAAGGTTATCAGTTGAAAGGGGGAAAAAGTCTCTTTAGCAACCCACCAGCAACTTTCCTCTGAGAAGCCCATGTCAGTGCTCTTGGGAGTGTCTTTCTTTCTATTAACCCTGTTGTTTAAAACCTGTATTAAAATCTGAGGCTAGCAAGAGGTTCATCAGGTAAGGCCCCTTCTACCAAGCCTCACAACCTAGGGACCTGGCTTGATCCTGGGGACCTGCGCGGTGGAAGGAGAGAGAATCAAATTGTTCTCTGACCTCCACATGTGCTCAGGCACATGTAGCCCCTTCCCCCCCCAACAAAATATAAATACAAAGTTCTAAATCTATATTAAAATCTCCCAATAAGCTCCAACTCTGCTAAAAACCAAAGCTCGCATCAGTTTCGTTTTCCAAGGCACCTATTTAGTAGTCCATTTCAGCTTGCTTATAACAGCACTGCACACATATATCACAATGAAGCCGAGTCCCTTGGGTTAGTGGCAACACTGAACACAGACAGGGTCCTAATACATTTTCAGAAAGAACTTCAGAGAGAGCAGCCTGCTGGCAGCCCAGGACCAAGTTTGGCTCCAGGAATGAGACGCCTTGCTCGTTAGAAGACTGCAGCTGCCTTCTCCCCCCCCCCCCCGACCCCTACCCCCCACCCCCCCACCCCCTTGGTGGTTCATCACATACAAACCTCCAATGAATGGGAGCCGTGTCTTAGAGCACACACTCACAGGACTCATCTCTTGGACTACCACAGATCTGCCTGATCAGCAGCAGGGCACCATCATAATTCTTCCAGAAACAGAAGCATAAAAAGGGTTTTGTGGGAGATTGGCTGGGTCCTTGGAAACGTCTGCCCGCAGGGCTTTCGGAGGCCATCCTGGCTGTTTTGCCTCTGTCTAATAAGGTAGAGAAACAAAGATTGTTCACTTATTCAAGGAAATGAATGCACCAGAGTGGCAGAAAGTGGAGGCAGCAGGGCACACACCCGAGTGGGATTTAATCCACTTTAAGCTACAAGTGCAACTTCATAGGACTGTTTGGGGTGGAAGGGCAGAATGCTCTGCAGTTGAAAATTCCCTTTATAAGTAATTTATAGGTTATTGCTAGGTGGAGGTGACAGTCATTAGCAGTTCAGTTGCTACATTGTGCTCAGCTGATTTTGATAAATATTTGTGCAAGCTTCATGTGTGCTATTTTAGCTCAACAAGAAAAGCAGGAGATAAACCATACTGATAGATGAGTTGACTACTGACTCCCAGAAAATGACTTTTAAATGCCAAGTCACTTCAAGTTTTCCATCTTCTGCTTCAACAATACAATAAGTCTTTTCCATTTCCAAGTGTAGGTCTCTCACAAGGCAGTAAAATGTGTACCTGTTAGCCGGGCGTGGTGGCACACGCCTTTAATCCTAGCACTTGGGAGGCAGAGGCAGGCGGATCTTTGTGAGTTCAAGGCCAGCCTGGTCTACAGAGTGAGTTCCAGGATAGCTGGGGCTACAGGGAGACCCTGTCTCGAAAAGACCATAGACAGTCACACCCTAGCTCCCATCAAAGCAAGTCCATTGATCCTGGTTTTTGTTGTTGTTTTTTTTATCCTATTTTATATAAGAGTAGATTTCAACTTGGAGAGGTCATTTGCCTCTGTCCTAAAGTCACTAGCTGACCTAGCAGAGAAGAAAACCTGAGGTTCAGCTTCTAGAGCCAGGGTTGGTGGTTCCTGCCTGGAATCCCCACAATCAGGAAGTAGAGGCAGGAGAATCACAAAACCAAAGTCCTTGCCGGGCGGGCGTGGTGGTGCACGATTTTAATCCTAGCACTTGGGAGGCAGAGGCAGGCGGATCTCTGTGAGTTCCAGGCCAGCCTGGTCTACAGAGTGAGCTCCAGGCTGGCCATTTAATCCCAGCTGGGATTAAAGGGAGACCCTATCTCAAAAATACCAAAAAAATAAAATAAAATAAAAATCAAAGTCCTCTACCAGTTCAAGTCCGGCCTAGGCTATATGAGGCCCTGTCTAAATATACAAAAAGCAGTCTAACTGATTATTTTCGAGGTTGTTGTTAGTTGTTGTTGTTTTGGTGTTTTTTTTTTTCTTTTTTTGTCTGGGACTCGAACCCAGGTCCTCTGCAAGAGCAGTCGGCACTCTTAACCACTGAGCCATCTCTCCAGCTCCTGTTTTGAGACAAGGTCTCCCCGTTGCCCCAGCTGGCCTGGAAACTCGCTCTGTAAACCAGGCTGGCCTTGATCTCACAGAGATCCACCCCCAGAGTGTTGGGATTAAAGGCGTGCTCCACCATGTCCAGCCTAGGTTGTTATTTTCACTGTATTTTTTTCAACGACAATGGTGGGAAATGTAGCAAAACCAATTTTAAAAAATGTGTGAAAAATGATTTCCTGCCAGGCATAATGGCACATGCCTTTAATCCCACTACTCAGCAGGCAGAAGCAGAGTCAGAGGCAGGTAGACCTCTGTGAGTGTGAGGGCAGCCTGGTCTACTTAGTGAGTGTGAGGCCAGCCTGGTCTACTCAGTGAGTTGCATAATAGCCAGGACTACATAGTGAGACTGTCTCAAAAAACAAACAGAAATGATTTCCTTTGTTTTGTAGTGCTGGCTGGCCTGGAAGTCACTATGTAGACCAGGCTGGCCTCAAATCTATTGTTCTTGGATTCCAAATTCCTAATACTTGAAACATTTTATCAGAAGGGATTTCCACAGTGAGCCCTCTGCTTTGGGGTCATCTAGATAATGGACTGCACTTGGCTCAGGGCTTATGGACTACATATTCTAAGAGCACAAAAACTGCAAGTCAGTATAATTGGCTTGGCATTGCACCTGCAGTTAGTGAAGTTTTGATTATTTAATAGAGTGACTGAGGTACAGAGCTCGGGATAGGGGGACTGGACCATTCAATGATGGGCTTTTGTTTGGTTCAGCTTTAGAAATGGAGGATCTTGCTACATTGTCCAGGGTAGCCTCAGACTGCGGGACTCAGTGGTCCTCTCTCCTCAGTATTCCTAGCAGCTGCACTCAGGTACCCTCCTCCTGCAGGTCAGTCAACCAGACCCTGGTCGCCATATTATGTGAAAAACTCTCATTAGGGAAATTCACCATAGTGAGTTGTAAATTGTATTTTGTCAAAATGTCGTTCATCTATAAATCTTGATAATTTGAGGAGAAGCAAGTAGGGGGTGAGGGAGGGAAAAGGAGGGAAAGAGTGGAGGGAGGAGAGAGTAGGAGAGAGGGGGAAGAGGGGATGAAAGAGGAGAAAGGGGATGAAAGAGGAGAAAGCGGAAGAGAAAAAGGGAAAGAGTGAGGGAGAGAGAAAAAGAGAAAGGGGAGAAGAGGGAGGAGAGAGAGGAGAGAGAGGAGAGAAGGAGGAGAGGGGATTGCCTGGGACAGATAGGGGGAGAAGAGGAGGAAAGAAAGAGTGAGAGTGAGTCTGTGGCCGTGGCCATAGCACACTGGGCAGGACATGAGGTCACCGGGAACTCATCCAGCTGTCTGCTACCCGGACGACACTGTGATATACTTATGTACAAATTATGTGTAGCAGTTCAACTCAGATTTGATTCCTAAAAATGACTTACAAAGATTATAAAGATATCAGGATAGAACTGGCCAGGTCTATAACGCTGAACTTTGATCCCTGGAGACTGGATTTTGGCTGGAAGGCCATGTTTTTCCAAGGGGTTTCCTGCCTGCCTTTCCTGACTAGCCCTGGAACTTGCAGCCTGCATGTCATTTTCTTTCTTTTCTTTTCTTTTTGGCAGAGACTCAAGCAGGGCCTCAGCATGTGGGGCAGTGTTCTGCCACTGGGGCACACCAGAGGCTCTGCTCTCTAATTTAGAATGAAAAATATCTAAAAGGTGATGAGTAATAAAGAAATGAAGGAGAGATCTCAGGATAGTGGAGAAGGAAGGAAGGAAGGAAGGAAGGAAGGAAGGAAGGAAGGAAGAAAGGAAGGAAGGAAGGAAGGAGAGGGTATGGAGTAGTGATGGAGGGTTGGAGGGGATAAGGAGAACGAGAGGAGGGAGATGAGGTAAAGGAGAGGAGGGAGAAAAGAGAGGGAAAGAGAGAAAGAGAGGAGGAGAAAGAAGGCAAAGAGAAAGAAATAAGAAAATGTGTTTTCAGGGCTGGAGAGATAGCCTAGCGGTTAAGAGCACCGACTGCTCTTACA
Source organism: Rhizomys pruinosus (assembly GCA_009823505.1). Classification (NCBI taxonomy): domain Eukaryota; kingdom Metazoa; phylum Chordata; class Mammalia; order Rodentia; family Spalacidae; genus Rhizomys; species Rhizomys pruinosus. The sequence continues at coordinate 2,145,802 of VZQC01014822.1, forward strand.
GAGGACCCAGGTTCGATCCCCAGCACTCACATGGCGGCTGAGAACCGACTGTAACTCCAATTCCAGGAGAACTCCAGTTCCAGGGGAATCCGAGACCCTCTTCTGACCTCCGCGGCATTGCATAACACGGGTGCACAGACCTGCATGCAGACAGTACACTCATACACATACAAAAATAAATAAAATAAAAAAAATGTTTGTTAAAAAAAAAAAGAAAATGCGTTTTCAACAGTGATCGCTGAACAAAATGAACGAGATTACTAATAAAACACTTAAAGCCTCCCAGGAACAGCTGCTCAAACACACCTGTTAATGGGACTTTATTGTTGTTTTGAAGTCCAGACGGAACCCGGTGCTGTTTTGGTGATGAGGATGGAGACTGGAGCTTCATGGCCTTACCCCCAGCCTGCAGGTCTTTATTTCTTTAATCCCTAATTTGCATATGGAAAGAAACCAAGAGTTTCGCCTATGTCCATATTACATGGATATCCTCAGCCTACTGTCACATTTTCATAAGAAAGTCTGAGTACAAGAAATGTCCTAGGGGCCTTGGTAGCTTGGTGACTCAGCACTTGCTACACAAGCATGAAGCCTTAGCTGTAGTGGAGCAAGCCTGTAGCGCCAGCCCTGGGGGCTGAGACACAAGGGTCCCTGGGACTCACTGTCCACCCAGTCTAGGTGAGGTTCGGGGTCAGGGTCTCAAAAAATAGGCCAGACTGAGAAAGACTCCCAACTCTGACCTCTGGCTTGCTGGCACACACACACACACACACACACACACACACACACACACACACAACAGACACAGACACACACACAGACACAGACACACACACGCATAAATCACATACACACATACTTTTAAAATGTTTGTTTGTTTATTTATTTATTTATTTATTTATTTTTGGTCTTTTTGAGACAGGGTCTTCCTGAAGCCCCAGCTATTCTGGAACTCACTATGTAGAACACAGAGATTCACTTGCCTCTGCCTCCAGAGTGCTGGGATCAAAGGTCTATGCCACCAAGGCCGGCAAAACTTATCTTTAAAAAGAACGGTTCAAAATCCTTGCGATACAGTGTCCTCGTGGTGAAGAAGCCGGTGCTTTTTTCTCGGCCCATGCCTCACTTTTCACTTTCCTTCATGCTAGAGAGCTTGTCTGGATTTATCTGGCTGCCAGTGTCACTCACAGGCAAATGCCCACACTGAAATATATAAAATGACTAACTTAATTGTATATAATTTAAGAAACAAAAGATAAATATTTCCATATTAACACTCATAAGTACCCATATTACATTTAAAACAACATAATTCAAAACCTCAGAAGAAAGCCAGATGCGCGGCACCTCAAGCCAGAATCCCGCACTGAGAAGGCAGAGGCCCAAGACTACTGGGAGTTCAAGGTCAGCCGCACCAGAAGGACATCCTATCTCAAACAAACATATAAACAAACAAAACAAAATCCCTAAGGCCAGAGATAATAGTGCAAGCCTTGGATCCCAGCACTTGCAAGGTGGAAGCCGGAAGATACAGAGTTCAAAGGCCAGCCTGCACTATGGAGTAAGGAGCCAACCTAGGCTACACAGATCCTGTCTCAAGCTCCCCTTCGCTTCTCAAAACACTAAAAGAATTAAATATTGGCATAATTATGTAGTTCTTGATTATTTTTATGTTTAGAAAGGTTACATTAATACATGCAAACTAAACCTTTGGTTATGCCTACAGCATTTTGCAAACTTCTTCAAAACAACAAATAAAAAACCCAAGAGAAACAAAAGCAGTCTTATGTAATTTTGTTTAGCCAAATATGCCAAGTATTAAAAGTCCATAAAAGCCAAAGGACCGGGAGGGCTGCAGCAGGCACCATGCTCACCTAGTAAGGCCCTGGGTTCAATTTCCAGGCTCCTCACTAAACCAGAAGCCTGCACTCCCAGACTGGGAGGAAAAGGCAGGAAGACCAGAAGTTCAAGATCATCTTTGGCTGCAAAGTGAATTACCAGGACACATTAAGTTCTAGGCCAGACTGTGTAACACATTACCCTGTCTCAAAAAAAAGAGAAAGGGGTGGGGGGAGAATCCATGTAGTGATTTATTTTATTTTATTTTTTTGTAGTGATTTATTTTATGTAGCTGCCTGTGTCTCAGGTTTAGAAATTTTAATTTAAGCCAGGCGTGGTGGTGCAGGCCTTTAATCCCAGAGGCAAGTGAATCTCTGTGAGTTCAAGGTCAGCCTGGTCTACAGAGTAAGCTCCAGGCCAGCTGGGACTAAAGGGAAACCCTGTCTCAAAATATATGCACCCCCCCCCAAAAAAAAAAGAAGAAATGTGACTTTAAGCTGCGAAAGATTATGTTGAAAATCATATACAATACCTGGCAAATTTCTCTGGGCAGTTTTTGTTGAAGATGGGTTTCCCTAAGTACTTAGAATGGTCTTCCCGCCTCCGCTCCTCACTGCTGGGATTGTAGACGTCCCCTACAGCGCTCTCTGACCTCTCTGCTGGGATTGTAGACGTCCCCTACAGCACTCTCTGACCTCTCTGCTGGGATTGTAGACGTCCCCTACAGCACTCTCTGACCTCTCTGCTGGGATTGTAGACGTCCCCTACAGCTCTCTCTGACCTCCTCTCTGCTGGGATTGTAGATGTCCCCTACAGCGCTCTCTGACCTCTCTGCTGGGATTGTAGACGTCCCCTACAGCTCTCTCTGACCTCCTCTCTGCTGGGGTTGTAGACGTCCCCTACAGCACTCTCTGACCTCTCTGCTGGGATTGTAGACGTCCCCTACAGCACTCTCTGACCTCTCTGCTGGGATTGTAGACATCCCCTACAGCTCCCTCTGACCTCCTCTCTGCTGGGATTGTAGACGTCCCCTACAGCGCTCTCTGATCCCATCTCCTTCCACCATCCTTCTCCCCTCTCTCATCTCTTTTCTCCTTTTCTTTATACCAGTCCTGCTCTTTAGCTTTCTATCTAGGAGATGTAAAAATATTGCTCTTTAATACAAAATGTTGCTGCTCAGGAGCAGAGAACACAAGGATGATTAAAAGCAGTTGCCTAAGCCCTGGGCTCCATCTGTAGTACTGCAGAAAGCAGCTAGGGTGGCACATGGCTGTCATGCAAGGACTCCAGAGATAGAAGCAAGAGGATACAAAATTCAAGGCCACCCTCCATTACTTGGTGAGATCAAGGCCAGCCTGGACTATGTGAGACCCTCTCTGCAAAACAGTTGGTGCCCCACTTGTATGTACAAGCTTATCAGAATATACAGTCACAGCAAGGTAGGTTGAGTATTTATTTCCTAATGTTGTTTTAGGGATCAAACAAAACTAGAGACAAAAGGCATCCTGGGAGTGACAAGGTGGCTCAGCAGTTAAAGGTGCTTGCTGCCAAGCCTGATGACCCAAGTTTGATCCCTGGGACCTACATGGTGAAGGGAGAAACCAAGCCCTGCAAATTGTTGTCTGACCTCCACAGAAAGCATGGCACAACATGTCCCCACCCTCCAAATAAAAATTTTTAAATATAAAAAAATTAAATAGAAACATCCTGTAAGCTATAGCGTTTTCCATTTGGTTGTTGCTGTTGCTTGTTGTTTTGGTTTGGTTTGGTGTTTGTCTGTTTGTTCTTCTGAGGCAGGGTTTCATTATGTAGTGTGGCTGGCCAAGAACTCACTGTGTAGAGCAAGCTTAGGCTTGAATTTACCGAGATCTGCCTGCCTCTGCCTTCCAAATGCTGGGATTAAAGGCATGTGCCACCATGGAATTTTTTTTCAATAATCATTTTACCAATTTATGTAAGGCCCTATTCCTATCATTCCTTTCACCCACACAATGAGCCACACCCTAAAGGACATCATCTCCTGTCAGACCCATGCTGTGCTGGGGGACAGTGGAAGCCCATCATGAGTCTGAGGGGGAACTATCAAAGGTGCTTGTTATTAAGACTAGAACTCTGAACCCATCTATTTACAATTAGTCTTTCAGTTAAGCTGTTGTCATGTCTAACTTCCCTGGAGCAGAAAATAATCGACACTTCCAACGAAGTTATTCATGGTCCAGTTTGTTCTTAGAATACTATAATAGGCTTTGTGGAGATAAGTTTTATAATAGGGATTTGACAGAGTGAGAAGCCAAGTCAGAGGCCTTGGATCAGGAAGAGTGTGTGTGCAGGGCAGCCCCTCCCTGCAACCCTCCCATTCTGTACCCCAAAAGGATATTCAGCCCTATAGAAAGAAGTCAGCCGGAGAGGCTCACAGTGACTTTTAAGCACTGGTCTTGCCATTTGCAACAGAGCTGGGAGAGGAACCAGGGAGGAAGGAGTGCTCAGTTTAGGGCAGGGTGGTGCTTGGCGCTGCCCTTGGCAGTGCTCTACCCCAGGACCACATTCGCAAACTCCTAAGCTAGGACTCCAAAGAGGACTCTGCTCTCCTAGGGAGAATGAAACTTGCATGGTGAGATTCTGAGAAAAAATGAGAGGGAGAGAGAGAGAGAGAATCATAGATGGTTTACATGTATTAGTTTTATTTCCCAAGCTTGCGATGTCTCAGTGTTGAAAGCATATAACTTGGTAGATGCTGATGAATTTTGTTACTTTTTCCCTCTTTAGCTCTGTGTGATCTTACACATTTTCTCTACTTTGTAACCAAAGGACTTGGAGTTACAATAATTAATCTTCAGTCCCTGCTATCCCAGTTTTTCCTAGGAAAGTCTTAGAATTCCTCATTTCCCCATTTAAACATTTCAAAACATGCACACAATTTACTACTTAAAATACTAAAAGCTCTTATGAATATATTTTAATAATTAGCATTTTTCTACCATATGATATACATGCAGTATCTGTTTGTTGCCGATCTGCCTATCTTATTTGCATTTTTATAGCAGAGCTTATAAAAGGGTAAAGATGTGTGGTTTACATTTACATAAAACTTTGATTTTTTAGAACCCTATAAACCATGTAGGAATTCTGCATCAGAGACTACCTAGGTGTTTTTTTTTTTTTAAACAGAGATCTTGTTTGACCTGTTCTAATGGCGTCCGTCCAGTGCTTACACCCCTGGCTTCCTTTCCAAACTGTTTACACTGCTCCCTGTAGCATTCAGCAAATGCTGTTGTCCCAGGCTAAACCCTTACTTAGGGTGCATGCTATGCCTCTGTGAGACAGGGTCAGGAGGTCAGAATCGATTTTGGAGGCCACCTGGAGAGTTTAGGCCGTGAACTGACTCAAAAAATTTATATCAGAGCCGAATGGGCCACCTCCCACGGTCAGATCTGGCCTGACACTTGGACCGAAGGATGGGCATTGGAGAGAGGCTCAGGGAGAGGGCAGAGTTGTCGACCCCAGGGCTGACCTCTTCAAACTTCAGGAGAATTTTTTTGGCAGTTACCACGGTGACTGAATACTCTAAAAGCTTATCCTTCTTACTGAATGGAAGGGGAAAATTAGGAAAAAAATATGTTAAAACCTACCTCCCAGAGATGCTATCATAGTTAAAGTTTTAAAGAACGGGGAGGAGGGTGGTCTTAATGGTTTGTGCCTTTGCTACTAATTTCTGGAACCAGCCTAAAAGATGGTCTTTCAGACCACAAAACATGACGTTAGGAGCAGATGCTCCTTCCTGTGTTGGTGGTGTTTTCTTTCTTTTCCTTTTTCCTCCCTAGTTTTTGGGCAAATTGATAACATCATCAGAAGGATTCACGAACTGACATTTTACACAATGCAGTTTACTTTGAAATCCTAACATTGCTCTGATTTTCTCAGAGTAATCAGCGTTGAAAAAAAAAACATAAATATCATCTATTGGAGGGAAATCTGTAATTAAATGTCTCTGCTCCAAAAACAGGTTCCAGATTTTTTTTTTCTTGAAAGGTCTCCATTTTCCTTGACTTGAAATAATGGAATTAGGAGGAGAGCAAAGGACATGAACTATTCCATATTTTATCTTTTTTGGTCTTTTTGAGACAGGGTCACCTTGTACCCCTAGAAGATCAGGCTGGCCTTGAACTCACAGAGGAAAGCCTGCCTCTGACTCCAGAGTGCTGGGATTAAAGGTGTGAGCTACCACGCCCAGCTTACATATTTATCTTGTACCAAATGGTTTCATAAAAATAGCTTATACATTAGAAACAACACTCTAGAAATACACAGGACTACTCAGCCAGGGAAAGTACAATGTGTACTTTATTTCAGAGCAATGATCATTGAAGGTTAGAAGCCACCAAATATTCTTTTAGTTTAATACCAACTATTACCTTGTCCTAAAATTGCTGAAACCGATACTAGTTAGATCTCAGTCCCTCATAGCAAATGAACAAACATAAAAACTAATTCATAACTTTTGATTACACAAAATTAAAATGGTTCCTAAGTATAACTTGAAATTAGATGAGAGTCATGATAATTTAATAGTGTTATTTTTTAATCACTACAGTGATTGTTTTTAAGGCCAGAAGACAAAGGAGGTAGTTCCCTTGTGGAGGGGTGCTTAGCACCTGTGAGGCCTTGAGTGAGTCTGCTCCTGACCAAATCACAGCAACAATCAACCAACAAACCAGAATGCTGAACAATTAGGGTTTTTCATTTTGTTTATTTGTTTTTGTTTGTTTGTTTTGAGACAGGGTCTCTCTGTAGCTCCGGCTAACCAGAAACTCACTACATAGACCAAGCTGGCCTTGAACTCATAAAGATCCACCTACCTCTGCCTCCCAAAAGGCATGTACCACCATGCCTGGCTGAACAATTATTTTGGAAAATGAAATCACTGACTTTAAATGTTGTCCTTTGGGCCTTAGCTCCTCATCTACTACCAAGGAGGTCTAAGGAATCCAAAAGACCCTCCCTCCTCCACCTCATGGGTGCTCTGTTTGCCTGAACAAGCTCACACATGTCTATGTACAGGAACACTAGTGCAAATGTGCACACACACAGCATTGAGCACTGGTGAAGGGAGGGTTAATCAGCACTTACAGAAGCATTGGCTGTATAACAAAGGAGTGTCTTACTCTATATATAGCAATATATTAAGAATTATTTACATGCTAGGAGTTGTGACACCTTTAATTGCAGATCAAGACCATCCTCAGGCACTTGTGAGTTCAAGGCTGGCTTGGACTATATGAGAGCCTGTCTTGGAAAAACATAAATAAATAAATAAATAAATAAATAAATAAATAAATAAATAAATAGACATGTTCTGGTGGGGCATACCTTTAATCTCAGCACTCTCACTCTGGAGGCAGAAGCAGATCTCTGTGAGTTCAAGGCCAGCTTGGTCTATATAGTGAGTCCCAGGACAGCTAGGGCTACAGAAAGACTCTGTCTCAAAAAGACCAAAAAAAAATAAAATGAAATAGTAAATAAATAAATTTCTCATCTTTTTTTGTTGTTGTTTTGTTTTTGTCTTTTTTGAGAAATAGGGTCTCCCTGCAGCCCCAGCCATCCTGGAACAACTCACAGAAATCAGCCTACCTCTGCCTCTCATGCTGGAATGCTGGAATTAAAGGCATCTGTCATCACTTACGCCCCTCCCCTGCTTAATTTCTCATATTTTAAAAAATATTTTATTTATTATTATTATTTATTTATTTTTTGGTCTTTTTGAGACAGGTTCTCCCTGTAGCTCTGGCTGTTCTAGAACTCGCTATGTAGGCCACGTTGGTCTTGAACTCACAAAGATCCGCCTGCCTCTGCCTCCCAAGTGCTAGAATTAAAGGCATGTACCACCACACCTAGCATTAATTATTATTATTATTTTGTCTTTTTGAGACAGGGTCTCCCTGTAGCCCCAGCTGTCCTGGAACTCACTCTGTAGACCAGGCTGGACTTGAACTCACAGAGATCCGCCTGCCTCTGCCTCCTGAGTGCTAGGATAAAAGGTGTGCGCCACCACGTCCGGCTTATTATTTTTATTTTATGTGTTTGAGTGTTTTGCCTGCATGTGTGTAAGTGCACAAGTGTCAAGCAATGCCTGCAGAGTCATTAGAGGACGTTGGATCCCCTGGAGCTGGAGTTCGAGATGGTCGTTAGCCACCATGTGAACCTAACCCACGTCCTCTGCAAGAGCAGCCAGTTCTCTTAACCACTGAGCCATGTCTCCAGCCCATCTTTTTCTTTTTCTTCTTTTTTTTTTTTTTTTTT
>VZQC01014822.1:2156294-2231423 GCA_009823505.1 Rhizomys pruinosus
ATCCCAGCCAGGCAGAGGCAGGATTGCCACATGCACTACAATGCCAGGCTGTGTGTGTGTGTGCGTGTGTGTTGCACATGTGTGTGCAGGCCAGAGGACAACCTCAGAACTGCCCAGTTTGACTTTTTTTCCCCAAGGTTAAGCTTTGTATTTATGTCACTTTATGTGTACGAATGTCTTGCCTGCTTCTCATTGCACCGTGTTGTGCAATGCCTGGGGAAGAAGAGGGTGTCAGATCCCTTGGAACTGGAGTTAAGAAGAGTTGTGAGCTGCCACGTGGGTGCTGGGATTCCAACTTGGGTCCTCTGCAAGAGTAGCCAGTGCCCTTCTTAACTGCTGAGCCATCTTTCCAGCCCCTCCATTTTTTTTTTTTTTATCTGTATGTATGTCCATGCCGCTGAGATCATGTGCAGGTTATAGGACAACTTGTGGGAACTTGTTCTCTCCTTTCCACCATGTGTGTCCCGGGGATTGAACTCAGGCCATCAAGCTTTGCAGCAAGCACCTTTCCCCCTCATTCAACTCAGGCCTTCAGGTCTGTTTCGCATGCTCTTATCTGCTGAGCCTTCTCCCTAGCCACACCTAGATTTTCATGTGGGTTCTGGGGTTCCGACTTGCATACAAAGAGAACCCTATCCTGCGCCTGGCTTTGTCTGAGAGAGTTCTCCCAAAGCTCTGGGAAGTGCTAAGATACTTTTTTTTAATTTTCAGAAGAGGGTGTCGGATTCCCCTGGAACTGGAGTTCTCCTGGAATTGGAGCTTCAGACGGTTCTCGGCTGCCATGTGGGTGCTGGGGATCGAACCTGGGTCCTCTGCAAGAGCGGTCAGTGCCCTTACCTGCTAGGCCATCTCTCCAGCCCTGGCCTGGAATTTTCTATGTAGCCCAGGATGATATTGAGCTTCTGATCCTCCTAGTTGTGGGCTCGTAGGTATGCACCACAATGCCCAGTTAATGTGGTATTGGGGAACAAATTTAGCGCTTCATGTATGCTAGGTAGGCACTCTACCAACTGAGCTATTCCCAACCCTAGGGATAATAACTTATCTACATAGTGAGTTCCAGGCCAGCTAGAAAGATCTCATCTCAAAAAGAAAAAAAAAAATTAAGAGAAGAGACAAATACTAGCAGGTATTTGTGGTGGGGAAGCCAGCGGATCTAGAGATGCAGGCTTGAATTTAGAGTGATCCAGGACAAAGAGGTGAAAGCAGTATGCAGTCCATGTAGAATTTCTAAGCAGGGCCATGTACCTTTTGGTGAATTCTCATGGGTGTCAGTTAAAGGACATCTCATTGCTCTAATCACATGTGAAATTTCTGGAGCAAAGGATAAAAACCCACTCTGAGGTTAGGTCTGGAGAGTATTTGCTTGATGATGCTCAGGCGGGGCTCAGCCACCTAAAATGTACATGTACTTTTCTGTTTCTCATGGATTTTGATTCCCTCTCATTGGCCTAGTAGCAGACTTCTCTACCCAATGGAAAGGATGTCTAGGGGGGCTGGAGAGGGCTCAGCAGTTAAGAGCATCGACTGCTCTTGCAGAGGACCCGGGTTTGATTCCCAACACCTACATGGCGCCTAAGAACCATCTTTGACTCCAGTTCCAGGGCAATCCGACGCCCTCTTCTGACCTCCGTGGCATTGCACAACACGGGTGCACCAACCTACATGCAGACAGTACACTCATGCATATATAAAAAAAAGATGTTTAGGGATGCTTCTTATTAAAATTTATTCATTTTTATTTCTATGTGTATTTTGTCTGCATGTATGTAAGTGTGCCCATGTGTGCAATGCCTGAGGAGGCTAAAAAAGGGTTTCAGAGGAACGGGAGTTACAAAAAGTTGTTAGTCACCATGTGGGTGCTGGGAACTAAACCTAGGTCCTCTGCAAGAGCAGCCAGCACCTTAACTGCTGAAGCATCTGTCCATTTCCTCAACTACATTCTTATATGACCTAGGCCCATGTGCCTAGGGATAGAAATACCCAAATTGGGCTGGTCCCTCCTACATCAATTAGCAATTAAGAACATGTCATAGACATGTCCACAGGCTTGTCTGATGAAGGTAATTCCTCAATTGACCTTCCCTCTTCCTAGGTGTGTCTAGCTTTGTGCCCAATTGATTTTTAAAAACAAACAAACAAAAAACAAACAAACAAAACAAAAACAACAACCCTAAGACAATGAAGACTGAGAAGCCAGAGGTGAGCAGAAGGAAGAAGAAATGGGTGAGGACCTGAGAATGAACTTGTGGAAACTTCCTGTCTGGTTTGTTCTTGAGCTTCTGCTCAGCAGCCACACCAGTGGAGAAAAGAGTTCATGCCCTCCTCTGAGTGCTTGAAGACCTTCTCTTCTCTGCCCCCTCTAGACAGGCTCCATTCATCTGCTATCGAAAGGGTCATGGTCCAGGCAACTTAACCAGTCCTTGCCTGCTGCCAAAACACCAGCATTTGAAGAGCTTCTCCTTCTGGCTCCCTTCATTGGCTCTTGGGAAACTGCTAAAGACAAGAAGGATCTTATCATGACACGTTTGTCCCCCACTGCTCCCTCCTCCATCCCTCTTTGTCTTGCTGATCTCCCTCCTCCCTCTTAATAGCCCTTCCTTCTGCTTTCCTGTAATTTAAAACTAGGTTTCATTTATGAGAGAAAATGGAACAGTTTCTCTTTCTCTCTTTCCCCATTATTCTCTTTTGCTTTTTTATGTGTATGAATGTACTATCTGCATGTAGGTTTGTGCAACCGTGTTGTGCAATGCTGAGGAGGTCAGAAGAGGGTGTCAGATTCCCCTGGAACTGGAGTTCTCCTGCCATTGGAGTTACAATGGTTCTCAGCCGCCATGTGGGTGCTGGATCAAACCTGGGTCCTCTGCAAGAGCAGTGAGCATTCTTAACAGCTAGGCCATCTCTCCACCCCCCCAACCCCCCCATTATTCTCTTAAGCTCCTGTATGAAGATGAGAATCTTGGGCTGGAGAGATGGCTCAGTGGATAAAGGCTCGTGCTGCCAAGCCTGATGACTTGAGCTCCATCCCCAGGACCTACGTGGCGGCAGGAGGGAACTAACTGTAAAGCTGACTTCTGACTCCATGCTCTTACATACAAATACATAAACAGATAAAAGGACAAGGTTTGTTGTTGAAAAAAAAATATTTTTTTGATCTTTTTGAGACAGGGTCTCCCTGTAGCCCCAGCTGTCCTGGAACTCTCTCTGTAGACCAGGATGGCCTTAAACTCACAAAGATCCGCCTGCCTCTGCCTCCCAAGTGCTAGGACTAAAGGCGTGCGCCACCATGCCCGGCTTAACTGCTTCTTTTTTGAGCCGAGTCTCATGCGCCCCAGGCTGGCTTCTAGCTGCTGAGCAGACCGTGAATTTATGAAGTGTTGGGAATGGAACTGGGGCTTCATGGTGCTTGGCAGGCACTCTGCTGAGTTACATCTGAGCCCTTGACTACCTTCATTTATTTGTCTGTTTCTGATATCAGGGACTGAACCCAGGGCCTCTCACATGCTGAGCAAGGACTCTATGAACTGAACTATATTTTTATTGAATTTTGATAATTGTCAGAAAAGAGGTGTCATACTAGCAAATGCTCCATCCATCCTCATCCACCTATTCTGGGGACAGGCCAATCCCTGTCCATCACACACCACCGCCTGAGAAGGAAGGAACAAAAGCTGAAGAAGATACGAGGTGTGTGAGCGTCTTGGTTCTGAATACAGGACAGTTACCATGCCTACAGACAGAAAACAAAAACAAAAAACAGGCAAAACAAAAACTTTAAGGGGGTCAGCGTAGCAGCCTACACCTTTAATCCCAGCACACAGGAGGTAGGCAGATCTCTGTGAGATAGAGGACAACCTGATCAACACAGAGAATTCCAGGATAGCTGGGGCTACAGGGAGACTAGTCTCAACAACAAAAACAAACAAAAAAACCCTTAAGGATTTCAGGGTCTCCATCCCAGTTGGGAGGGCATGGAGATGGTAGTATTGCATCTCAAATAGTGAGAGGTGAGAGGTGCCCAGGTGATGGTGGGGGGAGTATTGAGAGTCCCACTCAATATACATTCTCACAATACATATATATATATACATACACATACACATACACTCACACATGTACACACATGCACACACATATACATGCATATAGCCACACACATTTATACACATAGATACATTCATACACTCATGCATACAGACACGAACATATGTATAAATATACACACATTCACACATATACATATACATATAGACTCACTCACATCCAGACTTATACATACACACACACATACTCCCTACCCATCACGTAAAGCATAGCACAACCACAGGTGAAGTGGGCTGTGCAGAGTCCTGGAGGTGGTAAGTACTAGTTTCTCAGGACCTGTGCACAGGTATGACGAGGACATGTGGAAGCTCCCTGTTTTCCTCTGCCTATCTGGACCATGTCTCCATACGAAGCAGAGCCTAGGATGGTTGTTTCCCACCACTAGTTCTGTTCCCTGTAGCCCAGGCTAGCCTCCAACTTGCTTTGTATTTTGAACTTCTGATCCTTTTGCCTCCACCTCCAGAGTGCTGGGATCACAGGTGTACACGCCCACGCCCACGCCCACGCCCACTTCACGCAGTGCTGGAGATGCCGCGCATGCATCCCGCATGTATCGTGCTGTACTTAGCTGACCCAAGACCCAGCACCTCCAGTTCTTAATCCTAAAATGCAAGTGCCTGAGAGTTAAACTTCACAACAAATTCTGGCTGATAAATGACGCTCATGGCTTCAGCAGGCTAGACGGCTCAGGTGATACATGAAGCTACCCATCGGTGGTGGGTGCAGACTGCACAGGCCACACTCTGCCAGTTGTGCCCCAGCTCATCCACAGTGAATCTCGCTAGCCCAGGAGTCACCACAGATCACAGGACACCTGTCTGCTCTCTGCCCAAAGTGGGGCTCACGCTTGCCCTGCCCCCTTCATACAGTTGTTGCACCTGCATTGGACTCTGCTGGGCATGCATATCTGTTGGTCTCTAGTGTCCTAGATTTACAGTCATGTTACCTGTTTTCTTTTGTTTGAAATCCTGACAGCATGGAGTGCATTGGGCTTCTAGTTACACTGGTGTGACTGCCTGTGTCTCACCAGAGTGAAAATAATTAAGAACTGATACACAATGTAAAAACGATGTTTTTAACTCTGGTATTGGAAGAATGTGCACATATCAAATTATTTAAGAACTTAAGATGAATCTGAAGATTTTTGTTTGCTTGTTTTTTTTTTTAATTTTTATTTATTTCTGTATGTGTATGAATGTACTGTCTGCATGCAAGTTTGTGCACCTGTGTCGTGCAATGCCGCAGAGGTCAGAAGAGGGTCTCGGATTCCCCTGGAACTGGAGTTCTCCTGGAATTGGAGTTTCAGAAGGTTCTCGGCCGAATCTGAAGATTTTTATCAATGTGGGAGTCACTTTAAACATCTACAGTGATCTAAATGTAATTTTTAATTTTTTTTTTATTTAATTTTATTTATTTCTGTATGTGTATGAATGTACTGTCTGCATGCAGGTTTGTGCACCCGTGTCGTGCAATGCCGCGGAGGTCAGAAGAGGGTGTCGGATTCCCCTGGAACTGGAGTTCTCCTGGAATTGGAGTTTCAGACGGTTTTCGGCCGCCATGTGGGTGCTGGGGATCGAACCCGGGTCCTCTGTAAGGGCGGTCGGCGCTCTTAACCGCTAGGCCATCTCTCCAGCCCTAATTTTTATTTAGTATATTTTATTACTTTTATTTTATGTGTATTAGTATATTGCCCGGATGTATGTAAATGCACCTGTGTCATGCAATGCCCTCATAGGTCAGAAGAGAGCATTGGAACTGGTTAAGGATGGTTGTTATCTGCCATGTGGGTGCTGGGAATTGAACCTAGGTCCTCTGTAAGAGCAGCCAGTGCTCTTAACTGCTAAGCCATTTCTCCAGTCTCGGGTTTTTTTTTTTTAAATAAGATGTCTTTATTTTTATGTGTGTGTGTGTGTGTGTGTGTGTGTGTGTGTGTGTGTGTGTATGTGTGTGTGTCTGTGTGTGTGTAGAAGGCATCAGATCCCCTGAAGCTGGAGTTACAAGCAGTTTCTAACCATTAACACAGGGACTGGGAACCGAACTCAGATCCTTTGCAAATTCAGTATGTACTCTTTTTTTTTTTTCCTGGTCTTTTCGAGACAGGGTCTCCCTGTAGCCCCAGCGGTCCTGGAATTTGCTCTATAGACCAGGCTGGCCTTGAACTCACAAAAATCCACCAGCCTCTGCCTCCCAAGTGCTAGGATTAAAGGCGTGCGCCACCACGCCCGGCAAGTATGTACTCTTAAGTGCAGAGCCATTTCTCCAGCCCTAAATTCGATCTTTTAGAATACAGGGCGTGTTTCCTTTTGAGGCTGATACAGCCTGCTTTCCATCACAAGCCTTCAAATTAAATGGCCAATCCCGGCCCTTTGCAGAGGGTTGAGTCATCTCTAAGAGTTTGAGTTCAAAATTTAATCCACCTTTGCACTTTTCCTGATGGAATTTTGGGTTCTGCATTTAAATACAACACAGCACTTGGATTAGGAATCTCCTTGCTAAACCAGACTCTTCTCATTTCTGCGAGCTCTATAAATGAACTGTGTTGTCATAAAATCAATAGGAAAACCTTAGCTGTCACAGATCCTAAGCAACCCCTGGCCACAGAAGTAACAGGGTCTGGCATTTCTGAGTCTGAAAATGTGCTGTTTGGGTGACAGGAGCAGCGGCTTTAAATTTCCTGATCTCCAGGAGTGCCGAGCCCTGCCCCGCTGAGAGACTGAGATCCTGGAATCCGCTTTTCTCTGGGTTAGAGACCAGGTGTTCCTTTTCTTTCAGAAACAAGCACAAGAGCCAGCACACTGGGATCAGGGACTCAAAGCTATTTCTAAGCTCTCCTAAGTTGGCTGTCATAGTATTTATAACAGGATTTCAAATTGGGAATTTTCCTTTCCTAAGCCAATGAAAACTTCAGGTTTGGATTTCAAAGTTGAGTTTTGAAACGAAGTGCTTGCTGGACAGATTCAAAGCCTGTTGTCAGCTGGGCTCCTTTGAATTGCCCATCTCCAGGATGCTGCGGAGGCTAAACCCTTCAAATCCACAGTGAGACACGGTTTGCATCATAACCAACACAAACCCAGACAACTCTATGGCACCTTTGTCCCCACCTCACTCTTCTGGTGACACTGCAGTGGGCCACAGAAATGCTGCCATGTCATTCAGGAGGAGAAGAGGAATCCATGCCCGCACCCACTCTATTTCTGTGACACAGTGCTCTCCACTCTGCTTGGTGACATGTTGCATGGGAGCACATTTTAAAAATGTGTTACTGGGTAAATCTATCCTGCGATCGATCTATGCTACTTGGTGAATCTGATTTTGCTGTAAACATGTTATCTTGTCCCAAAGAACTCTGCTGTAAGGAAGCTCAAAGCCATGGCATAGGACAGATCCTTTACACACCAAAGGTAAAAATATTCCCTGACTGATCTGTCAGAGAATCCACAAAGCAAATAGCATAGTTACCTTGTCCCTACAAAAATGAATCCATGCAAGTAAATAAAACAAGAAAGCAAGAGGGGATCAGAGGCAGTTGCAAGCAGGGTGACATGTATGCATGTGTTTTCTAAAACAAAGACTTTTGGTGCCTGTGTTTCCATGTACTATCACTAAGATTTGTGGCCTGAGAACAACCCCCCCCCACACACACACACAAGTAGCTCCACCATTGGGAGTAAAGCAACATAGGCTGCAGTAAAAAGGCCAGCATTTCAAATCAGCCTCATGTTACAAGACCTGAGAGGTCTCCATTTCATTCAGACTAGCTTGTGGAGGCCGGGTCTCATGCTCAGGCTGCCTTGGAATTTGTGCCTCCACCTCTGGAGCCCTGGGACTACGCCAGTGCACTACACACCCCTTCTGTGTGGCGCTGAGGCTGGAACCAAGGGCTTCCAGCTTACCAGGCAGGCACTCTACCAGCTGAACACATCTTCAACTCCTTCAAAATCCTTCTTGGCAAATTTGCTGAAGTACTGTTGACACAGTAGAGTTTGTCTTTGATTGTAGTTCCTGGGCTTTTCTAGAACTGCAAAGTGACATTTGGGAACAGACAGAGGGAGCAAAGCCCAGGTACCAAATGTCTTAGAACCAGTGTTACTGGTGGCCATGGGACAAGGGAAGTAAAACCAGGGACATTGTAGCAGTTGAAAGTGACCAAGACATGGAATTGGACATTTGTTGAGTTAGTCTTGTTTACTATCATTGCAGGAAATGATGGACTCCATCCTACACTGATGGAAAATGTGGGGGATTGTAAGAGTATCTTTTTTCAGCATGGTAGCGCATGCCTTGCCTTTAATCTTAGCACTTGGGAGGCAGAGGCAGGTGGATCTCTGGGTGTCCAAGGCCAGCCTGATCTACACAGTGAGTTCCAGGCCAGCTGGGGCTACAGGGAGACCCTGTCTTGAAAAGCACCCCTCCCAAAAAAAGAGTATCTTTTTTTCCTAAATTTTGAGTGTTCCTCCATGTACCCAAGGCTGGTCTCAAACTTTCAACTTTTTTTTTTTTTTGTCTTTTTGAGACAGGGTCTCCCTGTAGCCCCAGCTGTCCTGGAACTCACTCTGTAGACCAGGCTGGCCTTGAACTCACAAAGATCCGCCTGCCTCCACCTCCCAAGTGCCAGGATTAAAGGCGTGCGCCACCATGCCCGGCTTTCAACTTTTGATGCTCCTGCCTCTGCTTCTTAAATTCTGGGGTCACTGATTTTAACCTTTGAGCCCACACACTTGGCTTTTGTAACTATTATTATTATTGTTAGTCTTTTTGAGACAGGGTCTTCCTGCAGTCCCAGTTGTCCTGGAACTCACTGTGTAGACCAGGCTGGCCTTGAACTCACAGGGATCTGCCTGCCTCTGCCTCCAGAGTGCTGGGATTAAAGGTGTGTGCAGCCAAACCCTGCAAGGGGAACTTCTTAATCCTTGGAAGTTTGGCTGCCTGTACAGGTCTTCTTACCCAGCTCACTCAGCTTATCCTTGGTTTAGTTTTCACGACATCTCTGGGTCTCTGTCTATCTGTTTAAATGGCCCAGAGTGCTTGCCAGGTAGGGCTTTTATGCCACCAATCCTGGTGTGTTTGTCCAATATAATTCCTGTCATTACCTACAAAAATGTAATTTCCAGCCCTGAAAACATACCCTCACTACAGAAATTATTACACTGGCCTAATAGGCACCAAGTTCCAAGGTGGTGATTTCATTATAGATCTGAAATCCTTCTGGGTCCATCCATCAGATAGGATCCAAGTACAACGTCCCCTGCAGACACTAAGTTCAGATGGGATCCCAGTATGGCGTCCCCTGCAGACACTAAGTTCAGATGGGATCCAAGTACAACGTCTTCTGCAGACACTAAGTTCAGATGGGATCCAAGTACGGCGTCCCCTGCAGACACTAAGTTCAGATGGGATCCAAGTACAACGTCTTCTGCAGACACTAAGTTCAGATGGGATCCAAGTACGGCATCCCCTGCAGACACTAAGTTCAGATGGGATCCAAGTATGGCGTCCCCTGCAGACACTAAGTTCAGATGGGATCCAAGTATGGCGTCCCCTGCAGACACTAAGTTCAGGGCCAGCAGAGGAGGCTCTGTTCTAGGAGCACCTGCCCCAGGGCACTCAAAATAAAGGGAAAATTTCAAGATTCATTTGCCAACTAGATTTTTTTTTTTTTTTGTATTTTTAAGACAGGATCTCCCTTTTAGTCCCAGCTGGCTTGGAGCTCACTCTGTAGATCGGCCTGGCCTTGAACTCATAGAGATCCGCCTGCCTCCGCCTCCCAAGCGCTAGGATTAAGGGCGTTCGTGGTGACGCACGCCCGGCTAGACATTTCTTAAAGAATCCAGACACCTCTGCTTCTTTCTGCTTCTCCTTCTGCACTTTTTTTGACTGCCAAGAATATACATCTCAAAGATATTCTACAGGCATCTCCCTTGGGGTGGACAGATCAGAGCTTCTCTCCCGGGAAGTGAGAGCGATAGTAGTAGGTCTCCAGGTTAGGGGTGGGGCTTGGAGAATTGGACTTTGGCGGCGGGGCGGTGGTGGGATTGCAGATTTGTGACCTCTGGATGGAGGCAGGGCGGGATCGCGGGGTCAGTGGGGTTGGGACGTATTCAGATGTAAATTTACACCTGAAAAGACAGAATGGAGCCACCCACTTGGGGGGTGATTTGAGTTTCTGGTGAATAAGGGCCTGGAGTGCTTCCTCGGGAAAAGATGAAAGTTGCAATGCAGGGGAGACCCGGCCTAGGAGTGCTGGGAGAGGGGGCGGAGGGAGCAGCGGAGCTAGCTTTGAAGAACAGAGTTCAGCCGCTGCTTGTAAATGTATGTCCAACTTTTCAGTGCAGTTTTAAGATAGAATATAGCAAGGTGGTAATTTCTATCTCACTAAATATTTGGAGATTGTCTATAAGGAAAACAGATGTGCAAATAAACAATTTGCTCATTTTTTATTTATAGCCATCCCAAATTGTTTCTCCCTAATGACTGCAACTTACCTTGCTGGGTGGAATACTCAACTAGCCAGTAAGTAACTAAGAAAGAAAGAAAAAAGGAAGGAAGGAAGGAAAGAAGGAAGGAAGGGAGGGAGGGAGGGAAGGAGGGAGGGAGGGAGGAAGGAAAGAAAGAAAGAAAGAAAGAAAGAAAGAAAGAAAGAAAGAAAGAAAGAAAGAAAACCTTCTACATTCCGATGCTGTCTTGAACCTCAAATGACAGTAAAAGGCTCATTCAGAGCCCAAGACCACACTGAGGCATTAATTAGGCTGATGAAATCCTTGGAAATGTATGGATTCAACATAATCAAGTTTCCACCGCAGACTACCGTTTAGGAATACGTGAGCAGCTGGGAGAATGGAAAGTACTGTTAGAGTTAAGTCATGCATGTAATTGAGTATATTTAACATAACCATTTTAATGACCAGTGATTAAAAGTGCATCTTACTTAAATGGTATATCCTCTGCAATTTGTTCCTCTCAATTCGATGATGTTCTCAAAAGGAGAAGTGGAGGTACACATTTCTAAATAAGATCTTCTTTCTTTTTTAGAAAAGGCAAGAAAATGAACTGAAAAGCAAAAGGATTTTGCATGCAAACAGTTTCACAAGTGTGCTATAAATTAATCACTGTTTGGGGAGTGAATCTGTGCTCAGTTCATATGAAGTATTAGGAATATATAAGCATTAGATACATAAATATTCTTCTTTAGGATACCTTTTCTGATGAGTTTTTTGTCTTCTTTTAGGTAGTGGGGTATGTTAAAATCCTGCTGATTTTATTTTATTTTTTTTTATCTTTTTGAGATAGGGTCTCCCTTTAGTCCCAGTTGGCCTGGAGCTCACTCTGTAGACCAGGCTGGCCTTGAACTCACAGAGATCTGCCTGCCTCATTCTGCCTCCAGATTGCTGGGATTAAAGGTATGCACCACCATGCCTGGAAAAATCCTGCTGGTTTTAAGAGTTTCTCTTAGAAACTTGGTAAGTTCATATTTCCAATTCTTCCAACCTGTTGTGTTCGTGGATGTGAATGGAACGTGCTTTAGTAAAGATAACTCTGAGAAGAGGGGAGGGACTCAGATGGAGAAGCACCCAGCTATGACCATCCAGAAGCCTCTGTATGTGTGGGGGTGGGGGGATGGGGGGTGAACTGTACAAACCAGCCAGGGCCCTGAACACAGCCCACGCGCTGACAGGGAGAGCCTGCTCAGTTCCATTCTTAGGGACCTGGCCAGATAAATGCAGGCTTTGCGAGGCCCTGCACAAGCTAACCCAGTTTTCTTTTGTTGCATTTTCTCAGCTTTTGTCCTCGAAACACGAAAATCACCTATGCTCAGGAAAGAATTGGAAGAAGGGGAGGAACTGGGTGTGCAGCAGGCGCACACCCATGCAGATGCTATTAAAGTGAGAGTGTGCAACCACCCAGTTCCCCAGAGTTGCCCCACAGAACTCTTTACCGCTTTTCACCCCCGCCCCACCCCCCACTCTCATAGGGTGACAAGCTATTCCCTGAAAGGAGCAGCTGTGGAGGGGCATGTCACAGTGAACCTCTTCAACTTGTGCTGGGACTTTTACAAGTGCAAGGGGGGGGGGTTGAAGGGAGCATGCGAGCTGCAAAGAGAGGTCGGGACATGTGTTTGGTTTTTTGTAAATAAAATAACAATGTTTTAAGGGAATATTCATCTGGAGTCTTTCTTCCTATTGGTAACAGGTCTTCTTTGGCTTGGAGGGGCAGATCTGGGGACACAGGTCCCTGGAGGTGCTTTTCTGTCCTCCATTCGTAGTCTATAAACATAGCGCAGTGGTGCTGGCAGCCAGCTCAAGACAATCTGAGCCTTGAAAGTGTCTTTTCCTTCTGGCCAGTGGTGGCACTTAAATGGCCATGAGTGAGCGGGTGAGCTGGGAGACTTATGTCTTTTGGAAAGTAGGGCCAGGCAGATGGTAATATTAACACACAAACTCGGGGTGTGAGGATTGAAATAGGGAAGAACATAGCAGAGCAAGGGGGTGCTGTGGGAAAGCCCCTCTTCTGCTGGCCAGATCCACTAGGCCCTTGGTGCTGGGGTCTGATCCTGCCCAGAACTGGATAATAAGTACCCTGTCCCCTCTTTGTGACCAAGGAAACTTCTGCAGCAGGAAAATTGAGCACTCGTTTATGGGTAACCCTTTGTACTCCGAAGTGACAGGAGCAGGCCTTGAATTCAATCCGGTTCTCCCCCACCCCAGTCTGATAAGCCCTGCAACTGTTGACACTTTATGAAATCAAAGTGCTGCTTATTGTACATTTCACACAAAAGTTCATTTTCCTCCCCTTGTGTAAATACTCCAGGCAAACATCGCAGCAGCACCTCTTGCTTTCATTTTGGTGATGGGGTTTGGTGCCAAGGCATTGAGGGGTGGGGTCAAATTGGATTCTACTTCGAAAACTTTAATGTTCAAGTCAAACTCTCACCAAATAGATATGATTTAGAGAACGGAGAAGACAGCAGGACAAGAGTAGGAATGGTAATAATAACAATAGTAATAATTGTTTATACTATCTACCCTCACACACATTTGTGAACGAGAAGGACAATTGGGAACTAGCAAGACAGACATCAGTCATTTTGTCTTTTTTTTTTTTAAATGCAATGCATATACATATACCCAGTGCATTATTAAAAAGAAGAGCAGTGTTGTTGGCACATATTGTCGCTATCAGGTAAGCCCACAGCTTCTGAGAAGAAATCCAGTAAGGGTGACAGGGATTAAATATTGACCGGTTTGAGTTGGTTCCAGTTAGTGACTAAAAGTTGAAGATGTCTAAACTAAAATCGAACGGTTTTTCTTTTTCTCCTTTAAAAACAAAACAAAACAAAACCCAAAAAACTGGAGCTCTTTACAGGCCCTGAGGATTTACCCTCAAGGCATTATTCAGAGAAAAACTGAGTCTGGCCGTTAGTCACAGGCAATTGTAAATGCTTTCAAAGCGCCGGATCAAACGCTGGAAGAGTAATCTACATTCGAGTCGGTGGCGGTGTTACTGCTACACCTGCGGGGTGTTTGCAGCCTCAGGCCTCCTTCAAATTACAAATCCTGATGAAAGCGACCTGCCTGAGCTCCCAGACAGAAGTTACTTGGGACAGTTCGTTTAACAGGGAGATGTTCGGGCACTGCAGCCAGAGCCCTGTGAAGCTACCTAGCTGGGGACAAGGATGGTGATCAATAGGGAAGGTCTGTTTCTTTCACCAATTTCCTAAACAGAAACTCCACCAAAAGGTATACACAACCGAGTTGTGTGGCCTTGAGTTTCCCCCTTCTGGCTCCTTTGCTTCAGCTTTTCACTACTCAGGGACTGGGGTATTCCTTCCTGGCTCTTCCCTCCCTCCACGCCTGCACTCAGGCCGGGGCCAGTTAGCACTCTCCGCCAGCACCCTTCCCGCAGTGCCGGTATCCAGTTTGAAACTTTCACTTTTGGTTCACTTGTTTGTACTCTCCTAGTCCGGGTAGGCTGTTTCCACTGCCTTCACCTTGGGGCAAAAACAAAAAACACCCCCGCCCTAGGGTGGTTGTGAGGGTCGGACAGCTGGAGGCGAGGAGGGTGGGGGCTACGGAGCGACTGTCTGCAGTCAGCCGGGAGTTGCAGGCAACCCAGGGCTACCCGTTGGGGGGGTGGGGGGATTAACCGGCTGCCCGTGATGCCAAGATCAACACTCAGAGCGAATGTTATCAATAGACCAATTTTCTGGTCTTACCCGAAGCTTGTTTCATGCCTAAGTGGAGCCGCGCGGGACGCCACGGCACCCAGGCGTCCCGAAAGAGAGGGCGCTAGAAAAGGGAGCAGCAGATATGGAAATTAACTCATTAAGAAGGGGTGTGGTTACTGCGAGCCCCCTCCTCCAGCCTTTCCTCTCTTCCTCGCTGCCATCATCGGGCTGGCTAAATGTGAGATTACAAACAAACAAATAAAGCAGAAGCTGACTACTCAGATCAAACACGCTTCAGATAATTCGCTGCACTCTGGCAAGGCCAGATCTGCGGCGCAGCGCCCGCCCCTATCACCACCGGTGGCTGCTGAGCCCCCGGGGAGCCAGCCCAGGCACCAGTGGCTGCAGCTTGGAGGAGCAGCACGTGGCCGACACCCGAAGTGCTGCAGGTTTTAAAACCTCAGACGAGCACATCCTGCTGTGGGTGCTGGTGTGGTGGTGGTGGCGGAGGTGGGGGACACCTCTAACCGCAGTTAGAGAGAGGGTTCTAGCCAGGGGCTTTCAGGAGAGATCCAGTGTGTCAGGGCAGACGTGACAAGGGCTGGCACCTGACTTAGTCAGATGGGGTTGAGATATCACCCAAGACTAAGGGTGAAGCCTGGGGCTGGACAATCTAGGGTGCAAACTCTGTGTCTAGGTAAAACTGGGTTGGGGGGCAATTAAAAAGAAACAAAGAATAAACCACATCCCCTCTGTGCCACGAGCCCACTGCATGCAGTCCTGCTCCTAGGCCCTCAAAGCCCGTCTCTGTGCAGAATGGTACTTCTATAAGGGTCCTGGGGGGTGGGCTAGCTCCTACCCTGGCACTCCCCTCCCCCAGCTGGGGGGGGGACCCCTGGGAGGAAGGCTGACCAGTGCCCTGCCTCCAGATGCCTGCAGGCCACTGTGCCTCAAACGGGAGCTGCAGGGTGGGGAGGCCAGCAGTCCCCAGCACAGGAATTACGTGTGCTCAACTACTGTCAGAGAAGGCTTTCCACAAGCACTTCTTTTATTTTTTATTTATTTATTCTTTTTTTTTTTTTTTCTTTTTTTTGTCTTTTCGAGACAGGGTCTCCCTGTAGCCCCAGCTGTCCTGGAACTCACTCTGTAGACCAGGCTGGCCTTGAACTCACAAAGATCCGCCTGCCTCTGCCTCCCAAGTGCTAGGATTAAAGGCATGAGCCACCACGCCTGGCCAAAAATTTATTTATTCTTGTATGTGTATGAATGTATTGTCTGCATGTAGGTTGGTGCACCCATGTTGTGCAATGCTGCGGAGGTCAGAAGAGGGTGTCGGATTCCCCTGGAACTGGAGTTAAAGAAGGTTTTCAGCCGCCATGTGGGTGCTGGGGATTGAACCAGGGTCCTCTGCAAGAGCAGTCAGTGCTCTTAACCGGTAGGCCATCTCTCCAGCCCCACACATGCACTTCTTACGGTAAACTATTACTTTAAAAAAAGTTTGTGTGTGTGTGTGTGTGTGTGTGTGTGTGTGTTCGGTTTGAAAAATCCACCATTTTCTCCCAATCTCTCTACCTTTCACTTTTTGGACTTATCAGAAGCCAGGGAGAGTGGATAGGGAAGAAAGTGACAAGGGACGAAAGGAGTCAAAATCTTGAGTGTGGTTGGTAGTGAGTGGGGGTGGATTTTAAAGGGAAATTGCCACCGAGGTCTGCTTGGAGACCAGCTGCTCGAAGGTGCCCTGAAGGGGAGGGTATCCCAGGGCGCGTGTGAGCCAAGTGTTTCGCACCTCCTGTTTATCTTAAGAAACAGGCTGCTGCCGAAGAGGGGCGGGTGGGGAGTTCTCACAGGCAGTATTAGTTGAACAAAATGGAGAGGTGGAGGTGCGTGCACTCGCGCACGTGCGTGTACGCACACACGCACGCGCGCGCACACACACACACACACACACACACACGCTCGCGCTCAGGCACACACAGGACGTTGCAGCCTCAAGGCTCTCTCCCCGACCCAAATTCCAAACTGTGGAGGGGTCCACAGAAGCCCCCAGAGATGGCTGTCCTCAGGCCACGGCAGATGCCAGGATGCGTGCCGTTAGAATTGGGGCTCTGGGGACAAGGGAGATTCGGCTTTCAGTCCAACAGCCGGCATCTCCTCCTTCCTACAGTGCTCTTTGCAAGGGGGTTGGGTGTGTGTGTGGGTTCTCTCTGCTCTTCCGGCATTTGGGAAAATAACGGTCCGGGTCCTTTGCCAAACTAACTGGGTCTAGCCTTCGCACAGTGCTTACTCTGCTTTACAAACTAACTGGGACTAGCCTTTGCGCAGTGATAACTCTGCTTTACAAATCATGCAAACTAACTGGGACTAGCCTTCTCTCAGTACTTACTCTGCTTTACAAATCACACAAAACAAAACATGACCAAATTAAAACCAAACAAAACAACAAAAAAACAAGACCAAGGCCCCCCGACCTCAGTGTTCCCAGCCTAAGTGGCCGTGCCCCAAGGCTTCATGGCTGTCAGGGAGTCGCGGTGATTTGGTGCGGTGTGAGGAGGCTGACAGCACGCTCTAATTACAACTGGGAAATTCAGGTGGTTGCTAGGCTCGGCCGACCACCATCACCCCAGAATGCTCCCAACAGCGTGTCTGGACGGTGGATACAGGGTGGGATGCACTTTCTGCAACGCGCGCGGTGCCCACATCTGCTGGGACTTCCATATCGAAGTCATTCATTTACCGGAGCCAACTTATGAAATCTCCACAATTAGATCCTCATTGTCCTCTCCTCACAACACTGTCTAAAAAGAAAAGGTCCTTCCCGGTCGGGGCCAATCCAACGAAGCGTTTGACGTTATTAAATAATAAAGCGATTGTGATTTACATTGTTGTTGAGAAAAAAAGGCCAATTATCCACTGTTATGTTGCCATAAAGATCATATTAACTCGAATTAGTAATCAAACAATATGCGGGCATTTTAAAAAGTACAGCCGAACTGGGTGACAGCTACCGCAACGTCTTCACTTTCACAGAAACCCACCCGCGTAGGCAGCGGGAGTGAAAGAGGCCGACGCTGCAGACCGAAGGAGGGAGAGCAGCAAAGTGCTGATTAACCGTGTCCAGTGTTAATTATTCTCAATTAATCCCAGACAGTGCAAACCTTCCCTCGTTCCCTGCAAGTTGGGGGTGCCTCTTCGGGAGGACAGAGGAGTCCCGGCTGTGAGAATGACCGCTGTGGCTAGCTCCTTCCAGGGTGCCCCCGCAGCATCCCTGGGCAGGCGCCCGACTAGGGCAAGGCCCACAGCACCCTTCCACCCCCAGGGACTCCTGCGTCTTCTCTACTCCAATCATTCTCTCAAGCCCTGTTATTAGGTTTATAACGCTTTGCCCACTTAAATCTGTGCAGCCAACCAAGGAAATCTAAATAGGTTTGAGTCGCCCCTTGGGTACAGAATGGAGGCTTTAATAAGAAAGATTAATTGTGGGTGTGTACCGGCCGGAAGATGCGTTAGCACTCCACCAGCCGCAGCAGGGGTGAGTGGAGGCCCTGGCCCAACCTAGACTTAAGTAGGCGCCATAGGCATACCCACAGGGAGGCCTTGTCACACCCATCACTGTGACTTCAAGCTTTATTTTTATTATTTTTTTCAAGTTTATTTTATTTTATTTTTTTATGACAGACTTCAAGTTTTAAAGAAGTTAGCCTTTCCTATCAATGCAGATCAGAATCCTTTCTCCCAGACTCAGCCAGTTAGCTGACCAGCTCCTCCTCTCCACCAGACTGAGCTGATAGGGAGAGTCCTGCCCTGCCCTGCTCTGCCCAACGTTCTTAAAGCAGATGATAAACACGTGTTGCAGGAAAGCGGTGTTGGAAGTTGATGTTTTTGTTATGGCTTGAGAACTGTATCCTGCTACACGGATATTATAAAAAAAAAACTGTAAGTAAACAAGAAGCAATTTTCCTCATCACAGATGGAAACCGGCTATTGGTGAGCCAGCTCGGTGTTCCCTTCATGTCAAGGCGGGTTTGGTGCGAAGGGAAGTCCCCCCCCCCCCGNTCCCCTGGAACTGGAGTTAAAGACAGTTCTTAGCCACCATGTGGGTGGTGCTGGGAATCGAATCTGGGTTTTCTTAATCAAACCAGTGCTCTTAACTGCTGAGCCATCTCTCTAGCCCCAAACTTTTTTTTTTTTTTGTCTTTTTGAGACAGAGTCTCCCTGTAGTCCAGCTGTCCTGGAGCTCACTATGTAGACCAGGCTGGCCTTGAACCCACAGAGATCCTGCTGCCTCTGCCTCCCAAGTGCTAGGATTAAAGCCCCCCCCCCGCCATCTTTCTTGGATAATTCTATTTAAAACTCAAGGAGGCACGCAGCCCTGGACTTATACCACTGTGAAATGAAAACTCTTCCAAAGTCTGCTCCTTGTGGGCTAGTGCAGCGAAAGGGTGCTCAAATTTTTGTCCAGAGTTTTAAAACAGTTGCCGCCTTTTCTGACCTCCTTCTCTTTCCTCCCCACCCCTCTCCCCAGTAAAACCCGATTCAAAAGGGGACAGGACTGCACTCCACAAGATTAACGTGCCTTCATTTGTAGGATTAGTCCTCTCATGCTGCATAATAAAATACTAGAGGTCCTTTTCCATTTAAACAAATACATGAAATTCATGCCTTCCTTCCCTTTCCTGTTTGATCTGAAAGGACATGCAAGACCAGGCGTTGGAACCTAAGTAGTCTCAGAAGAACTTTTAACTCAGAATTTTCAGATCCCAGCTCATAGGGGGCCTTGTGAGCACTGGTTTTGGGAAACAGCAGAGAGACCTGCTTACTTTTAATATCTACAACTGCAGATTAGGGTTTGGAACTCACTATAAAAAAAGTCTATTTGTTCCTCCCATGGCTCAGGGGACTTTAATGCTGGTCATAGGAACCACGAAATGTTCATTAAAAGGACTTAACCAAGCTACAGTATGGCCACTTTGTGGGTTCAGAACTGTGGATGGGGAAAAAGTATGTAAGTGTGAGCCGATGTCATGCTGGCCGCCAGTGTGTGGTCCATTGTGGGGAATGCTGCTTTCCATCGAAACAGAGGCCCCTCCCCTTCCCCAGCTCCTCTGCACCTGCGCTGGGTGAGGGAGTCCCTGCCATTCAGCTCGTCGTAGATTGTTCAAACAGAAGACATCTCTGACAGCTCTCAATTCATTACACTTCTTCCTGCTTTTCAAACCAACACACACACACACACACACACACACACACACAGAATGAGTACTGCCAGTCAGTGACAGCCCCCCTAAAAATCTTAAAATACTTTATATGCAGCTAATTTAGAAGCTCATACAACTAACCATGAAATATTTTGTGTCCTGAACTTGGAAAGCTTCCTGAGGGGACAGGGATTACCTGATTTTTTTTGTTCCTACTGAAACTTACCTCCATAGCTTATATGGAAATAGTAAATTTGGAGAATGATATTGCCCAAGGGACAGGAGAAGTTTCCATGGGAATCAAAGCAGAATCATGCAAGAGAATAGCTCCTGATTCATCTTCTCAGAAGGGTTGGCTTGATATGCACCCATAATTTATGCTAGAGAACCACTTGCTAATCGAGATAGGGTACAAAAGTACCAGGAGCCGGCCAGTGAGAGGAGGTGCAGAGAGCCAAGTGTGAGCTAAACATTTAAATCAGCTTCCTGACAACCAAGGTTCCCCTCCATATGCTCAGGACTATGTTGCCATCCAAGATGTTTTTGCACTATTTCACAGAACTGATGAGAGAGTGTTTAGAAAGCTGAGAGAGTGTTAGCCTAGTTTAACAGAAGTTGGAGTAAACAAACTCCCAGGGCGACTGGATTTTAAGGTACCTTCCTAGGAGGAAGGGGAGGGGGCCCTTTTGAGAACCAGCTTGCCTCACCTAGAATGAACTGTAATGTTATGTTATGCAATAACCCAGATTTGAGAGTCAGAACGACCTGGACGTGAGTTGATACTCAACTGACTGACTCCATGGGAAATATTGGCTGATTCTTGCTGAATCATTACTCTGTGAGATTGTGGGCCAATATCAGAACACAGAGTTTAGTTTCCAGGCTCTTCACCTTGGAAGGGAATTCAAGGAATTAACTGATTTGAAGGTTGAAAAGAAAGTTTAGGAAGTGCTCCTTGAGACAGCAAACAAGTGTTCTACCAATAAATAATTTTATCTATCCTGGACACATTCCATCCACTGTAATTTAAACTCAAGGAAATTTTATAGGCAATATTTTATTCTAAAATATTACTATCTCTATTTTTAGATGTGGTTAATAAAGCTCAGGCTTAAAAATATTTTTTAAAGCTGGCCGGGTGTAGTAGCACTCGCCTTTAATCCCAGCACTCAGGAGGCAGAGGCAGGTGATCTCTGTGAGTTCAAGGCCAGCCTGGTCTACATAGGGAGTTCTAGGCCAGCTGGGGCTACAAGGGAAACCCTGTCTCAAAAAAGCAAAACAAAATAAAACAAAACAGAACAAACAAAAACAAAAACAAAAAATATTTTAAGGTACATAAATTACTAGGAGCTGAAGGGAGGGGACCTTGGAAAAGGCAAGCCAAAGGAAAGTCAGAAGCAACCATTCTAACCATGCTGACGTCAGAACAGAAGACCCCTCTAAGTTCAAACCCTAACTGCTGCATAAATCCAGGAAGGTTGAAATAAAACATACTACTGTGTACTCTGGAAAGGCTTTGGCCCAATTTGATAAGAGTCTGAAGACAAAACTAAATACAAAGCAAATCATTCTCATAACAAATCACTCAACTTTGAGTGTATACGTAAAGGAAAGTAGAGGGGAAGTGAGATTCGGCTAGCAAGAGACTGGCCTGGAC
The DNA here is from genome assembly GCA_009823505.1 of Rhizomys pruinosus. NCBI lineage: Eukaryota > Metazoa > Chordata > Mammalia > Rodentia > Spalacidae > Rhizomys > Rhizomys pruinosus. The sequence continues at coordinate 2,177,413 of VZQC01014822.1, forward strand.
GAGGTTTGGGGAGGCTTGGGGCCTCCAAAGCCGGTTCCTGAGCGGCTGATGGAGGCCAGTTCCGATGGCTTGGCCCAAAGGGCCCCAGGCTTGTTCTTTCCAGAATACTCCTCCCCAGAGGCTCTGCAGACCCTGACATCACAAGGTGGGGGTGGGGGTGCAGTCCTGCTTCTGGCCTGGCTGCCGGCGATAAGAGCCCTGGGGAGGAATTCACAGCTTCTTACAACACAATAATTATTTTCCTGCCTTCTGGGGGTGGTGGGGGTGGCTTCAGTCCCAAATGCCAGTATCCCTCCCTTCAGGAAGGCACTCAGCGTTGGCAAGTTTCAAGGTGACTTCACAGAAAGGGCACCAGAGAGGCGTGACCTCCCAGACCTAAAGTCACTGTTCAGGACCAGCCAGGAGAGGAAGAATCTAGACCCTTCGTATTCTCTGTGTCTAGCTTAGGGGGTGCTTCCTTCTCCACCACCTCCTTCTGCTGGACGCAGAGAAGAAATCTCAGCTCTGGATCCAGCCTGTGGATGTCAGGATCCTCCCGAAACCATCCGTACACATCTGAGTAAACGAAGGGCTGGCCTCAGCCATCCCCTCCTGTATTTCCTGGAGCCCAGAAGACTCTGAAAGCTGTCCACATTCCAGCCAGAGTGCCCAGCTTGCCCAGCTTGCCCAGCTTGCCCAGCTTATCCTGCTCCGGAAGGACCCAGTAAGGCTTGGCCACATGCTGGGGCACACAATCCCTTAAAGAAAAAGGACTGGGGCAAGAAGCCCAGAAGACAGATCTGAACCAACAACTTTTGATTCGGAAGGTTAGGGGCCTGTAGCCTTCTCTGAGGTCAGGAGGTCAACGTTCAGAGGGCTCAGGCTCAGGCTGCGGAGCCAGGGACTCTAGCAGGGACGGTGCCAGCAACTCGGGGGACTTTCTAGACTTAGCCAGGGTTCCATGGGGAGGGCTGAAGAGCTTGGGTTGAGAGAATGAAACCCTTCAGCATCTTCCCAAAGAGTCTCCTGGGGACCCGGGCTTGCCCGCAATGGCCTCAGGTCCTGGGCCAGTGCTGGTCCACCAGGCTGTCCCTGTGGTCCCCTCCGGCAGCCTGCAGGAGGCCGGCATGTTTGCAGCCCTTCCCAGTGGAACCCAGGCCCAGGCAAGCAGAAGTGGTTCAAAGAGCCGGCATCTTTCTACATCCATGACCACTTGACTCTGTACAGACCGGGTCATAAAATGAACGGCTTCTTGAAGCTTTGTAATCACCTGCCACTGCCTCCTCACATTGAAAAAGCATGCCTACGTACCAAGTAGCAAGTATCTCCTCATCCCTCCATTGAAAGGGCATGCTATGCTTTCAGAGAGGGACACCACCCAGGGAATCCGAACTGTTCTACCAATATATAAAATACAGTCTACCCTGATCAACACACCAACAGAAATCCCAGCTTACCTGCGCACTCCCTTCTTCCCGGTAGTCAAAACAAGAAAGTGGAATCCATTGTTTTCTAAAGGCTACAGAAGGAAAGAATGCCTGAGCTGCCCAGCATCCCCAGGAGAGGCTCTCCGGTGCTTTCTACAACACGTTTCCGGGAAAGTTTTTCATAGAAAATAACTATGAATGACATCAACCTAATCCTCAGTTCTGGCCATTTCCCTGTCTTTGAAAGCTCTCTGAGTTGCTTATTTTAAATTTCCAGAGGCTGTGTTGTGTGCTTTTGGACATTATCCAGATTTTCACAAGTAAAGGTCAGAGTTTTTCTCCTTTCTATAAGACATCTAGCTCCTAGAGACAGGGTCCTTGTCAGATATCTTTCAATTTAGATTAGAAAGAAAGAAAGAAAGAAAGAAAGGAAGGAAGGAAGGAAGGAAGGAAGGAAGGAAGGAAGGAAGGAAGGAAGGAAGGAAGAAAGGAAAGAAAGAAAGAAAGAAAGAAAGAAAGAAAGAAAGAAAGAAAGAAAGAAAGAAAAAGACTATGAAGCCAACCCCCAACCCCAGCCCCAGGTGGAGCCTGAGAAGAAACAAGGAAAAGCAGCAGAAAATAAACAAAACTAGCCCCAAAACCACGAATGCAAATTTTCTTAAAGCAATCAGGAGTAGGGTAGGGAATTTGAGCTAAAAGAGTTCAGGGCAAAGGATCCCCCGCCGACCTACCCCCAAATATGAGGACCTGTTTTTCAAAACTCACCAAAAGCAAGAAATGGGGTGTGGGGGGGGTTTGCAGAGATAAACTCTTCAATTACAACAGATAAAAATAAATAATAAATAAATAAATAAATAAGAGCTAAGTATCAGGCGATCAAACCTCCATGTCAGGTCAGTTAGCTATAAACTGCAAGCGGCTGCACAGTAAACCTCTGGCACACAAAGGCATGGCTTAATTCTCCTCTTGTAATGGTTCTAAATGAAGACCCCATCACCATGCAGTTTTGCAGTGTTCCTTGTCCCCCAAGGCACTGATCATTTCCTTTTAATGTGAGGAAACTGGCAGCTCAAAACCAGCCAATGGAGTTCATACAACAAAAGTTCTGAAAAGCTGAATGAACTGTAATTACTGCCCCCCCAACTTATCTCTTATTCATTCCATTTATATTATTGTCAAGGAATCTTAACTCTCAAAATCATTCTTCTACCTTCTTACCTAGGGTCACAGAGGAACTTATGACAAGGCAGAAGTGTGATCCCCTTCACAATTTGCAGTGTTCAGATCAATGTGGGGGGAATACCTTGCACCCCAATTTACTGTCTCATTATTAGAACTCAGCAAGCATACTCTGCCTGGTACCTTCCATTCCCAAACCCTGGTTTATGACTGAACAGAAATTTGTATCCTACCTAAATTCAGAGCCTGGCTGCTGCTATGAAATACTGTGACTCTGCTGTTTAGACAAGGCAGAGGTTATATAAAATACCCCCCCATCACAAATCCCTAAAAGATCTTGCCAGACACAATGATGAAATGGACATAAATTGTCATGTTCTCCTTTTAAGTAAATATTTTTTTTTAAAGAAGAGATAGTAATTCCCTTCCCCAGCCCAGGAAAATATTTCATGAAAGTCAGCTTTCAAGTGCTTTTCAATCTGAGATGCTACTGATGGCTGAGTCTCCTGAGATTTTCCTACTGTAAGAATGTGTCGGTTTCCAGAAATAAGTACAGCTATTACAACCAAATCTACTAGCAGTCTAAATAATTAATTGAAGCATTGCTCTTTGACCTTGAAAAGTCCAGTAGGGACACGTTTATAGTAATAATACCTCCGAATGAGCCCTTGTCAAATATTCATTTAGTGGTTAATGTGAGCCATTTTCCCCTGGGATGGTCTGTAATACCAGCTTCTCAACGTTGGCAAAGAAACCTTGCTAATCTACTACAGCTCAGCAAAATATTTTAACACTCTTTATTTAAAATATGGAGGGGGTGGTTGCTGGGAGAAAAAAAATTGTATCGAGAGCAGACTATACTCTTATCCTGTTCTATATTTCTATTCTGTGTATAAGGTTAAGGCAGCATTTAAATTCACCCCCTTTGATAGAAAATTAAATGGTTTCATTGAGCAGAATAATATCCCCAGAAATGAATATCCAACTAGCTTCAGCCTAAGGGCTTCTTCTGGGCAGAACTCTGACTTTTCCTCTTTCTTAAAAAATCAAATTATTGTTAAAAGAGTATATGCTCATCAATAGTAACTTAGCCATGAAATTATATACCTCAGGAAACCATTTTACTTAATTGAATGGATAATGCAATGAGATTATGTGTTTTCTTCAGGTGCAGTTTGTCAAAAGCCTTTATATTTGCAAACAAAATACTTTGGCCTCTACTTTAAAACTATTTTGTTTGGAGATAGGGTAGGATAAGAGCAGGAACCGGGCTCCTCAAGTTTTATGCAGTGGCAAGTATTCAAATGAGCTTAAATTCTCTCCCCCTCAAAAAAAACAAACGAACAAAAAACAAAACAAAAAAAACTGTGTTCTTTCCATCTTCCAAAATATTTGAACCTGATCACCACCCCAAAGGGTTAGATCTTAGATACACCGAACTTTTATTCTATTAAATGAAGGAGACAGTGTAATTATTCTAAAGTCTGACATAAACTTCTTATATTTATTTTCAAATATATACATTCTATATTGATTGGCTCGAATTCCAGGAATACCCTCCCCACTCCCCAGCACGAGCATAGGGATCTTTATTGAAAGTTTCTTTTATTCCGATGTGAGCAAGAACTGTGCAAAGCGCTCATTACCACGTGAATAATCCTATATACATCACAATGGCTGCCCAGGCTGGGGGAAATTCTTTTAGAGTCTCTGCATTAATTAGAGGAGGGGGGGGAAGCCTAGATTCGATTGGGAACTGAATAAATGGCCCTTCCCGTAAGGATTAAAAAAAGTAAATTAAGACTATTGCACACTTGAAGTGATCCAAAAAAATAAAAATATAGAAAACAAGGTCTTCCTAGTCCTTCCCTGAACACCTGGAGCCCCTCACGACAGAAGTTATTTTTCTTGGAAAGGAGACAGTGTAGAGGTGAGGATGAGCTACCTGAGCGCGCCGGGGACCCGCGGAAGGGCACAAAGCCGGGGCGAATCCTAACTTCTGCAGAGTTGCGGCAAGTTGACGACCCGCGAAGCTAAGTTGAAATCTAAAGGTAGCCTGATTCCTGGTTCCAGTGCCTTTGGATAGGGGAAGACGAGCGAAGCGAAGAGTGAATTAAAAAAAACAAAACAAAACAAAACAAAACAAAACAAACAACAAAACTGGCGACTAGTTCGCAGCTGCTCAGGCTGCGTCAGGGCGCAGGGCAGTAGTGACCTGAGAGCATCGCGGATTCCAGACCTCGGCGATCCCTTCAACTTTGCTGCTCACGCCGAGGACAACGGCGACCTTTCTTTACCTTTCCGGGGGCAAAAGAAAACAGCAAATCCAATCTCGTCTCCCCTCCCTACTCCTCCCCCTGCTCTCTACTGCGGTTGTAAAAACAAGTTAACAGATCAAAAGCTTAATCACGTCCACATGTGATCAGGGCGCAGAAAGCGAAATATCTACCTCGGAGTCGAGCGCTCTCCTCGGTGGAACGCGGCCGCCTGGCTTCTCCATGGCTTGTTACCAGCTGCAGGGATTATCCGATTTGAGACTATACAGGCTCGGACCCGCTTTGCCAAGTTAAGAGACGAAATTCAGGGAACGGGAGAAAGGGAGAGGGAGGAAAAAAAAAATCCACGATAAATCAGGGAATTTTGCAAGACGTTTCTTTACTTTTCCCTCGCCCCTAAACAGGAAAACTTAGAGGAGAAAGTTTATGAACTCGGGGAACAAAGACAGGGAAGCACTTGTTTCCTCACGACACAGGGCCAGTCCCTCCAACACCCACCCGGCAGAACTTGCTGTGTCTGCGCTATAATTATTCTGATACAAGCATCATTTCCCCCTATAAACCACATTTCAAAGGGCTATTGTACTGTGAAGAAAGTGAAAACAAACCCAGCCAGCCCGCGCAATACCCCATCTGCTAAGCTACAAGAAAAAATATCAGAATTGACTCCTTCTGGCAACAAGTGGTACAGAGAGTAAGCGTCCCTGTCGCCCCTATTCATCCTGGCAGAAAAGGAACGGGAGGGTAGAATCTAGGTCTGTAGTTCCTAGTTTGGAAATCACACAAGCATTTCAGTTTTTCCAGTTAGTAATCATCCACCCCCCCCCAACCCCCGGTCAGTTAACACTATCAGAAGGTGCTGGTAACCCCGCGATTTGGGTAGCTGAACTCAGTATTCGAATTCAACATTCTAGTTCCCCAAGAAGCTGTTTATAAGCAGTGTTAATCCAAATAAATGAAAGACTCAAGCGTAATTTCAGTGTCCATATGTCAAAAATTTATTTATCTCAAACTGTGCATAATGGAGTAAAAACTTAAGTTGAAAATGTACCTGTTATAAGGATGTATTAGTTCAAATATATACATGGGTTCTCGGCAGACTGATTCAAATGACAGAGCCGAATCTTTTAAAATACAACTACGGAAAATAAAAGGGGGGGGGACCTTAAAATATCACAATAAATTTACATTAATATTACAAACCATAAGAAAATATTTCAAACACAGGAATTTCATGTTTTTTTTCAAATCTGAACAAAATGGAAAGGTGGGATTGAACAAAAGCTATAAATTACCAACGATGTCAACCTGCATGGCCATTCTTTTTTCCGCCTTTAACAGTAAGTTAAAAAATTTAGTACAGTCGAAAACTTTTGCCCTTTAAACAAGACCATGAAGACGGCTTTGCCTGGACTCACTCTATGTTTCCTTTTGTACAATTTTTAAACAACTAAAATGTCCAAATCCGAATAAATTTCTTCCTTCCACGTTTGTAGCTATCCTGAATTTAACCTGCAGAATCAAAATTCTGCAAAACGCCTTTCCTCCAAAAATATTGGCAAATTCTCAGCTTTTATAAACAACGGACATTTTGATTGCCATGTTTACCTCGATAAATACTGTACAAAAGTTGCTTGCAAATATTAAAACGTTTTTTTTTTTTTCGTCGCCTCGAGACTAGCTCTAAATATTACTGGTAAAGACTTTTGCGAACTCCCTGCGAAGCGCCTACCATACGTACCACTAGAACTTTAAAAAACTTTTGCGTAGTTTCTTTCTTCCAGATCTATACACGGTCCATTCCCCTGCCCTCCCCGCCGCCCTCCGGTTTTCTCTGTACAAAAATATGACCCCCTCCCCCCAAAGAAGTCCCAGGATCTCTCATAAAAGTTTTCTCGTCCGCGTCGCGGTCGTTGCGTGAGTTTGGATGGGATTGCTGGTCTCCTTCTCAGGTCGCACTCGCTGCGGGTGGTGAGATTATTCTTTTTCTGTGGAGCATACCAGGGTATTTGTCCACGCTGTTTCTTCTTCTCCTTTGCACCCCACCCAATTCCTGGTTTATTTGAAAATCTCTGCCCTCCTCCAGTTCGCGGTCCTCCCCTCACATGTGCGACAGGGGCAGTGTGCCGTTGATGGCCGTGCCGGGCACCGGGCCGCTCTGGTAGTGTTGGGCCATGTGCAGTCTGCTGGGCGCGGCGGGCTCCGGCACCTCGGCGCCGGGGAGGTACATGCTGATCATGTCCCGGAGGTCCCCGGCCTGGCAGGGCGCCCTAGAGTGGGAGGAAGAGGTAACCACGGGGGGGCTGGAGCTGGCCTCGGACTTGACCACCGAGCCCATGGAGCCCAGCGCCATGCCGGGGGTGCCCTGCTGCGAGTAGGACACGCTGTAGGTGGGCGAGCCGTTCATGTAGGTCTGCGAGCTGGTCATGGAATTGTACTGCAGGGCGCTGACGTCGTAGCGGTGCATCGGCTGCATCTGCGCCGCTCCGTGTGCGTTGAGGCCCGGGTGCTGCGGGTAGCCCAGCTGCTCCTGCATCATGCCGTAGCTGCCGTTGCTCCAGCCGTTCATGTGCGCGTAGCTGTCCATGCGCTGGTTCACGCCCGCGCCCAGGCCGGCGCCCACCCCGACCCCGCTGGCCATGCTGTTCCCACCCGGGGCTAGCAGCCCTCCGGGCAGCGTGTACTTATCCTTCTTCATCAGCGTCTTGGTCTTCCGCCGCGGCCGGTATTTATAATCCGGGTGCTCCTTCATGTGCAGAGCGCGCAGCCGCTTGGCCTCGTCGATGAACGGCCGCTTCTCGGTCTCCGACAAAAGTTTCCACTCGGCGCCCAGGCGCTTGCTGATCTCCGAGTTGTGCATCTTGGGATTCTCCTGGGCCATCTTGCGCCGCTGCCCCCGGGACCACACCATGAACGCGTTCATCGGCCTCTTGACGCGGTCCGGGCTGTTCTTCTGGTTACCGCCGCTCGCAGCCGCCGTGCCGTTGCCGCCGCCCCCCGAAGCCTGCTGCGGGCCCGGCGGCTTCAGCTCCGTCTCCATCATGCTGTACATGCGGGCGCCGGGCGCGGGCGCGGCCCGCCCGACCCTCGGCCCGGCCGGGCTGCGGGGACCGCGCGGGGGCCGGGCTGCAGGGGCCGCGGGCGGGGGCGTCGGGCGCAGGGCCCAGCGCCGAGCCGGCCGGAGCAGCAGGTCGAGCCCGGCGCGCTGCAACCGGGACGCCAAGAGAGGCGCTGTCCTCCCCGGCCGCCGCCGCGCGGATCGTGGGGATTATTTTTTTGGAAAGGCTTAAGCCCGGGCGCAAACTTCTTTCTTTCTCTCTCCTCGCCTCTCTCCCAGCCCCAGTCTTAAAGAGGCAGGAAAGTAGTTCCCCCCTTTGCAAACACTCTGTTCTCTGTCTTGACAACTCCTGATACTTTTTTGAACAAGTTAATAGACAACCATCCATGTGACGGGGGCTGTCAGGGAATAAATGGGTTTCCGGCGGCCAATCAGCGCGCGCGGGCTCCTGCGCCCGAGCCCAGCCTCGCCGGCCGCCTTTGCATGAAAGGGGGCGGGGCCTGCCGCGCCGCCTAGCCCAGCGGAGTGGGGCGCGGGGAGCCGCGTGGGGGAGGCGGGCCCGCAGCCCGCGGCTGGCCAGGGGGAAACCTTTGTACCCCGGGCTCCGCAACAGGTCACGGAGCACGCTTGTTCGGAGGAAGTGGGTAAACAGCACCCAGACGACTGCGCCTTTGCCCCCTTCCCACGGAATAAGGGCTGCCGGTGGGGTGCGGGAGGGAGGACCGGGCGCGGGAAGTCAGGGCTGGGGGTTGGGCAGGACACAGGGGTGGCTCAGGGCGACTGTCCAACTAGTATTTCAGGAAACAGGCCGGGCCAGAGGTGCTGGGCCATTGTTCCCCTGCTCGTCCTCGCTCTGCTCCGGCACCAGCCCCTCACCCAGGCCCCGATTCCTAGCCCGGGGTAGGAATCTCCCCCTCTTCCTCAGCACCCACAAGGAGTTAAGCCCAAGCCTCGGGCCTCTGCGCCCTCTCGGCTCCCGCGGTCTCTGCCCGGTCCCCAAACTCGCGTCCTCCTCGGCGGAGGCTGCTGACTGCAAAGCTGAGCTGGTAGGGCCTTGCTCACAGCCCGGCTCGGCTGAGCCTAAGGGGACCGCAGCGGAGGTCCTCATCCCATCCCCCACAGATCTGTCCCTTGGGGGATGCGGTGGTGACGCTGGACTCTTCCTCTCCACTCCCTTCCTATATCTATCCCCCGCCCCCCGAGAATTTCAGCCCTGGCAGTTTAAGAGGGGGACCGAAGTGTAGGTCACTGGGGAGGGCCAACTGCAACTTCCTGGCATCCCACCGCGTGCTACGGAGGTGGCTTTGGGCCGCGCTCACAAACTTCCTCCCACGCAGTGTTCCCAGGATGCGAGCCCCGCTGCGCTGGCCTTGCCTTCGCTCACTGTCACGGCAGGGCGGCGGCTTGAAGTCCGGACACCAGGATCTGGGGCCGAGCGCGCGGGGCTCGGGGAACAGGTGCAGGGGCTGTGCGCGGGGTCCAGGCCGGCCGACCACCCTGCAAAGCCAGGCCTGCAGGAGGACAGGCTTGGGGCGCGGGTGGAAACTCCAGAATCTTGCCCTCCCAGGACCGGAGAGGATAATTTTAGCGGATGTCCCATTGTCCGGACGTAAAGATTTCTATAGGCAGGCGTTCTTAAAACCCAGAGCCGCCGCTTCACGTCTGCTACAAATGGGTAGTTTTGTTTCTTCTGTCGCTACACAGAGTCACACAAAACCCGGTCTAAGTTTCTTCCATTCTCTTGTTGGAATCTTTGTGGCTAATATACACTTGGGTACAAACGGGGGGAGGGTTAGTAGGGGAAAAATCCTGTACCTTAAAAACAATGTGTGTGTGTGTGTGTGTGTGTGTGTGTGTGTGTGTGTGTTACATCATCAGGGTTACTTCCCCCCCCCCAATTCTCCGCCCCTCCTCTTCTCTGCCCCAACTCTTCCTAAGAAAACCCACTGAATGGTATCTGCCGGCCACACTCCCGGCTCGTGGTCCTTAACAAACTGCCCTGTTTGGTCCTCCCCCCTTCCTACCACCGCGCTCCCCCCCCCCAACTTCTCCAATTCTGCCCTACCAGGCTCGGTGGTTATTGTTACACTAAGCGTGCCTACTGGAGATTCAGAAAAGTTGTGGAAAAGAATCCTGCAGACGAGATAATTTCCCCTCCATCTCCCCCACCTTCCAGGCTCTCCTTTTTAACTCTTTTAAGTTTTATGTTGCTTTAGTTCTTGGGAACCTGGAAAAGGTCATCTCGAAACGCATAAATATTTGGTACTTTGCAAATTAAAGCACGTTTCCAGATTAATCGGTGTGTAATATTAAGCTCAATTCGAATCTCTGGAGACCAGCGAAAGGTAGAACTGAAGACCGCCGCGGACTTTTCAGCGCGCCTGTTTCTAGGGATGTGGCTGCTGCGCCCCCTGCTGGTGAATTTTCTTTTCCAAGATTAGTGTTTTTACCTTTAAAAGAAGGTGTGTGGAAATAAGGTAAAAAAAATGAGGGGTTTGAAGATCAAACTAATTACACATAATCTAAACAAAAGAAAAGTTAACATATCATATAAACCGTGAGACCAAATCATAAGAATCAAATTTAATTTGCTTAACTTAGAAATGTACATAAAACCTCCAGATAAGTGGGAGGTTAAACCATGGGAAAAAATAGATAGAAATTATGAGATACAATATATGAATGAATTCTGATTGTCCGGGCGCCACGAAGGGCGAGCGGAGCTATCTCTTTATGATCGTGTATGCATTGGTTGGCGCTTAACAGTATTATTCTGAAAACCTAAAAGGCTTACCGATAATTAAGTTTGAGGGGAGGGGGGAAAAAAACTCAACAAATTGGTGTGGATAATGGTGGTGTATGTTTATTAAGATAAATATTAATAACGGTTGGTGATAGAGGAAAATCTTTTAGATCTCGATATCCTTCAAGAAGCAGCAGCTCATATCCCTCCCTCCATGATTTATAACACCTGGGTGCATGTGTTTGCACCTGAACTCTATAATAATGTATTTAAGAGGGTAAGGGGCCGGGCTAGGCCTTTTGTTAATTGCTTTTATCATAAAAACTACGGAAGTACATTACGATTGTGTTATCATACATAGCATTTATTTACGGTTTTATTTTAATTAAACTTGCAGTACTTATGGATGATAAACTTACTGGCTGGCATTTATGCACAATAATGTTTGATGAAAATAAGATTATGGAAGATGGTGATAGCAAAAACCATTTTCTCATTAAAATTTTTTTAGAACATATGCATTAAAAAATCAGATCACTGGCCATCTGATTTCAATCCAAAACTAACCACAACCCCATAAATATAATAATAACTTTAAACAGTCCCAACCCATGACAGAGAGAGGCAATAGCTGGCTACAGCACCAGTTACAATACACTGACTACCAGGCTTGGAACAGGATGCTTCATCCTCTGAGAATTTAAAATGTTGCCAGTGGCACAGTTTATGAAAATTGGAAGTGGTTCATCTAAAGAGTGTGTAACACTTCCATGGGCAGCAAAGAGCTATACACTTTTATACCGATATTGGTAATTAGCATGTGCCTGGAGTAATCTGATTTTATTTTGTTCTGCCCTAGCCAAAAAGCCTTAACTGCTAAGTGTAACTCAATTTTATTTAAAGATCTTCCACATCGATTTTTTTCTGTCCTAAACTCTCCTTATTCCTCCTGAAGTATGATATCTGAAGTCAACAGACAATTTTGTGGAGATGGGGGCTGTAGACTGATTTTTTCTTCTTAGTGGCAAATAGAGGTTTAACTTGCAATAATTAGGCAAGAACTAGCCAAGCACCTTACTATTATGATGCTTGTTAAAAAATGCTTCTCTCCTGCATCTGCATTTGAGTGGGTTCCCTCCTCCCTTAATCTCCTTATGGAAATGAAGGCGAACGGCAGGGGACCTGCGGAGTCTCGCAGAATGCCCTTGTTAACTGGAATTTCTCAGCATTGCTAATTAGCAGAGTTTGACGACCACCAGTATTGGGGGAAAGCTCTGTTTAACCACTCGCCAACCATTCCGTGGAAGAGCAGACTAATTTTATTTTGTAATTAAAATCTGAAAAGGGTCCTATTTGACAGTTAGGGCTATGAGAGCTTTATCTCCCCGTGAAATAATTACTGCCTTGATAACTCAATTTTCTGAAAAATGTCAACTCTGGGCTCCAAAAGTTTTAATTTTATTACGTAAGGAAAAGAATCGAGAAAAAGGAGAAAATGTACAGAAGGGCTTTCTAATTCTGGAACTGGTTAAGTATGTTAGGAACCCGCTTTGGCCAAATGAAACTTTTACCTCCCTCTTCCTTCCTTTTTTTGTTGTTTCTCTGGATTCTAACTTCTAGCCATCGTCTCTGAATGCAAGAATCATGATGCAAAGAAGGAATCGATCATTGGAGCCTGTCCAAAAGAGGAAAAGAAGACCGAAAAGTGAAGAACAGAGACCAAAGGAAGAACAGCCAAAGATAAGAGGACACCCTGAGGCTTACAACAAGCCTGATGGATTTGATGAGGCGAGACTTCCATCCCATAATACTACAGAAAACCAGAATGACAGAGTAAGGACAGTGGCACCTGTTACTTCTTAAAATGTTTCTGCCCTCTAAGTCGAAAAAAATGCCCACTCCCTCCACATGGGAGGGTGCTGCAGGCTTCCAGAAGGAACAGCTTGGTTCTTCAAGATTTAAGAAACACTGGTGAAGGAAGGTAAAGAAATGCATCAGAGGATTTTTTTCCCAAATTAAAAAAAATAAATAAATAAAATCACATCCTCCAAATGATCAACAAGCAATACTCCGGGAAGTTTAGGAGCAAAGATGAGCATTGAATTACATCTCTATGGAAGTTCATTTCCTTGGGACTGACTCCCTGCAGACCCTAAAGGAGACGCCTTAATTTTTATGGCACAATTTTCAAACTGATATTCATTCTTTAATCTACTCCCCCCCATTTCCTTCCTATGCCAAACTTGTCAGGTTTTACAAGTGAGGGGGATTATTGACAGAGACTACAATCCTCCTCTCTAGATGGTACAAAGAGCAAACACAAACTTCACCTTTCTGTTTACTGAAATGCAGCAATGCGTATGGATGCAGGATACATTGGCAATTTAAAATTGCTTAATCATATTTTTTTCTCCCTTGCCTTTAATTTTCAGAAGTGGTATTACACAAGGGGTTAAGCAAGGCTGTCGAAGGCCAGACCCAATTTTACCAAATAATTTCACTCAAGAGCTGTAAGGACCCTTGAAACCTAGAGGAATGCTGGGCAGCTCGCATCGCGTCCCTGTTTTAACTCACTTCCTTCCATCTGATTCTCATTGATGAAATAAATGCATCTTAGAACATCAACTAGAAAACTAAATATGTTCCCCTCGCTTCAGATTATCTCAGCAACAACCACAAAACACTGCGTGTCTTCTGGGCTGTATGCAACAGCCATCAGACTTCCAGAGTGACATATATTTGTATATCTTTAAGATATTCCAGCTCAATTATTTTCTAAGTGGAAGAATTCATACTTCGAAAATTCAATTCTATTTCATGAATTATCAACTTTTTTTTTTAAACATGAGATTCCACTGTTGCTGACAGGGAAAATGCAGTTTGCCCACTAACTAGCCTAATTACATTAAAATAGAAATTCCCTTGTAAAAGACAAATTAAGAATTTAAAGAGCTGCAGCTATTTGTTTTCAATTGCACTTCTGGTTCTAAAAATCAGAAGACAGACACATACATGTACACACAGACACACACAGAGGGAGGGAGAGAGGGAAGGAGAGAGAGAAGGAGGGGGTAGATATCAAGTAGATTGCTAGAAAGTCTAACCATCCTGAATCCTTCTGCACCCTTAAATCATTGCTTGGAAGTCTAAGCACACTTCTGTTTGACTGGCCAAACTATTTGTGCAATTCATTATATGAAAGGCTTAGGGCTCCCATAGGGCTAAGATTGTTTCCCTACCTTAAAGAAAAAGATGTTGGTTTAAACATTTCCAACTATAATTATTTTATTTAATTTTGACAACATTTATCAGGAAAACAAACCTAAGCCTCCCTTAAGGTTTTTCCAAGCTATCTTAAATGACAACGGTGCAGTCTGGTAACCTGTGACTAATGAATGCACCAGTGCCCAATCTCCATGACCTCTTTGCCTGGTTGTGGGCCCTTCCACTCATACGTGGAACTTAGTCTTCTTTCTTCTGGGAAATCATGGATCTCCTTGCTCTGGGTCACCTTCAAACCCCCTTTCCAGAAGTACAGCCAGACTCAATCTAAGCAGCAACAGAAAGTACAAAAACCTGGGAGGCCAGGGCGTTGGGCATCCCGAAAAGCAGCTCAAGGGGAGAGAGGTCTGCTTGACTCTTGAGGGACCAGGAAAAGGAAGAAAGCCTTCCACCTGTGGCATGCAAAGAAGTTAAAGCAAACTGTGGGTGAAGAAAACCACCTTCTAGTCTCATCACCAGTCCTGAAGAAACCATGGCTGGGGATGAAGAAAATCACCCCATAGGCACGGCCAGCTCTAAAGGAAGCCATGGTCATTTGGGCTTAAAGATTTGCAGCTGTGGCTCCTGCTGCAAAATGCTCTGAATCAGTGTGCTCCCATCCAGGATGCTTTGGCCTCCAGGCCTCCTGCTCTTCAGAGAAGTCAGCCTTTCCAGACGCCTACTTTTGCCTGCCCCCCTCACCCCCAGCATCCCTTTCCTGCCCAGGCTCTGAAAGGAGCTGGGCTTCTAAACCCATCCCGATGGAATTCTCAGATAGCTGGCCTGATAATCTTTAAAGGATCTGTCCGAGTTAGAGCTCTGACTCCTATCCCTCTTCTTGGCTTTTTGTTGGTGGTCCCCAGTCCCCCTCCCTCTTACCCCCCTCTCCTTCTTAATTTGGAGATCACTGACACGATAGGCTGTAATGAGTCCTTCAGAAACTGTTATGATCTACAGTGACAGTCTCCACACCTAATTCACAGATTATTGACAAGCACTGCGGGCTCAGTGGTGTCAAGTTGTACTTGTGTTTTCTACACCCTCCAGCAGCCTACGTAGCTGCTGGGGCCAGGTTCAGGAGCCACAGCCTGGCAGTTTATCTGCAGGGCTGAGTGTTGGAGAGGTGTCTGGGGCTAGGCTCCTTCCAGCCCGGCCCGCTCTCTCTCCCTGGCTCTTTGTCTCAGAATTGGATTCCAGGAACTGAAGGTTTCCAGCGTTTAAAACACAAAGTAAAAGAGTAAACTTAATAAATGAAGCCGCATCCTTGAACCTGGCTCTTATTAATGAGTCATCTCTCCCCCCACCCCCCCGCATCTCCAAATACCCTCGCCAACTCCTAACCACAGACCCAGCTTCTCAGCGTTCTAAGCTTGGGGGGAGAAAAAGGAAGAAAGCAAAGCGTTGAGGAATTGGCCTGGACTCAGTGGGCCTAAGCTAAGCTGGCCCACCCGGCTGGCAGGCTCACAAAATCTCTCAAGACTCACTACTTTAAAGCGGGGCGCCCAGCCAACCAGTGGGGCCTCAAGCCTGGACGCTGCCACCGCAGCCCCAAAGCTCCTGCCACGCCCCTGGAGGGTGCTCTGGGGCCAGAGCTAAGGTCGAGGGGCCGCCCTTCCGGCTGGCGGTCCCGGGGCGAGGGATTCGGGCGATGGTTGGGCCACCTGCGGCCACACAATCACTCTGCAAACAGTGCCGGGTGGCGCGTTCGGGCGCCGGCCACCCGCTGTCCGGACGCCCAGCTGTGCTTGCTCCCTAGGCCATTGGAAGGGTGCACTTGCTGGCTGCACGCCTACCCAGGCCAGGTGCGGGTCCCTGCACACTGGAGGAAGGGGACCCGCCACTGTCTGTCCTCCCTCTCCACCAAACGACAAAGACCGTCCACCTCTCAGACTGCGTCCAAGCCAGGACCAGCCTCTGCCTCCTCACTCGGCCGCGCAGTGGGGAGCCGCCGCAGCGCTGGGACCCCGGGAGACGGAGCACCGGCCCGGAGTCGTCCCTGTGCGCACTGGGTCCAAAAGCTGGTTCTGGTTTGGGATGTTCGTAACCTGGACCAATCTCTACCCAAGCGAAGGGCGAAGATGTCCGGGTAGAGCTCTCGCCTGACAGTCATTTCTATATACTGCCGAGTTAGAGAGAAATTGCAGTTTTCCAAAGCCGTGGCGTCAGGCGAGACAGCACATGCACGTATTCCTAATAAACGACCTCAGACCCGCTAATTTGGGGGAGAAATAAACATTAGAGCCACAGCAAGCTCGCACAGACCGGTATTAACTGTTATAAAGTCATTCTGCTATGAAAAATTAAGCTAGTTTCCGTAGACAGCAAAGCAAGCCCTACTTAAAGGGGAAAGTTTTAATAGTAAGCACACCTTTGAAAGAGGGCCTGTCACATCGTTCGCGCAGCACACACTGGTTTCTGTTTAATTTAAAACTAAACCTACATTTCCCCACTTGTTTTAAATCTAGAGGGCTCTTTGTTATCTGTCTTTCTGAAATAATCAAAAGATACTCTGACCTCTCGTGTTGACCAAAGTTATAGCTTTTTTTTTTTATACAGACAGGTATTGAAATTATTTTTAAAAGCCCCCGCCCCTGTTTCAACAGGATGACTTGGATTCCTGATGCCCGCGATCTTTCCAGGCTCACCTTCCCCGAAATTCTACATTTAGATAAAAGTCCAAACATGTAAGACACCTGCTCTCTAAGAAAACATGGATTGAACAGCTTGCCAGGAAAAGGAAAAGGAAAGTTGGGTCAAGAGTGGTTTGGGGAAGTAAACACCCAAGGGGAGACTGGACTTTTAATTACACTAGGAACGAGTTGCTTCGTTCTCTAGAAACCCCAGCACCTTATTACATGCCCGGAAGCATCCGCGACGCGGCTGGCAACTCAAGACAGCAAAGCGTTCTCAGCTTTATTGCCATTTTTTTGCCCAGCCAAATGGGAGAAGTGCATTTCCCAGCATGCCGCTCTACCTGTTGGACTTTCGCAGAACCTCTAAAAGGAGATCTATTCAAACCCGAATGGGGGTGGACCGGGTGGGGTGCAGGAGGGATTAACAAGCTATCGTATCCTCTTTAGTTTTTATTGAATTAAAGTTATCTTTTAAGGATATAAAAGCTTGTGTCCGCGTCCCATTTCCTTTTTGGAGGGTAATAAAGAATTCTGTCCAACCCCAGAGGAAGGTTGTAAGTTTCCGGGACTGGCGCTGCGCAGCTCCCACTGTGTCCAACAGGGGGCGCTGGTCGCGAACCCGCGGAGCCGCCTCTTCTCATCTGGGCTACTGCGGCCGGTGGCGACCGCCGCGCTCGGGGTTTCCGTGGATAAAAAGAGATTAAAGGCTAAATTCCTTTTTGGGTGTGTGTGGTTTGTGTGTGTGTGCTTGGGGGGGGGTATCAATTTTAGCCAACTACGAAAATGTAGACCTTTTTATCCTTTGATGTTCTCATAAAGAAACTCTATCGGTTGAGAAATTACATGGTTTCCGGGCCAATACGCAGCTACAGTGTGGGGGAAATTATTTAATTAAAAATATATTTTCCCATCTGCTCACATGATCTTTTTTAGAAGTACTTTAAAAGCTGACGCGATCCCTTTGGCTTGTTAACACTGACCCAACTTTCAAATACTTTTAGCTGCATCGAGGGCCCTTCTATTAGTTCGAATGGAAAAGAGACCCAAATACTAAAATCTCCCTAAATAGTTATTAGTCTGTATGGTTTCCCCCACTTTCTTTAAACATGGGCCTTTATGTAAAGGACACATTTAAAAGACGGGTCGACTTTTCAAAGCCAGGTATAGATGACGAGAAACAACAATAATAACAATTATTAATAATAAAATCCATGATTTGGACCACATAACACCCTAGTATAAGAAGAAATTTAAATAAAATTGCGATCCACTCATTCCACCCCAACTTAAAAAAAAAGAAAAAAGTTCTTCACCTGTATTTAAATAGCGTCTTTAATTACAGCAGAGGGGGTTGCCTGAGGCTGGAATGAAATTAGCACTCATTACCGTCCTTTAACTCCATGGTGCTTTGATCGGCCCTAGATTAGCTTTCCAGGCCTAACAAAGCCTCTACCGCAAGCCGGCAAGCCATGGGCTGTAAATATGACCACAGGACCTGCCTTCCACACCTCAATCACAGCTCCATCATTCAGCTCAAGATTAACATTTATCTATCGAGTTTTTAAATTAAAAAAAAAAAGGATGAAGAAGAAGAGGAGGAGGAGGAGGAGGAGGAGACCCCTGACCACCACCGCACACCGCACCTCACACAGGCAGAGGGTCCGCACAGGCCTCCTTGAAGCAGTGATGATTGGGTGGGTTTCAGGGCTGCGCTATCCGCAGGCCGGCATTCCCACGGCACCCCAGGGCACTCGGGGGGATAGTCGAGGGGTCAGAGTGGGGCTCAGGTGGAAAATGAGGCCCTGTCCCCACGTGGCTCACCCCGAGAGGGCCTCCATTCACAGATCACCCAACCATCCATTCATTCACCCATCCATCCATCCACCCATCCACCCACGCATCCACCCATCCATCCACATATCCACCAATCATCCATCCATCCATCCACCTATCCACTCACCCTCCACCCATCCACCCACCCATCCATCCAGTTATTCACCCACCCATCCATTCATTCACCCATCCACCCTTCCTTCCTTCCTTCCTTCCTTCCTTCCTTCCTTCCTTCCTTCCTCCCTTCCATCCATTCTTCCTTCCATTCTGCCATCCATCCACCCATCCACCCTTCCTTCCATCCATCCTTCCTTCCTTCCATCCTTCCATCCATCCATCCACCCTTCCTTCCTTCCATCCATCCACCCTTCCTTCCATCCATCTTTCCTTCCCTTCCAGCCATCCATCTTCCAGCCATCCCACATCAAACCCGTACTCCACCATTCCTTCCCTTCCCTTCCTTCCTCCTTCTCTTCCCTTCCATCCATCCATCTTCCATCCACCATCTTCATTCCATCCAATCCATTCCTATCCATCCATCCCATCCATTCCATCCATCCTGCTTCACCATCCATCCCATCCATCCTCACCATCCATCCAATCCATCCCATCCATCCATCCTCTGCTCCATCCCTTCCATCCATTCCATCCATCCAGCCATCCATCCATCCATCCACTGCATCCATCCTTTGCTCAGCTCTTTGGCCACAGGATTGGGGAGAGGAGAGGATCTTGGAGAAGAAAACGTGTGTTTTTAAGACATAAACCTAAGTTTCTGAGCCGGAAAAACAAACAAAAAAACCAAAAACAACTATTTCCTCCATAAGTGTTCAGAGAAATCAGCAAAACAGAAACAAAACCCCACAGCGGCGGGGCCAAACCCTCTAGGAGCGCCGCAGGGCGAGGGCGCCGTTGTCCATCTTGCCGCGAGGGGGCGGCAACGAACAGCCGGTCACCTCTCCCGCAGCCCTCCCTGCTCCCAGCCCCGCAGGCTTGGAAATTCCTTCCCAGGTAATATTTCCTGAGGATCCTGCCCCCTTGCGTTCCCACCTCCCCCTCTGCCAGTCTCAGAACAGGGTTTCGCCCTGTCCCCTGCTTTATTTACTTATTTATTTATTTATTTATTTATTTATTTATTTATTTATTTATTATTTTTCAAGCTCTCATGCACCTTAGTCACTCCCTTCCAAAAAATAGTACCCCGGAGATGGAAGCTGCGGCAACGGCAACGCTCCTGCGGCCCAGTCCCCTCCCCTGCACCAGGGTCTTTGTAGGAGCAATGCTAGACTTCAACATTTTTAAGATGGAAGCCCGAAATTCTTTCATTATTGGGTTTATCTGGATCTCACGGATCTATTTTTTCGTTTTAATAGAAAAAGAACCCGCCCCACACCCCCTTCGAGCCAACTCCTTACGTCCAGTGCTTAAAACTGCTCGGAAGGGAATAAAATCATGTCAATTCAGTTCTGCAATTGTTAAAGAGGTCTTAATTAGCATTTAATTCCAAAACTTAACACTTTCCGACTTAAATCTGCCCGTGTTAAATAACTGCCACACAGGGTGTACGTTTACAGATATCGTTAAAAGGTCAAAAAAAAAAAAAAAAAGCAGAATGAGAGAAGGAGAGGGAAAGAAGGTGAGTGAGCCAGGGTGTGTGTTGGGGGTGGGCTGGGGGAGGGAGCTAGCCGTGAATGTCAAAGTTGGGTTGCAAGCTACTTACGCGTCCATGCCAGATCAGGGTGTTGTCTTGTAGCAGTTTGATTGGCAGGTAAAAAGCACAGAGCCAGAGGGTTCCCGAGCCTCTCGTCAGCCGACGCTGGATCACTTCTCACCGGACAGAAGGAGTTGAAGGAGCTCGCACTCCCCCTCGTCCTGTGTCCCAGGCTCGGGGAATCCACTGCGGCGTTCCTTCTCCGCTCTCCTCGGTCGTCAGCCTCCTGCCTCACCCGCCTCGCCTCACACCAGCCTCCTAGAGTAGCCTAGCCTCTGCAGTGCCTGCAACAAGAAAAATCGTTTATGGCTTAAAACCCCAAATGGCTGATTTTTTAAAAGAGAGAGGGAGAGGGAGAGAGAGGGAGAGAGAGGGTGAGGGGGAGAGAGAGGGGGAGCGAGAAGAATGCACCGGGAGAACAACAAAAAAGTCAGTTATCCTAACACTGCTCTGTCCCCCACCGTACAGAAGAATAAAAAAAAAGCTTTATGTTTTTTCAGTGGGCATTCAAAGATAATTTGATGCCATTGTTTCTGCTACAGATGGTTCTTTTAAATACAATAACACGGCTCTTTGTGCAGGCTCCTCACAATAAAAAATCCGAGCGTTCCCCTGAATAACCATTTTGTTCTCTTGTACGGGGCCAACAAAAGATGCCGTGAGGTAATGGGTTCTGTTTATTGAAGCCATAGAATAGGGGTTTGATAAAGATTTTTTTTTTTAAAGCAGAAGACCTTGGAAGGTCGGGCTGATCTCTCCATATTTTTTATTAAAATATTTGTCCAATACATTATTCCTTGGTGCAGCTGCGGGCGTCTTTCAATTCTTAATCAGCCCAAACATCTGTCTCCTGGAGGAAGCTTTAAAAAATCTGCAATTGTATCAATGGTGCAGTAACCTTATCAAATCCTGAGTCTTTAGGCTCAGTACGGGCTTAAAGGCACTGCAGTTACAATTGCATTTGGTCCTGGTGGGGCGAGAGGAGAGCTAGGGGACACGAGACAGGGAACCCCGGGTCCAAGGACTCAAGGGAACAGGCTTTCCCCTTCCTGCTGTGTGACCATGCTACCAGGTGAACCAGCACAGGATGGTCAGCCAGGATTTCTTTCATCTGCAGGTGCACCTCCAACTCTCTGCAAGCTCCCCGCGTGCACAATCGATGACCAGGGGCGAGCCCTCTTCCTAGAGGCCCTCCCTCCCCCTCAGCTAACCTGAACCACCTAAGCTGGGAGCCCTGGTTGCGTGGACCAGTTACGGTCGGCCAGTCCATCACCCAGAATCCTACCCTTGGCTCTCTCTGATTCCTCCCTAGCTAGCTAGTTTTGACTCGTTGGTTGTGGACTGTGCCAGGGGTGGGGGTGGGTCTGGTGGCTAGCCCTTAGTTGCAGCACCCCGTCCTCTCAGGGTGGCTCTTGCAGCACCCTGCTTCCTTTCTTTCTGTTCCATGTGCTTCCTCACTCAGGGAAGCCCAAGCAAACCATCTGCACTCAGCTAAGGTTTTCAAGAATTCAGGCAAGCAGGCAAGAGGGCGCTCTGGGAAGTGCCTAGTTAGTTTCTCTACCTTTCTAGAAGTCTCACCCCCAACCCCCCCCCGCCCGTGTGTGTGTGTGTGTGTGTGTGTGTGTGTGTGTGTGTGTGTTTACTGAATTTTTGCAATCTTCCTACATTACAGTTTGATGGTATTTAGACACCCTTCCTTGCCTGTGCTTCCCTCCAACTTCCCCCACCCCAATTTAATGCATTCTCCTATACATATAACACACCCTATAGAGCCTGGTTTTCCCAATGTCAAATGTACTTCAGTATGCGTCCAGCCACTGAGGCTACCAACAGTCAAACGTGGGAACTCACTTTGTAGACCAGGCTGGCTTCCATCTCACAGAGATCTGCCTGCTCTGCCTTGGATTAAAGGCTGTCATCTCACAGAGATCTGGCTGCTTCTGCCTTGGGTTAAAGGCTGTCATCTCTCAGGCTCTGCCTCGTCTCTTCCCGCCTCCACAGTGACCACAATCTACTCTTTTTTTTTTTTTAATTTATTTTTTATGTGTATGAATGTACTGCCCACATGTAGGTCTGTGCACCCGTGTCGTGCAATGCCTTGGAGGTCAGAAGAGGGTGTCGGATTCCCCTGGAACTGGAGTTAAAGACGGTTCTTAGCCGCCATGTGGGTGCTAGGGATCGAACCCCGGTCCTCTGCAAGAGCAGTCAGTGCTCTTAACTGCTAGGCCATTAGTTAGGACGGGGGATGGGGGGTTGGTACTTGGAGCTCAAAAGTTGTCTCAAAAGTCCAGATGGAAAGCCATCAGGACCAACAAAAGAAGGAAGACCAGCATTGACCTCACTAATAAACACAGGAGATCTAGCAGGGGGCCAAAACTGGCAGGTGAGAAACTGGGTGGGGATCAGATTCACAAATGGAAAAGCTACTTAGGAGGGAGGAAGGGAGAGAGGGAGAGAGGGAGAGAGGGAGAGAGGGAGAGAGGGAGAGAGGGAGAGAGGGAGAGAGGGAGAGAGGGAGAGAGGGAGAAAGGGAGAGAGGAAGAGAGGGAGAGAGGGAGAGAGGGAGAGAGGGAGAGAGGGAGAGAGGGGGAGGCTTTCTATAGCAAAGGGAGAACAGACTAATCTGTCAACATCTCGCTTGTGGGACAAACACAGGCAGGAAAAAAGATTGGCAGGTCGTTGAGCGCTGATTATTTCTAGGCGTGCATAAAGGTGCTTTGGTCCCAAGGCTGATCTTCCCAAGTCTGCAAGTCGAAACCTTCTGGGGAGAGTGGGTGGAGTTGCCTCAGAATGGGACGCACCGGGGTGAATGGCATACCGTGGGAACCACTCAGGGTGAGGAAGGAAAGGGGGTGGGGGAGGAAGGTCCTGGAGGTCCCCGGGACCTTTCCTTCCTGTGCCCATGACATAGCGATGCTCTGGTGACTCTCCCTGTCGCCAGCCTGAGAAGCGGCTCCCAGGGTGCAACGTCAGGTCCGGGGGCCTCAGGGGACTGCTCCTAAGCACCGCCAGTGCTTCTATGCCAAGGGATCGAAACACATAAATGGTCCAAAACCATCAATTACTCCCGTGGACTCAAACCCAAAGCACCTAGGCTGAGCGTCCCAGGACGATGCACACCGGCTGAGGACAGACAGGTCTAACCAGGTGGCAAGGCTCTGTCATGTGCACACTTATCCAGTTTCCCCCAGGTTTGAGGCTAGGGTGGCCGGGCTCCGTCCCCTCGAAGGCCCCACAAGCTGAGGTCCCAATCCTGTCTGGTCCTGCTCTGAGGGGGGCCTCTGTACCAGGTGCTCCAGTCCCTGGGAGCTGAGCGTGGGTCCTCCTCCCATTCGCAGGCCCTGGCTTTCCAGGCCACCCTTCCTAACAATCCTGCGTGGGCCCTAGAGCTGTTTCTTGGAGTGTGTGTGTGTGTGTGTGTGTATACACGACACACGCACATGTGACCTCTGACTCCAAGCTCAAATGACCAAATGACTTTGGAATGGCTTCTGAGCATCCAGTGCAGCCAGGTGAGGGGGCTGAGTGGCAGTCACTCCGGGAGGGGAGACCTGGATAGAAATTCTTGCTACAAGGACTGGAAGCCCAGGAGTGGGCAGCCGAGATTAGCACGCAGGTTGAAGGAAGCCTGCTTCCAGCATCTGTGTTCATCCTTCTGGGAAGGCCAAAGTTCCCGCCTTGGTTTAGTACTGCCTGACCCAAGAAAGGTGTGCTCAGAGAAGTGGAGGCTTCCAAAGTAAGGCCTGCTGGGAGCTGCTTCAGTGGCCTCTCCTACTTCTTTCATGGATGAACTGAGATTATACATACAGCCAGATATATTACCTCTATGTTTGAAAATAAGGACCAGATCCTCAAGAAAACAAAAACCTTGGTTAATATGGACTAACTGTGTGCTCTTAAGCATCCAAAAGGAAAGTAAAACAAGAAATAAATAAACAGTAAGACCAGGGAAATTGTACTTCAGATATAAAACTCGAGCTCTTAGTAAAAAGACAAAAAGAAAAAAAAAAGAGAGAGTACTGTTGTTTGGCCTGTCTTCAATCAATTCCTTTTTTTTTTTTTTTTTTTTTTTTTTTCTTCTTTTGATCTTTTTTGAGTGAAGGGTCTCACTGTAGCCCCAGCTGTTCTGGAACTCACTCTGTAGACCAAGCTGGCCTTGAACTCACAAAGATCCGCCTGCCTCTGCCTCCCGAGTGCTAGGATTAAAGGCTTGTGGACCACGCCCGGCTTGTCTTCAATTCTTACTGGCAAGTCCATTTACTCTATGGCTGCCACTGCTTTTGCCACTCTTCAAAGACACAAAGACTCAGAAAAAGATGCAAGGAATGTATGGTAGAGTGCAGGGACCCAGGTGGGGTAGGGGGCATGGAAAGGGAAGTGACTCTAAATTCGATTCAAGAATGATGTATGATTTATGGAAAAGTTTAATAACAATAAAAAATAAATTAAAAAAGAAAATATTCATTTTAGCTAGGTAACCCAGACTTGTAATTCCACCACTCCACAGAGGGAAGCTGACGTAGATGAACCATTGCCTCCAGTTCAAGGGCACCCCACTCTACATAGCATACCAGGCCAAAACTAAATGCAAAACAGAGGCTGCAGAGAACTTGCCTGGCATGTGCCAGGCTCTAGGCTCAAGCCCCAGTATTGCAGTATATAAAGTAAAAAAATAAAACATTATAGAGAATAAAAATGAGAATGAAAATAGTTGGAGTGATGTCCATCAGTATAACTGATTGGTCGAGTACACTAATCAACTGACTTCCATATATTTGACATTTTCCTTATTTTATACAATTTCTTTTTGATATTTTTCCCTTAGAATTTTTCCTTTATTTTTTGTATTTTTTTGTTTCATTTCTGTTTTTTTGAGATAGGGTCTCCCTGTAGCCCCAGCTAGCCTGGAACTCTGTATGTAGACCAGGCTGACCTCTATCTCACAGAGATTCCTGTACTTCTTCCTCCCCAGTGCTGGGATTAAAGGGCTGTACCACCATAATCAGCACTTGGGAGTCTGGCCAGTCTGAACTATAGTGAAGTCCTGTTTCGAAAATAAAATCTGAAAGAAACTAACAAATATATGAAATCTAGCACAAACTTTGTGATCCTGATTTTCTTTTGATTTCTTTATTTTTATTTGTATGTATGAATGTTTTGCCTACATGTAAGTATACACATGCATGCAATACCTGGAGAGTCCAGAGAGGGTGTTGGATTC
Organism: Rhizomys pruinosus; assembly: GCA_009823505.1. NCBI lineage: Eukaryota > Metazoa > Chordata > Mammalia > Rodentia > Spalacidae > Rhizomys > Rhizomys pruinosus. The sequence continues at coordinate 2,202,734 of VZQC01014822.1, forward strand.
CCTGGAACTGGAGTTATAGACAGTTGTTAGCTATCACGAGGGTGCTGGGAACCACCCTCCCCACAAGAGCAGTCAATGCTCTTGGTCGGAGACGCCTCTCCAGCCCCCTCAGAACCTATTCTCCAGTTTTCTAGCTCTTCTGTGCACCCATTTACTGGAATGTTATTTCTGAGTAACCAGGAGCAGAAAGGTGGGAGGCTGAGGGAATGCCTGGTTTAAACCTCATCAATACCATGCTTGGCAATCCACTGCTTTGCACCCTGAGATTAACTTTAATATTATCTATTGGACTTCAAGAATAATACAACTGAAGCCATTTTTCCAAATGTATGCCTTCTACATTGTTTTGTTTTTGAAACAGGGTCTCGTGTATCGCTGGTTGGCCTTGAACCTATAATATAGCAGCCTTAACCAATGTAGCAGCCTTAAATTTGTGATCCTCTTGTCTCTGCCTCCTAGTTAGTGTTAGAGGTGTGCACCTCCGTGCTTGGCTGTCATGCACTCTTTTTTTTTTTTTTTTTGTCTTTTTGACACAGGGTCTCCCTTTAGTCCCAGCTGGCCTGGAGCTTTCTATGTAGACCAGGATGGCCTTGAACTTAGAGATCCACCTGTCTCTGCCTCCTGAGTGCTGGGATTAAAGCCCGGCTATTGTTCACTCTTGATATTACCAGTGCATAGCTAGATGTACTCCCCTTGAGTTCTCTGAGCCAAATGCACAGAATGTAACCCCACAAAGACCTGTCACAATATTTAGTATTTGTATATAGAAACTTAGAAAGGCACCCCAAACAGTGGCGACTGCTCTTTTATTCCTGTTTCAAGGCCCAAGTTGGCTTGGGTAGCTTACTGATACTCAATATTTACCTTTTTTTTTTTTTCACTTTTTTTTGGGGGGGGGCAGCATCTCATACAGCAAAGTCAGGCCTTGAACTTGCTGTGAACCTGAGAATGATGCTGAACTTTTGCCTCCATCTCTTACAGAGTGGGATTACATGTAAGCACCACCACCCTTTAACCAGTACTAGGGATGGAACTCAGTCAGGGCTTTGTGCATGTCAGTCAAGCATTCTGCTGACCAAGCAACATCCTCAGCCTCATTCACTGATGGCAGATATGTTCTTGGAGAGTGAGCAAGCATTGTGGCAGACTTCGCAAGGAAAAGAGTGTGTTATTTGGGGGTTTGTCTAGAAAGGAGTGAAGGACCCGAGGGAGCAGGCTGGGGAGGATTCCTATTTCCCTCTCCTCCAGTCCCTCCTAACACTCAGTTCATCTTTGAAGAAGATCTGCATTCCATTTACTTATGGGTGAAGAAGAAAGGGGCTTTACCTTCAGTTAGTATCTATACTTTACTTCTGATAGTTGAGTGACGTTCCAGCTATTTTTCTCCCCTTAATTTAACAGAGTAAAGGAGGATCCATCCAGGCCAAGGGCCCACGGCTTCTCAGCTGCTAATGGCAGCTGGCTTTCCCATATGATTCTAAAGCACAGTCTGGTCTTTGGAACCTGGTAGACTGAGGCCAGGTGGACTCCATCCCTGCTTGCTGGCTGCTGTTAGCACAGGACTTGCCTTCCCTCTTCTAGAAGACAGACCTTCCCCTACCTAGCTCCTGCCCCCAACCACTTGCTGTGTTGTTGTTGTTGTTGTTTTATTGGTGGTGGTAGTCTTTTTGAGACACAGTCTCTCTGTAGCCCCAGCTGGCCTGGAACTCGCTTATGTAGGCCAGGCTGGCCTTGAACTCACAGAGATCCACCTGCCTCTGTCTCCTGGGAGTATGTGCCACATACCAGGTCACTTGATTGATTTTTTTTTTTTTTTGATGGAAATTCCCACTGTGGAGGCCAGGCTGACTTGGAATTCACTATGCAGCCCAGGATGGCCACAAATTCTGAGTCCCACTGCCTCGGTCTCCAAAGTGCTAGAATTACAGCTGAAATAGGCTCTTAATTCTGGATCCCCTTGGGTCTTTGGTCTTGGAGAGACTGACTCGAGGCAGAGATGGAAAGTCTGTATTCTCTTGTACTAAAGTTTGGCCTAGGGTTTATGTTCAATTCCCCCCCAACCTGGCCTTGAACTCTGTGAGGCTGAACATGGTTCTGAACTGCTGGCCCTCCTGCCCCTGGCTCTCTGCTACTGGGATCGCAGGCTTGAGCATCACAACTAGTTTGTGCAGTGCTGGGGCTTCTCACATGTCATTGAGTCTGAGGCTTCCCGTAGGCCGAGCTGTTCCAGGTCATAGTTTCATGAGTTTAGCACATAGGTCTGAGGAAATGTCAGTTGTTTTTTTTTAAATTTTTTTAAAATGCCATTTCTTTTTTTAAAATATTTTATTACTTTTATTTTATGTGTATGTATTCCTTGCATGTAAGTGCACCCCTGTCATTCAGTGCCCTTGGAGTACAGAATAGGATGTTGGATTCCTTGAAACTGGAGTTACAGACAGTTGTTAGCTGCCATGTGGGTGCTGGGATTCGAACCCAGGTCTTCTTCAAGAACCACCAGTGTTCTTAACTGCAAGCCATGTCTCCAGCCCAAAACATCAGTTTTAAAGTCCCAGCCCCAGAAACCCAAAGGCTGGAAGGGAAATACAATAATAACAGGATGCACTGCTGTCAATTAACCTTATTAACAACTGTGAACGAGAAAACATTTATATTTTTATTTTCTCAGTAAAGCAATTGAATATTTGCTTTCTATGAACTACCCCCCCATCACCTATATCAAAATTATCCTTCAAGGGGTCAGTAGATGCTATTTTAAGACATTGGAATATAAAATAAGTATTGTTATTTTAATGGGCACTGTGGAGAGTTTAATTTGTATCTCCTATAAAGTTAAACATATGGTAAATGGAGTATAATAGATTTTCTGTAGTTTAGCTGCCAATGTGGCAACAGCGGCCAGCTCCTCTCACAAGCAGACTTGTCAGTGGTTTGTTTACTAGCTTATTTGAATTAAAATAAAGCTTTGCTTCTGCTGACTGCACTGCATTATCTATGAGACCGTAATCCTGCAAGCAAATCCTGTATCTTCTAGAACTGGCTCTTTTGTTTGGGATTACTGAGAGTTTAGCCTATAACAAAGAAGAAGGGGGTATCCTTCTCATCCCCATAATTAAGTGCAGGGACTAATTTAGGAACAAATTTAGGAAGATGTACTATTTGGAATTATATTTCTATGTAGAATGGGGAGGAAATAGGATGGCCACACCCAGTTAGCAGAGTCAACTAGTAAGCAAGGGTACTACAGGGATGCAGCCTGCTGAAAGTAAGAGCCACAGCCAATGGGCACAGATGGCCTCTGCCCAGGGCAGGGAGTCTATGTTAGGGGTCTGAAGTTATGTCTGCAGGGAGGAAGTGTTAGGGCGTCAGGCTTGAGAGGGTGTGCTATACACTTCCCAGGTGGCATTTATTTTCTTCTTCTACTATTCTGAAAGGCCACACAATTAATATAATTATTAATTGCTCTGAGCAGTGTTTAAATATGTGGACTAAAAAGGAAAAAAATACTTCTATTAGAGAAAAAACAAAACTTTAGAAATTCTTATCAGAAATTGTCAACATTTTGCCTCCAAGGCGCACAGGGTTCAGCGAAATGAGCAGGTGGCTCTTCCCTGGATTCAGAGAAAGCTTCTGTGTCCAAAGAAGGGATTTTATAGAAGAATGTGCAAAAACTACTTCACAGTCCACCTATCAACTGATGTCTGCTTATGTCTGTTAAAGAAGAGCGGAGACAGGCTGATTTATCAATGAGTCCAACATTAACTGTCACAGATGGGAATTGGAAGGATCTCTGTGAAACCAAACCAGATCCTGGTGAATTATAAAGTGACAGTTCAGAACATCTGTCAGCCTTCTGTCTGAGCACGCTGTAGACGTCATGCAGTGCACAGCTGTAGGCAGTTCAAGGTTCTTTTTTTTTTTTTTTGCTAACATCTGTCACAGCAGTACAATAATGTAGGTAATTATCAACACCTTACATAAACTGCTATTTTAATTTTGAGAAGAGTAAAATTAGTGTTCCAATCTTTGGCAAAAATTGAAATAAATATGATCATTTTTATCTAAAAGATAAATAGTAAATGATCTGATAATTTTTTTTTTTGGTCTCCCTGTAGCCCCAGCTGTCCTGGAACTCACTCTATAGACCAGGCTGGCCTTGAACTCACAAAGATCCGCCTGCCTCTGCCTCCCAAGTGTTAGGATTAAAGGCATGCGCCACCATGCCCGGCATGATCTGATAATTTTTAGAAGCACACATTTAAAATATTTTCTGTGGCCAGCTTGGATAGGTATTGTTTTCAAAAGCAGATATCACAAATACTCTTGTTTTTGAAAGTAAAGACAAACCACAGTGAAAGCAAAATAAGGACAAGAAAAAAAAACAAACAATTAGATATTCTGAACAGCCAAAGGTGACATGATTTATGGTAGAAAAAGATGTCAATTTTGCTGTCATAAAAGATTAAAATCCAGGGCTGGAGAGATGGCCTAGCGGTTAAGAGCGCCGACCGCTCTTACAGAGGACCTGGGTTCGATCCCCAGCACCCACATGGCGGCCGAGAGCCGTCTGAAACTCCAATTCCAGGAGAACTCCAGTTCCAGGGGAATCCGAGACCCTCTTCTGACTCCGCGGCATTGCACGACATGGGTGCACAGACTTGCATGCAGACAGTACATTCATACACATACAGAAATAAATAAAAATTAATAAAAAAAAAGATTAAAATCCATTGAAAAATAACAGTATAGTGGTGAATTATTACAAAATTGCATCTGTTCGCTCTTTTTTCAGCACAAGGGTGTGCCTCCGTGGATGCCTAAGTGCCAGCCCCATATGATCTATAAGGCTCATTCTGATTCAGGACATTCCTGTCTCATAGCTTGGTGTGTGCTGTAAGCCATTTTCCAGCCTACAGGAAGCAAGATTGTCTTCCAAAGTGTACCTGTTCTGGGGGAGATGCCGTCAGCGAGGTCTGGGTTCAGCGCGGGAGCTGTGCTTCATCATCTGTACGTGCATAGGACAGTCCTCAGCTCATTACACAGTCCTTTTGTTTCCACAATAAAAGGGATATTACCTTTGTCAGAGGTTGCAATTCCAGGATGTTAAGGCAAAGACCAGGGAGAAATTGAAAAAGACCTATTGATTCTAACCATAGCCAGGAGGCCCCATAAGGTTGGACAGTCATTATCACCATCCCAAGTGCAGCTCAGCCTGGACCACAGACCACTAAGGTTTCCATGTTGCCATAGAGAGGCATAAGAAAGGGGAGCTGTGGTGGTGCGAGATGAGGACTGCAGTAGGAGGCCATGTTCTTCAAACATCTGGAGTTGAATCAAGTGACAGTCTATTTGGGCAGCAATTGTGTTTAATTTTGCTCTTTCTTAGGACCACCTTGTGGGGGAGGGATATTTTATTAATTGTCTCACTGTGGCAGAACACTAGGTCATAAATTCCCATATTGATAATCTAAAGATCTAGAAAGAGCCCAGTGGGAAAGAGAAGGCAGAAGTAAATACCATATAAAAGGCAGACAGCTCAGCCAAAAAGAGGCATTAGGATGAAAGACTACTTGGTTGTGTGGTGGCACAGGCCTGCATCCCAGCCCTCTGTAGGCTGAGGTGAGCTACAGAATGAGACCTCACGCACCTGCTCGCATGGGCGCATGTACACACACACACACACACACACTCACACACACTCACACACACACACACACACACACACAAACAGCAGTATGTTAGTTGCCAACAGAGAATGAAGCACGGTGAGAAAAGAGGGAGAGGTGCTGGAGGCAGAACTGGACATTAGGGACCAAAGTAAAACTGAGGTGCTATGTGGGCTGCTGACTCCTAAAGAGGCTGCCAGTTGTAAGAATGAGTCTTGGAAAGAGTTATATTTAAAATGTTTTTGATTTATTTATTTTTATTTTATGTGTATGAGTGCTAATCCTGCATGCAAGTGCATCTGTGTTGTGCAATGTCTACATGCCCTGCAGTGCCCAGAAAAGCCCAAGGAAATCTTCATTTGTTCCTCCTGAGCCTAAGACTCCACATTAATGTTTTTATGTCCCCTTCTGAACTTTGGCCCAAATACAACACTTGGTATTTACATTCAGGACATTCATGTTTATTGTATGCTGCCATGTTCTTTTTAAATGTTAGTTTTCTGACTTATAATCTCACTGCTGTTTTTATTTACTTCTCTGTATATACTTTGTTTTTTGAGACATGGCCTTATGTCCTGTGCGGCCCCAACAAGGAGGACTCAACTGATATAATGCTGGGAATCAGATCTAGAGCCTTGCTCATACTAGACACGCTGCCGAGGTACAGTCGAACCTCATGCCCAGCCCATTATGATGATCTTCGCTTTTTTTGTTTTTTTTGGCTTTTTGAGACAGGGTCTCCCTGTAGCCCCAGCTGGCCTGGAAACTGCTTTGTAGACCAGGTTGGCCTTAAATTCAGAGAACTGCCTGCCTCTGCCTCCAGAGTGCTGGGATTAAAGGCATGTGCTACCACACCCGGAAATGATCTGAAATGGAATTTGTCAGTAAGGAACAAAGAATAAATATTACAATTTCTTGTGTGTGTGTGTGTGTGTGTGTGTGTGTGTGTGTGTGTGTTTTCGAGACAGGGTCTCCCTGTAGCCTCAGCTATCCTGGAACTCACTCTGTAGACCAGGCTGGCCTTGAACTCACAAAGATCTGCCTACCTCTGCCTCCCAAGTGCCCGGCTTCTCTCCTTCTACCTTTATGTGAGTTGCAGGGATCAAACTCAGGCAGCAAGTGCCCCCCGCCCCCGGCTGGGCCATCTGAGCAGCTCAGATTGTATACTTCCTAATGGCAGAATTTTAGGTCCCTAGAAAAACAAACAAACAAACAAACAAACAAAAACAAAAACAAAAAACTAAAACAAAACAACGACGACAACAAAAAAAACAAGGAAGACATTTCTGAATTAGGAGATATTTCAAAGCCAAATTAATCTGTCACCAGTGTTTAGGGAAATAGCTTATCTTTATGGTGGTGACCATAGGATTTTCTATTCTAGAGGAGAAATTAATAGCTTAGAATCTGAGAGTCTTAAAGGGATGGTCCTAAATGGGATTAATGCAGATCTGCTAAAGGGCTTCCTTCCTCAAGTCCCAGCTCCTTATCCCCAATACAGACCTCAAGATGTCTACAAGGTCATGCTCCCAACATCAATGCAGTCAGCCCATTCACATCAGCACACTTGCAGGCATTCCAAAGCCTTTCTTTACACCAGAAACTCTGGAAGGTTCTATTAATCCAGAATCATATAAAGCATTTTCAAGTGTTTCATGATTACTATTTTTACTAAAGTAGAGATAAAAGATTTGGAAGAATTTTCAAGATGTGAGATGTAGCCTTGAATGTCCATTACCAACAAAGAATGCTCTGAAGATGAGGACAGCAGTTATCAGAAGCCTGCCTCTGGCCAGGCTCGACCCAGCCAGTGCATGGGGTGGAGGCCAGAAGGTCAAGAGTTCAGGGTCATCCTCAGCTAACTAGTGTGTTTGAAGCTAGTCAGGACTTTATGAGACCCTGTCTCAAAACAAACCCCAAAGAAACAAACAAACAAAAACAAAACAAACAGACGGAGAGAGGGAAAGAGAGAGAGAAAGCTGCCATAATTCAATATTACCACTTCTGCTACTTTCTCTTTCTTATTTTTTTTTTTATTTATTTATTTATTTATTTATTTATTTATTTATTTATTTATTTATTTATTTATTTATTTATTTATTTATTTTTTGGTCTTTTTTGAGACAGGGTCTCCCTATAGCTCTATCTGGCCTGGAACTCACTATGTAGACCAGGCTGGCCTTGAACTCACAGAAATCTGGCTGCCTCTGCCTCCTGAGTGCTGGGATCAAAGGGGCATGCCACTGCTGCACAGCCCACTTTTTCTCTTTTCCTCTCTTTTTTCAATCCTGTTTTGACCTCACTACTTGCCTTGGTGCCTATAGATTCAGTATTTATAATAATGGCCTCTTTTCTCTCACACAAGGCAGACAGACAGACAGACAGACAGACAGACCTTGACACCCAATTCCAGGAGGCTGATTCCTTATACTGTGAAGTTTAATCAGTTCTCTCTATCCCCCAACATTTTGAGCTAAAGGCTCATGTAGCCCAGGCTGGCCTTGAACTCACATTCTTCTACCTCAGTCTCTCAAGGGCTGGGCTCGCTGACTTGCATAACCATAATACTACCTCCTCCTCCTCCTCCTCCTCCTCTTCCTTCTTTCTCCTTCTTCTTCTCCTCCTCCTTCTCCATCTCTTCTTGAGACAGGGTCCTCCTTAAGCCCCAGCTGGCCTGGGCCTCACTATGTAGACCAGACTGGCCACCTGCCTCTGCCTCTCAAGTGCATGAGCCACCACACCTGGCCAACCACAGTTATTATTTAAGAGCCTGGAACACTTTTCTTTCCTGATATGAAATGGAAGCCTTACAAGGCCACCAACCAATATAGAATATATTCAGCCTTAACATGGAAGGAGATTGCTTCTTTTTGAAAGATGAGAATTCATGGGACCATAAAACCAGACCCTTGTCTCCCACAGAAAGCAGTTGACACTCAAATGGCCAAGAATCAGGCCACAGGCCAGACAGAACAGCACCCAGAAACCCAGTGAGATTCTTGTGGTACCTGCAGCACCTGCTGTCAGCTGAGCAATGTGTAGTTCTGGGCTTTTTCTTAACCCCTCCCTGTGGGCTGGCTAATTCATCAATTCCTTAATATCTGCAGCAAAGACAGCAAGGGCAGATCTTATGAGACCACACAGGAGCACAGGAAGGAAGGGGTGATGACGCCAGCTGGATTTTATGTCGACTTCACTAAAACCACCTTGCGGTAACAGCAGCAATAAGTCCAGTGAAGGCTGTGGACACAGCCCTAGCTCTTACACCCAGCTCCTGTGCATTCTGTCTTCTCCAGCCAGCCGGCCTTGCAGGATTCAATCCTTATTTTGCATTGCAGGCAAAAAGCCAACAAAAATATGGTCACATTTTAAAGCCTTTTAAACAGTGGGCATCTCCTCCTTTTCCCAATGGTTCCCTGCATGTTCACATTCCTAGTTAATAGCTTTTTAAAGCAGTTTCTCCAACTCTTTTCCTGCCTCACACGGTCATGGCTGGTGTCTATGCAGCAAAAGGCTGCTCTTCAAGAGGCTTTTAAATCCATTGTGTTCCTCGGCACCTTTCAACTGCTAACTCTTCAGGTACTGACTAGCTCTTGTTTAGATTATTTTGCATGTTCCAAGCCATTTATAGCAAAAGCAGTGAAAGCGAGGATTAAAAATAATAGATATAATCATTTGAGATGAAGTTTGGGGCCGCATGTGCAGGTTTTTTATTAGTAAGATATCTTACAGATATTCAACTTGCAGGGCACTCTTAATATGTGACCAATTTAGAGTTTAAATGTAAATGGCCTGGAAGGGACATGGCTCAGTGACAGTGACAGTGACAGAGGCCCTGGGTTTGAGCTTCAGCACTGCAAGAAGTTCCCTAGGAAGTGCTGGAGTTTTAACTGCTGAGGCACCGACACAGTGTTTATTAAAGCTGCTTGGAAATCTGTCTCCCGCAGTTGTTCTCCTGAGAAGGAGGACAAGAAAACAGTACAAATGGTAAACAGGAGAAAACGCGAATATTGAGAATTAGTCAGGATCCAAATGTTTATGTTTCAATTTTGCTTTTCTCAAATACTGATTATGTGCCACATGGCAGGGGTTGTGCTCCTGTTGGTATAAAAATGGGCGAGACAGCTTTTCAACCTTCCAATATGGACTGAAGACTCACGTCTCTCCAAGAATCCTCCAGACCTTCAGTGCCAGATGGGGACTACTGAGACAGCCAGCTTGGGTACTGAGCAGCTACTGGGGTTTTAGCCTCTTCAGAGCACAGACTGCCATTGTTGGACTACTCAGGCTGTATCATGGAGGCCAGTACAGGAAGATCAAGACAGGATGCAGTGCTTACTGGACCTCATTTGGTGATCATGGGAAGGAAAGACCCCAGTGTGAAGCACAAGGGCAGGATTGATGGTTGTTTGGGCTTACCAAGGAGGAGCCTTCAAACACTTCCTGAAGGAAAACATGACATCTTTTAGCCTAAAAAAAAAAATCCTCCATATGTATATGTATGTATACACACATATATATTATATATGTGTGTATGTATATATATCATATAGATATATATATCTATAATGTAGTATATACATTTATGTAATATATATGTATGTATATATATACATATAGATATATGTATATATAATAGTATATATGTATATAATTGTATGTGGTATAGTTATCATATGTATATATATGGTTGGGTATATATATACATAATAGATATATATATCTATAATGTATATATACCATAATATATATATGAATTATATATATATATATATATATATATATGCAGTACAAGTTGGAGAGAACAACGACAAAAGAACTGGAAAAAACCTGACTGAAACAGTGGAGTTCTCCTTGAAACAATAAGCCTCTGCTTTGGAAAAAAAAACTCTGGAAAGAAGAAAAGGATGCAAGACATATATTGCAGAATGCGTGAACTTAGGTGGGGTGGGGGGGCATGGAAAGGGAAATGACTCTAAACTGGATTGAGAAATGATGTATGAAAAAGTTTAATAACAATAAAAATATATATTAAAAAATAAAAATAAAAATGGGTAAGAAAGAGTTCCCTGTCTTAGAAGGTTCTTCAATACTGAGTAGAAAACCAAGGAAACATCAGTTAATTAACATTGCATTTAGAGAAAGGAGGCTTTGTAGTAATGCTTGAGTTAAGACAGCTTGTATAGGTCAGAGATAAGGAGTCTAAGGTAGGGGCTAGAGAGGTGGTTCACAAAGGACCTGGATTTGGTTCCCAGCACCCACATGGCAGCTAACAACCATCTTTAACTCCAGTTCCTGGCATCTCATGCCCTCCTCTGCTCCTCCATTCTCCATGCACATGGTGCATATTCAGGCAAAAACACTCATAACATTTAAAAATATATTTTTTATTTTTTATTTTTTGGTCTTTTCAAGACAGGGAGACCCTGTCTCAAAAAGACAAAAAGCAAAAACAAAAACAGAAAAGTAAGTTCACTAAAATCTGAAATGAAAATGTGTTTTTTTGAGGCTGGGGAGACAGCTCAGCAGGCAAAGTGCTTGCCTTGTGAACACAAGGACCTGAGTAAAAAGTTGAGGCTGCTGGAGTATGCTTGTGACTCCAGCACTGGGGACCAGGAGACAGGCTTGCTCTGCCCTCTTCTGGCCTCCTGGGGGATTGCATGACACATGTACACTTACATACATGCAGGCAAAACAGTCATACACATAAAATTAAAGCAAGCAAACAAACAAACAAAAAAACAAATTGTTTTTCCTTCTTGTCTTTGAAAGTAGTATCTAGAGTCCTCCCTTTCTAGTGGTGGTGGTGTCTGAACCCACCAAAGCCTGTGCATGCAGCTCACACTGGGTCACTGATCTATATCCCCAGTCTTCCTAGTATGCCCCCTCCTTTGAGATGGAGCCTCACTTTGTAGCCTTGGGTGGCCTTGAACTCAAGATCCTCCTGTCCAGCCTCCCATGTACTGGGATTTCAGAAGTGTGCTCTGTGCCTAGCTGGAGCTCCCTTTGAAAGCTCAGAGCACTTTCCTTTGCCAGCTCTGCAGCATTCTGTGGCTGATCCCCCCTTGCAGGAACAGTGATGTCATCATGTCCACATAAATTAAGAGTTGTGAGCAAAGAAAGTATTATATAATAGGAACTTTCTCATTTTGTCTAGTAACTTACACAAAGCCACAAAGCAGTAATGGTATTTTTTCTTCCTTTTCCTCTGTGCTACTGGTATACACTATATGTTTGAATTATTTTTCCTATGTTTTTCATATTTCTGGCTCTCCATCAAAGACAAGGCCACATCTCTGCCCTTACTGCTATCCACAGTGCCTAACACAGTGCTGTCCCAGGGCAGATTGATGAATGAGGGCAAGCATGTGTGAGCACACACAGCTTTTCTTCACATGGAAGTAGCCTGCGGCTTCACCTTAGCTGTCCCTGAAATTCCACCTTTACAACCACTGTCTCTCTTCTGGTTTAGGATAGAGGATGAACTGGTCACTCAGTTCACCTTCTGCATCCTAAAGTACAGTTTTTCTTCATTTTTGCATCAATTATTGTTCTAGTTCACTTTTCCATTGCTGTGACAAAACACCCAGATCAATACCAACTTGAGGAGGAGAGGGTTTATTTGGCTCACATCTCTAGGGTCGCAGTTCATCACTGAGGGAGCCCAAGGTAGAAACTCAGGGCAGGAACCTGGAGGCAGGAGCTGAAACACAGGCCATGGAGGAATGCTGTCTACTGGCTTGCTCCTTTGGCCCATGCCAACAACCTGCCCAGGGGTAGCACACCACCCACAATGGCTGGGCCCTCCCACATAGCTCAATAATCAAGAAAATATCCCACAGACATGGCAATAGCCCAGTCCAACGGAGGCAATTCCCCAATTGAGGCTCCCTCGACCCAGGTGTGTCAAGTTGACACTAAAGCTATCCAGCACAATTATAAAAATATAATTATGATAATAACATTAAAACATATTTGGTGGCTTGGCATGGTGATCACATTTGGAATCTTAGCATTGGGGGAGGGTGGGGTGCTGAGGCAGGAGTTCCACTGTAAGCCAGCCAGGGCTGCACAGCCAGTCCAAAGCCAGCTAAGGCAGCGTGTCAACCACCTGTCACACAACAGTAAAATGAAGCAAAGCAAAATTTGAATAACAGTTTGAGGAAATGGCGAAAGTGCTTATTGTGCAAGGATGAGTGTCTGAGCTCCAATCCCAGTACCTGAGACAAAGGTCAGTGCCACTGGGGGCCTGTGGGCCAGCCAAAGGTGACACAGTTCCCATTCAGCGAGTCACTGCCCCAGGCAGAGCAGCGGTAGAGGACGGGGAGTGAATACGATCCGAAGTGTCCTCCTCTGACCCAGTATGTGCACGCACACACAGCATGCACACACACATGCATTCACCACACACACATATATACCATGAACTCACAGAGGCTTGCACACTTGTGCACTCAACACACACATACACAGCATACACACACAGGGGTGTGCATATCTACACACTCATGTAATTCACCACATTCACAAAGCATGCACACAGATAGGGAGGTGAAGACCTTCACACTAATGTGCATTCACCACACACACACAGACACACCACACACAGACACACCATACATAACACACAGACACACCACACACACACATAGACACACCACACACACATAGACACACCACACACACACATAGACACACCATGACCTACACACATACACCTCACATACATACCATAAACAATGCACACAAATGTATACATATATTACACACATCACACACATACATGTACCACACATACACATGTACACACATATACCACCCATGCACACACATGAAGATTTGAATAGATGTTCCTCTAAAGAGGAAGTAAGCAGCACAAACTTATAGCAATGAGAAGCATCTACTCTCAGTCTCTTCTCAGGTTGGTGTGTGCCGGCCCCACTTTTGAGTAGAGATAACATGGCAGCACGCCCATTCTGCAGTCGTCACGTCCCTCACATTTGACTGCCTCTCTTTTATGTGGCTTAAGTTGTCTGCAGATTTATTTATGTATTTATTTATTTATTATTATTTTACAGTGCTGGGAATCAAACCCATTGCTTTATAAATGCTAGGCAGTCAGTCCCCCAGTAACATGCATCCTCAGCTTCTACGCTCGGGTGAAAGTTTAAAAATCCCTGGTGTGGTGGTGTACACTTGTAATTCTAGCTCTTGGGAGGTGAAGACAGGAAGATTAGGAGTTCAAGGTCATCCTCACATATACAATGAGTGAAGGCTAAGTAAGCCTAGGCTACATATGCCTTTGTCTCAGAAAATGAAAGAGGAGAGAGAGAGAGAGACCATTAAAGCAGGATTGGGGGCTGGTGAAATGGCTCAACAGGTAAAGTCATCCTAGGAGGCCACCTGGTGAAGGCTGAGATCCAGTTCCCACAAACTGTCTTGTCCTCTGACACAAACACCGCTGGGACACTCATACATGTGCCCCACACTACATATAAATGTAATAGAACTATGTTTTTAAAGTTCTCATTGAAAAACATTGTCTGTTTCCAAGTCACTACATAGTGATGTAGACACAAATGTGTCCTGTGTTTAGAAGCATTAGCAACTATCAATCTACAGGGGTGTGTGCCCCCCCCGTGTGTGCGTGAGTGTGTGTGTGTGCATATGTGTGTGTGTGAAGTATGTATGTGCACATGAATACCACAGCATGTGTGTAGAGGTCAGAGAATAAGTTGTGGGAGTCACTGCTCTACTTCCACTGTGTGGATCCTGGGATCTTGAACTCGGGTTAAGCCTGGTGCCAAGCTCCTTTGCCTGCTGGGCTGTCTGGCAGCCCACAGGGCAGCTTTCACCTGGGTTTCTGGCACAGAACTTGCGTCTTCATGCATTTTACTGAGGGAGGTGTCTCCCCAGCCCTGGCTATTTTATTTTTGTATTACTTCTCTGACTTTTAAAAGAAATCTGTGTATATACATGGATGCATATGTATAATATGTGTGTATATAGATGTATGCATATGTGTAATATGTATGTATATGTGTAATGTGTATATATCTGTATGCATATGCACAATATATGCATATATGTATGCATGTGTGTAACACACGTGTGTTCATATATGTAATATGTGTGTATATATGCATGCATAGGTGTAATATGTGCATATATATGTATGAATACATATAATATGTGTATATATGTATGTATAGGTGCAATATATGTGTATATATGTATGCATAGTGTAATATGTATGTATGCATGTGTAATATGTGCATATATGTATGCATATGTGTAATATGTGCATATATGTATACATATGTGTGATATGTGCACATGCATATGCATATGTGTAATATGTGCATATACACATGCATGTGTGTAATATGTGTGTATGCATGAATATGTGTAATATGTGCATGTATGTGTAGGCATATGTGTAATATGTACGTGTAGGCATATGTATGCATGTGTGTAATATGTATATGTAATGCATGTGTGTAATATGTGTGCATGTATGCATATATGTAATGTGTTTATGCATGCATCATGTAATATGTGTTTATGCATGCATATGTGTAATATGCATACACATATATGTAACATGTGCATGTGTATGCATGCATATGTGTAATATGTATATGTATGCACACATGTAATATGTGCACGCATGTATGCACATGTGTGATGCATGTGTATTACATACACGTGTAACATGTGTATATGTGTGTGCATGTGTGTAATATGTGTGCATATGCATGTGTATATATGCATAGGTCATGTGTGTGTATATTGTGTATATATATGCGTGGGTATTTGTGTGTTGTGTATGTGTATATTGTGTACATATATGTATGCATGGGTATTTGTGTGTTGTATATGTTTGTGTGTAGTTTTCTACATAACTTGGGATTCCTACAGTATAGTAGATAAACTAATGAGAAAGAGCTGTAATTTCTACTAAAAAGGAAAATGTACCTAGATCAGACAGCTTTTCAGGGGTTTCTGTGGAACATTTCTTTTTTTTATTTTTTTTTATTTTTTTTTATTAATTTTATTTATTTCTGTATGTGTATGAATGTACTGTCTGCATGCAAGTCTGTGCACCCGTGTCGTGCAATGCCGCGGAGTTCAGAAGAGGGTCTCGGATTCCCCTGGAACTGGAGTTCTCCTGGAATTGGAGCTTCAGACGGTTCTCAGCCGCCATGTGGGTGCTGGGGATCGAACCCGGGTCCTCTGTAAGAGCGGTCGGCGCTCTTAACCGCTAGGCCATCCCTCCAGCCCTCTGTGGAACATTTCTAAGAGCTAGGTGAGAGCCCTCTAGGAAATACCTGCTTTCCTTTTTTGTTTCTTTCTTTCCTAATTGTCAAATAAAGGCTGCATATATTTATCATAACATGCTATCTCAGAATACATATACACTGTGGAATGGCTAACCTGCGCTAGTGCTTTCATTCCCATGCACATTTATTTATCTTTCTGTATGTGTGTAATGAGATACATTCTTCATACAAACTGCTTCAGAAAATAGAAAAAAAGTTTAAAAAGAACAAAGGAAAAGTTGCCTGGACAACTCAAAGTTTGTATAATCTTGAACCTCATATAAATGCTATAAGACAAGACAGATATGAATCTACTTTCTTCATGGATGGGAGTATAATAGCTTGAATAAGCCATGAGCCAGCCATCTGCATACTGATCAGGTGGCACTCATCCCAAGAGTAAAAGGATTGGTAAGATTAATCTTCCTTAAAAAAGAAAGATTAATCTTCTTTCTGCCCATGGATGGATTTGGAATGACAGCATCTCTGGCTGCGTCTGGAAAGGTGTAAGTCAGGGATTTCAGGAGGCCAACTGAGGCAGAAGTTCTGAGAAATAATTATCCTGGACTGCATTCTTGCAACCCAAGAAAAGTTGCTGCAACATCCTGCAATAGTACCTCAGCGGAGAACAGAACCAGTCCTTAGTCTCTCTCAAGATGGTTCTACTGATACCAGCCAAAGATCCCAGTTTCTCTCAAGATGCTCCTTTGATACCAGTCACAGACCCACATTCGTAGACCCATTCCTCCTTGTAAACTCACCTCCCTGTGTGCTTGGGTATAAAACCTACCGTCGTGGGACATCCTAGCACCGGTCATCCTGATCCCGATTCAGGTAGGTCAGTGCCCGCCTAATAAACCTGACTTCCTTTTCATCGGAGTCCTGACTCTCTTTCCTCCCTGCACCGGGTCTCCCCTCCAGCTGAATCTAACAGAAAGGTTCCACTGAAGAAGGATAGCCTGCCCTAAACGTGGGTGGTGTCTCGCAGGCTGGAGTCCCGTAGTGGACAAGAAGGAGAAAGGGAGCTGAGCTCAGTCCCAGCTCTTAGCAGCCTCCACCTTCTAACTGTGAGGCAACCCTCACACTCCTCCCAGTGGTGTGGGCTAGCCATTCCCCAGTCACGTGAGCCCCCATGAACCTTTCCTCTCCTGGGTGGCTTCTGTCAGGTATTTTGGTCACAGCAATGAGAAAAGTAACTAATATATCAGAAAAATGTGTCAATTATTTTATTATAATACGAGTCATTTTGGTACTAGAAGCAATATTATTTCATGAGATGCAGAAAAAGTACCTTGTTTTCAAAAACTACAGAATAGGGGCTGGAGAGATGGCCTAGCGGTTAAGAGCGCTGACCGCTCTTACAGAGGACCCGGGTTCGATCTCCAGCACCCACATGGCGGCCAAGAACCGTCTGAAACTCCACTTCCAGGAGAACTCCAGTTCCAGGGGAATCCGACACCCTCTTCTGACCTCCGCGGCATTGCACGACAAGGGTGCACAAACTTGCATGCAGACAGTACATTGATACACATACAGAAATAAATAAATGCCAGGTGTGGTGGCACACGCCTTTAATCCTAGCACTTGGGAGGCAGAGGCACGTGGATCTCTGTGAGTTCGAGGCCAGCCTGGTCTACAGAGTGAATTCCAGTGCAGCCAGAGCTACAGGGAGACCCTGTCTCAAAAAACAAACAAACAAACAAACAAACAAAACAAAACAAAACAAAAAACCCCAAAACTACAGAATAAGACATTAATATGATGATATTTACAGATTATCTGCTTATCAAAACACTTTCTACTTTAATCCCAGCACTGGGGAGTCAGAGGCAGGTGGATCTCTGAGTTCAAGTCCAGTCTAGTCTAGATAGTGAGTTCCAGGTCAGCTGGGGCTACAGAGAGACCCCATCTCAAAAAGATAAAATAATAATAATAAATAAATAAAATGAACACTTTCTCCATTATTTACAAAGACTGTAAGAAAACATGCTTGCTAGAAAGACACAGAAGATTTTCTACTGAAACAACAAAAAAATGGTGTTTCCAATTTCCACTGCCATCTAAACACAAGTGTGAGTCCTGACCTTCCTGTAAAAGAAGGCACAAATCATGATCCATATCTTGTGGTAGCACAAGATAAAATTATGCGTGTCAATAAAAGTTCAAGATTGATAGAAACATATCACTCAAAAAAGCACTCTTTTTTTTTTTTTTTTTTTTTTTTTTGGTCTTTTCCGAGACAGGGTCTCCCTGTAGACCAGGCTGGCCTTGAACTCACAAAGATCCGCCTGCCTCTGCCTCCCAAGTGCTAGGATTAAAGGTGTGCGCCACCACGCCCAGCTAAAAGCACTCCTTTTTGCAACAGGCAATTTACTCATAGAATAGAATTCTTCTTATCATCATCATCATCATTATTATCATTATTATTAATATTTGTCTTTTTGAGACAGGGTCTCTCTGTAGATCCAGCTGCCTACCTCTGCCTCCCAAGTGCTAGGATTAAAGGCATGTGCCACCATGGCCAGCCAAGAATAGAATTTTTTTTTTAACAGAACAAGTTGTGGTTTATTACTTAAAAATCCTCATGCTTATTTCGCTTTCTGACTCTGTGCTTGTGCCTTCAACACTTTCACCACAATTTTCTACTCCTCAATAAGGAAAGCCCGTTCGATCCTGTCCCAGACACAGTTAGCACACATACAACCACCACAGGCCCTGCTGACGTGTTGTTTTGTTTTGTTGTGTTTGTTTTGTTTTGGACAATCTCATAAGGACAATCTCATAGCACAAACCCCTCGAAGTCTGCCTGGGCACACACCACATGTGGATTTGGGTGCTTTCCCAACCTTCTTGGTATAAAGGTAAACAATCCTAAAAATATGGAATGCTTTACGAATTTGTATGTCATCCTTGTGCAGGGGCAGAATTACTATTATTATTATTTTGGTCTTTTTGAGATAGGGTCTCTCTGCAGTCCCAGTTGGCCTGGAACTCACTCTGTAGACCAGGCTGGCCTTGAACTCACAGACATCCACTTGCCTCTGCCTCCCATGTTCTGAGATTAAAGGCATGTGCCAACATGCCTGGCTGGGGTAGAATTATTTTTTATAAGAAAAATAAATCCATGCTGAAAAAATATCTGCAGATTCAATGTAATCTCCATCAAAATCTCAAATGCAAGTTTTAAAGAAATAAGAAAAAAACCTAAAATTCATATGACAGCTGGGTGTGGTGGTGTATGCCATTAATCCCAGCACCATATAGCAAGTTCTAGGCCAGCTGGGGCTAAAGGGAGACCTTATCTCAAAAAAATTAAAAACTCATATGAGATTACAAAAAAGTCAGTTATGAGAAAGAGAAAGAGTATGAGTACTCAGTGTCAACTCAGATCCCAAACAGCACGCACTGGCATAAAGACAGCCGTATAGGGAAACGGAACAGAACTGAGAGCTGCGAGATGATTCGGAACTCGAGTGCCAAGAGAGAAAGGAGGGTCTCTGAAGAGAGGCGTCAGGATATCATGCCTAAGAATGGACCTCAGTCACAAAAATTAACTGAACACATATCAGAGATTTAGACATAACACTCCAAACTGTAAAACTTCTACAAGAAAACACAGAAGGAAAGCTTTGTGACATCATTTTGGTTTTGTTTTGTGGTGTTGTTCTTTGAGACAGGGTCTCCCTATAGCCCCAGCTGGCCTGGAATTCACTTTGTAGACCAGGCTGGCCTCAGTCTCACAGAGATCTACCTGCCTCTGCCTCCCAAGTGCTGGGATTAAAGGCATGTACCACCACACCCAGCTATAACACCAGTTTTGAAGATAATGGTTTTATGGCTGCACACCTGGAACAAGTAATGATCACAACACACCAGCCAATACACAACCACCCGAACAGCTCACAAAAAGGAATAAGACTGTAACAAACTAAAAAGCTTCTATATGACAAATAGAGTGAGAAGTCAGGTTACATGCAATCTGAGAGAAGGTCGTGCATGCAGTCTGAGAGAAGGTTGTATATGCAGACTGAGAGGAGGTTGGTCTTCAAATATAGCTCTTATAAACAAACAAACAACAGAAATCCTCTAATAATGGGCAAAAGACTCAAATAAACATTTTGCCAAAGATAACATACAGAAAGCCAAAAACATATAATAGAACTCCTCTCTCTCTCTCTCTCTCTCTCTCTCTCTCTCTCTCTCTCTCTCATGTGTGTTTGAGAGAGAGCTTCTTGATACATAGCTCAGGCTGTCTTTGAACTAATGATCTTTCTGTCTCAGCTTTCTGTGTGCTGGGATTACATGCTTGTGCCACCATGCCTGGCCATAGGTTTATAAAAAATGTTCATCTTCACTAATCATGATGGAACTGTCTTTTCTTTTTTCTCTTCTTTCCTTTCCTTTCCTTTCCTTTCCTTTCCTTTCCTTTCCTTTCCTTTCCTTTCCTTTTTCCTTTTTCCCTTTTCCTTTTTCCTTTTTCCTTTTTCCTCTTTCCTTTCCTTTCCTTTCCTTTTTCCTTTTTCCTTTTTCCTTTTTCCTTTTTCCTTTTTCCTTTTTCCTTTTTCCTTTTTCCTTTCCTTTCCTTTCCTTTCCTTTCCTTTCCTTTCCTTTTTGTGTATTTTTGAGACCGGGTCTCCCTTTAGCTCCAGCTAGCCTGGAACTCGCTATGTAGACCAGGCTGGCCTTGAACTCACAGAGATCTGCCTGCCTCTGCCTCCCAAGTGCTGGGATTAAAGTCATGTACCACCACGCCTGGCAACAGAAATGTATTTTCGAAACCACACTGAGGCACCATCTCACACCTTCCAGGGTAGATTTTATCAAGAAAACAAAGACAAGTAGTTTGAGCAAGAATGGGGAGAAAACTGACATTGTTGGTGGGAGCAAAAGGGAGACAGCAGAAGGGTCTTCAAAGCACAGGATGTACAGTTATTAAACAGCATCTTGCTCTTGAGTGTTCATGTAAAGAACTGAAGTCAGGACCTGGAGGGTAGAGGGCAGGAGGCCCTGGGTTTAATTCCCAGCACTCCATAAGCTAGATATGGTAACTTATATATACCTAAAATCTCAGCAATTAGGTGGACTAGAAGTTCAAAGCCATACTGAGCTACATGAGATCTTGTCTCAGTTAAAAAAACGTAGACCTCATGTTAAATTTTTTTTTGTGTGTTTTTGAGACAGGGTCTCCCTTTAGTCCCAGTTGGCCTGGAGCTCACTATTAGACCAGGCTGGCCTTGAACACATAGAGATCCACCTGCCTCTGCCTCCCCAGTGCTGGGATTAAAGGCGTGCACCACCAGGCCCAGCACTCATATTAAATATTGTAACACACACACACACACACACACACACACACACCCCATTTTTTAAAACTAGGATTAATAAATTAATTAACTTATTTATTTTAGTGTGTGAGTGCCTTGCCTACATGTATGGAAGTACACCACACGTGTGCCTGGTTTCTAAGGAGATCAGATCCCATTGGACCCCTGGAACTAGAATTATATATGGTTGTGAGCTGCCATGTGGGTACTGAGAACCAAACTCAAGTCCTCTGCGAGAGTAGCAACTGCTCTTAACTGCTGAACTATGTCTCCAGACCCACCACACACATTAGAAAAAAGGATTTAGGGGCTGGAGAGATGGCTCAGCGGTTAAGAGCACCAATTGCTCTTGCAGAGGACCCAGGTTCAGTTCCCAGCACCCACATGGCAGCTAACCACCATCTGTAACCCCAGTTCCAGGGGATCTGACACCCTCTTCTGACCTCTGTGGGCATTGCGTGACATGGGTGCACTGACATACATGCAGGCAATACACTCAGACACATTAAACAAAAATAATAAAAAGAACTGTCTTTAAGCCGGTGGGGTGGTGCATGCCTTTAATCCTAGCACTCAGGAGCTCTGTGAGTTCAAGGCCAACCTGGTCTACATAGTGAGCTCCAGGTCAGCTGGGACTAAAGGGAGACCCTGTCTCAAAAAAAAAAAAAGGATTTATTTCTTTAATTATGTGTATATGTATGTGTCTGCATGTAGGTATGTACACAGAAGTACAGTTGCCCAAGGAGTCCAGAAGAGGGCATCAGAGACCCTGGAGCTGGAGTGGAGGTGCAGGTACTTCTAAACTGTTTGAATGGTTACTGTGAACTGAATGGAGTCCTGGGGAAAAACAGCAAGTGCTCTTAACTGCTGAGGTATCTCTCCATGTCCCCCACCCCTGATTTTTTTAATAAAAGAATTGTAATTACTTTCCAGGACAAATAAGAAGAATGAAAGAATGGTTTGGCATTATTATTATTATTATTATTATTATTATTATTATTTTTGGTCTTTTCCGAGACAGGGTCTCCCTGTAGCCCCAGCTGTCCTGGAACTCACTCTGTAGACCAGGCTGGTCTTGAACTCATAAAGATCCACCTGGCTCTGCCTCCCAAGTGCTAGGATTAAAGACACCTGGCCATTATTTTTTTAATGATTCTTTAAAAATATTTTATTTATTGTTATTTTATGTGTAGGAGTGTTTTGCTTGCATGTATGTTAAATGCATCTGTGTCCTGCAATTCCCACAAAGTCCAGCAGAAGGTGCTGGATCCTCTCGAATTGGAGTTACAGATGGTTATTAGCTGCCACATGGATATTAGAAAGCAAACCCGGGCCCTCTGCAGGAGAAGTCAGCAGAGCCCCCTTTCCAGCCCCTTTTAAATGATACTTTATCTGTTCAACAAGCACTAAGCACAGAACCAGTGGGATTGCCCAGTGGGTAAAAGCGCTTGCCTGAAAGTCCCAGGACTTGAGGACAATCCTCCAAAGCCCTGGTAGAAGGAGAGAGCTGACTCCTGAAAGTTGTTTGTGACTTCCACGAATAACAAACAGTGAGCACTGGCCACCGGCTTGGGAGCCGGCTTCTGCCATCTCCTGAGGCTTCTGTGGGAGGACTGTTTACTGGCTTACACTAAGCATGGGTGCTCAGCAGCTTTTGCTGGTTTGATGATGGATAGTTACTTTTTGAAGGCTCCCTCTATTAAGTGCTTTCCTGAATACCCTGTTCATGTGCCAGTCTCCACTGCAGCGTATGTCATGAATTTCAGGGAAAGAAAAAAGCACTGCTCAAGGGCTGGAGAGATGGCCTAGTGGTTAAGAGCACTGACTGCTCTTGCAGAGGATCCGGGTTCGACCCCCAGCACCCACATGGCGGCTGAGAACTATCTTTAACTCCAGTTCCAGGGGAATCTGACACCCTCTTCTGACCTCCGCGGCATTGCCTGACACTGGTGCACAAACCTACATGTAGACAGTACATTCATACACATAAAAAATAAATAAAAATTAAAAAACAAAGCACTGCTCAAAAGCAAAATTGGTGAGACGACATTTACTATCTGCTGAACTGGTTTTATTTGAATTTTATTTTTGTTCAGTGGGTTCCATTGTGTTGACCAGGGTAGCCCTGACCTGGCAGCACGCCAGTCTTGTCTCTAAACCAGGCCTATAGGTGTGAGCCACCAAATGTGGCTGGGGCTTCTTTTTTTTTTTTTTTTTGGTCTTTTCAAGACAGGGTCTCCCTGTACACCCAGCTGTCCTGGAGCTCACTCTGTAGACCAGGCTGGCCTTGAACTCACAAAGATCCGCCTGCCTCTGCCTCCCAAGTGCTAGGATTAAAGGTGTGTGCCACCACGCTTGGCCTGGCTGGAACTTCTTAAAGTGTGTTAAAATGATAAAAAATAAATATAAATCCTCATTCTTTGGTTTCCATTGGTAGGAACACATCAAAAAGACATAAATAAGACAGGAATAAGAAAATGGGTAGAGCTACTCTGTGGCTGGTGCGGTTTAACCTCATAAACCCAAGGATGCAATGGGAAGAAGTTGTAACAACAATTCTAGGTAGATTTCCTTTTTCAGTGCTGGGGACTGAACCAGGGCTTCCTGAAGATGCAGCGAGCACTCTATGGACATGTTAAATTTCCTACCCTGTAGCTGGGATTTTGAGGAACGCAATCAATTCTAAAATTTATATGATGTCTCTAGGCATGAAATGTCTTAAAAGAATCATAAAAAGCTGGCTATGGTGGCACATATCTTTAATTCCAGTACTTGGGAGGCAGAGGCAGATGGATCTCTGAGGCCAACCTGGTCTACACAGCCACATAGAAAGTTCCAGGCCAGCTGGGGCTACAGGGACACATTCTGTCAAAAAGATCCTAAATAAATAAATAAATGAACAAAGAAATAAAAGCATAGAAAAGATGTACCAAATAGAGGAATCTAACATACCAGGAATGATGGCGGTGATGCACAATGTATAAACAGATCAATGAAACCATCAAAGCTCAGAATCAGAACTATTGACTTGAACACTTGTATCACCAAGCCATGGGGAAAGAACCAGTTGTTTGGTAGCTGGTGTCAGGCGTCTGTATCACCATAGAGAGAAAAACACACATGAAGAAAATGAGGAACCTGTGCCAGGGACATAGGCTGCACAGAGATCTGCCTGCCTCTACCCCTCAAGTGCAGGGATTAAAGGCATTCAACACCATGGATGGCTTTCTATGTATTTGAATGTCAGTGATTGAAAAGATGAGTACAGCTGGGCGCGGTGGTGCATACCTTTAATCCTAGCACTTGGGAGGCAGAGGCAGGCAGATCTTTGTGAGTTCAAGTCCAGCCTGGTGTACAATGTGAGTTCCAGGACAGCTGGGGCTACAGGGAGACCCTGTCTCGCAAAGACCAAAAAAAAAAAAAAAAAGAAAAAAGATGAGTACTACCAAGTCATGGAGCTACTATGACAGGGAGATGTCAGCATTGCTGCTGGGCTATATATCACATACTTTCAAGCAAGTATGTAATAGTGAGAGAAATAAAACACACATGGCAATGCCACTCATATTCCCAGAGAACTAGCGGAAGTGTTAGCCCAGGGATAATTTGTGGGTGTTACTAGGAGGTATGGTGTGAGTTCCACATGAGGTGTCCATCAGAGGCTAACTCAGTAAGTAGAAAACAGAGCTTGCATGCTACAGAGAAGATGCATATTATGGAGAGGTGCATGCTATGGAGAGGTGTATGCTATGGAGAAGTGCATGCTATGGAGAAGTACATGCTATGGAGAGGTACATGCTATGGAGAGGGTTCATGGTATGGAGAGGTACATGCTATGGAGAGGTATGTGCTATGGAAAGGTACATGCTATGGAGAGGTACATTCTATGGAGAGGTACATGCTATGGAGAAGTACGTGCTATGGAGAGGTACATGCTATGGAGAGGTACATGCTATGGAGAGGTGCATGCTATGGAGAGGTACATGCTATGGAGAAGTTCATGCTATGGAGAGGTACATGCTATGGAGAGGTACATGCTATACAGAGGTACATGCTATGGAGAGGTGCATGCTGTGGAGAGGGTGCATACTATAGAGGGGTTCATGCTATGGAGAGGTACATGTTATTGAGGGGTTCATGCTATGGAGAGATACATGCTATGGAGAGGGCGCATGCTATCCAGAGGTACATGCTATGAGAGGTTCATGCTATGGAGAGGTTCATGCTATGGAGAGGTTCATGCTATGGAGAGGTACATGCTATGGAGAGGGTGCATGCTATGCAGAGGCACATGCTATGGAGAGGCGCATGCTATGGAGAGGGTGCATACTGTAGAGGGGTTCATTCTATGGTGAGGTACATTCTATGGAGGGGTTTCATGCTATGGAGAGGTACATGCTATGGAGGGGCGCATGCTACGGAGAGGTGCATGCTATCAAGTGGTGCATGCTATGGAGGGGTTCATGCTATGGAGAGGTGCATGCTATGGAGTGGTACATGCTATGGAGAGGTACATGTTATGGAAGGGTACATGCTGTGGAGAGGTACATGTTATGGAGGGGTGCATGTTATGGAGGGGTTCATGCTAAAGAATGCTCTGTAGGTGTGCAGGAGTGAATTTAGGGGCTGAAGTCTCCAAATCAGTTCTAGGAGAAAATGCAGGCCATACGTTGTGTTATTACTTAAGTAGAAAACACACTTCTTTTTAAAAGGGGTGTGGTGGCGCATGCCCTTAATCGTAGTACTCTGGAGGCAGAGGCAGGCTGATCTCTGTGAGTTCAAGGCCAGTCTGGTGTACATAGCCAGTTCCAGGCCAACCACACCTAGTTTACATTAGAGAACTGTATCTGTGTTCTCCAAATGGATTCATGGTTAGAGAAGGAAAAGGAGAGAGAGGATGATGGATGATGAAGAACAAAAATTGAGAAGGGGAAACTTCTCTGGGGCCCAATGGGCCGAGCGCTGGCGGGACAGGAGGCACAGGGCAGCCTACAACTTTCGTCCAGGGCAGCCTACAACTTTCGTCCTCGTCGTTCTTCTCCTGGTGGCTGGCCGTGAGCCCTGGGGCCTGGTGGAGCTGGATGGCAATGGCGGCCTCCGGCCTGGCCCGGGTGCCCTTGTACCCGACGCTGCTCTACAGGGTGCTGGGCCGGGCACACCGTGACTGGTACCACAGCATCGACCCCACGGTGCTGCTGGGCGCGCTGCCGCTGCGGAGCATGACAAGCCAGCTGGTACTGGATGAGAACGTTCGCGGGGTGATCACCCTGAACGAGGTGCACGAGACCAGTTTCCTGTACCACAACTCAAAGGAATGGAGGAAACTAGGAGTTGAGCAGCTGTATCTCAGCACAGTTGATATGACTGGAGTCCCTACCTTGGCCAACCTCCACAAAGGAGTCGAGTTTGCTCTCAAGTATCAGTCACTGGGCCAGTGTGTTTATGTGCATTGTAAGGCTGGGCGCTCCAGAAGTGCCACTATGGTGGCAGCATATCTGATTCAGGTATACAAGTGGAGCCCAGAGGAGGCTATAGAAGCCATTGCCAGAATCCGGTCTCACATCTCCATCAGGCCCAACCAGCTGCAAGTTCTCAGAGAGTTCTACAAGGAGATTTCTTGAGGGGCAGTAAAAAAGTGTTGCTGACTAATACTGACATATCAAAATATGAACTGTATGGATAAAAATGAACCTGACAACTCAGAAATAAAAGCAAAAATGTTTTACAGGACCAAAGGGGCTTGAGCTGAGACCTGACAAAACACGAATGTGCTCAGCGGGAGTTCTGCTTCCCTTCCCTTCGTTCTCCTGAAGTACATTGGTGTGTGACTACAGAGAACAAGACTGGGACGAAATCTTGTTTTTCTGATCAGCGTCAAAGAAATATTTTAGAAAAAAAAATCTTCTGTGTACCTAAAAAAAAAAAAGAAAAAAAAAAAAAGAAAAGTCTCGTGTATGACAGTAGACAGGAAACTGCAGCCTGAATGATCAGCCTCTGCTCTGTGTCTTCTGCTCAAAACTTGAAAGCCCCAAACGAGCTGAGCAAGAAGTGGCTCACCTCCAGGCTTTTGCTCTTGAAAATTATGCCGTAGTGGTCATCTGTGTTATAATACATGCTTTTCACTCTAGCAATTTTAAAATTTATTTATTTATTTAGTTGCTTGCTTGTTTGTTTTGGGCATCTGTCTGTGTGGTAGTATGAGCCATGGTACATGGGTAGAGGTCTGAGGACAACTTATGCAATTTTTTTGCTCTTTTTTTGAAAGAGGGTCTTTCTGTAGTCCCAGCTGACCTGGAACTCATTATGTAGACCAGGCTGGCCTTGAACTCACAGAGATCCACCTGCCTCTGCCTCCTGAGTGCTGAATTAAAGGTGTATACCACCACGCCAGGCCCATATAATAACATTCTTAAATGAGATAATTGTCTCACGGTGCCAATGTTCAGGGAAGAAGTGCAGCGAACATCACGACTGCAGTTCTTTAGCGCCCGGCTAAACAGAAGCTCGCAGCGTCTCCCATCGGCTTCCCCAGGCAGTCTCTGTGAGATGTTCTGAGTAGAAGGCTGCTCTCTCACAGACTAGAGAAGTGAGGGGAGTTTTGGTATCCTTTCCAGACAGCCAGAAGCATTTTCCTTTGATATTGTTACACAGCTAATAAGTGAGGCCGACATGAGGTTATATATAACCATCATCCAATACTCCACAGAGCCTCAGGTCAGATCTTGGATCTGGATAATTATTTTATCCACACATGCATGATTTTATAGCTTTGTGTACTTAGGAAACATTGGTTCATAGAGTTGGGAGTGTCGTGTATTTGTTAATAACACTGATCTCATTGTGAGTTCATCATAGAATGTGTAGATGTGTTGGGGAGCTGTGGTATGGGTGCTGGGTGAGGATATAAGTTTCCCAAAATACTGATTTTCACTTGAAAACTTAAATTCTATCATTCACAACACTTCCCCTTAAAGCTATAGACTCACTCTGTGTGTATTGTGGGCTGGATGAGACACAGTCTAACTAAGCAGCCCAGGCTGGCCTTGAAATCATGATGGTCCTGCCTCTCAGCCTCTTAAAAACTGGGATGACAGGCAGGTACTACCATACCTGGCACACGCATGTGCCGGCTGGTGTAAGAACCCATGCTCATTTCGTACCCTCTCTTGGCCTCCACCTTTTCCCATGTCCTGAGTTTGTGGAAGAGTCATGAGCTCGGACACCTTGTTCCTTCAACGCATTCACAGACAGTGTTTGAGAAGATCAAAAAAAGAGAAACAAACTTGGGAGAGAGATGGGGGGGTAGAGAGAGTGAGATCGAGAGCAAGAGCGAGAGAGAGAGAGAGAGAGAGAGAGAGAGAGAGAGAGAGAGAGAGAG
>VZQC01014822.1:2231662-2259518 GCA_009823505.1 Rhizomys pruinosus
GGAGGGAGATGGAGAGAGATGGAGAGAGACAGAGAGATAGAGAGAGACAGAGAGAGACAGAGAGATAGAGAGAGACAGAGAGAGATGGAGGGAGATGGAGAGAG
Source organism: Rhizomys pruinosus (assembly GCA_009823505.1). NCBI lineage: Eukaryota > Metazoa > Chordata > Mammalia > Rodentia > Spalacidae > Rhizomys > Rhizomys pruinosus. The sequence continues at coordinate 2,231,767 of VZQC01014822.1, forward strand.
ATGGAGAGAGACAGAGAGACAGAGAGATATAGAGAGAGACAGAGAGATAGAGAGAGACGGAGAGAGATGGAGGGAGATGGAGAGAGATGGAGAGAGACAGAGAGATAGAGAGAGACAGAGAGAGACAGAGAGATAGAGAGAGACAGAGAGAGATGGAGGGAGATGGAGAGAGATGGAGAGAGACAGAGAGACAGAGAGATATATAGAGAGACAGAGAGATAGAGAGAGACGGAGAGAGATGGAGGGAGATGGAGAGAGATGGAGAGAGACAGAGAGATAGAGAGAGAGACAGAGAGATAGAGACAGAGAGAGACAGAGACAGAGGGAGATGAAGAGAGACAGAGAGACAGAGACATAGAGATAGAGAGAGACAGAGGGAGATGGAGAGAGATGGAGAGACAGAGAGACAGAGAGATAGAGATGGAGAGATAGAGTCAGAGACAGAGGGAGATGAAGAGAGACAGAGACAGATAGAGACAGAGAGATAGAGAGACAGGGAGATGGAGAGAGATGGAGAGAGACATAGAGGCAGAGAAATACAGAGAGATAGAGAGAGAGACAGAGAGATAGAGAGACAGAGAGAGACAGAGGGAGATGGAGAGAGATGGAGAGAGACAGAGAGATAGAGAGAGACAGAGGGAGATGGAGAGAGACAGAGAGAGACAGAGACATAGAGATGGAGAGAGATGGAGGGAGATGGAGAGAGACAGAGAGAGACAGAGACAGAGAGATATAGAGACAGAGAGAGACAGAGACAGAGGGAGATGAAGAGAGACAGAGAGAGACAGAGACATAGAGATAGAGAGAGACAGAGGGAGATGGAGAGAGATGGAGAGACAGAGAGACAGAGATAGAGAGAGATGGAGAGATAGAGACAGAGACAGAGGGAGATGAAGAGAGACAGAGAGAGACAGATAGAGACAGAGAGATAGAGAGACAGGGAGATGGAGAGAGATGGAGAGAGACAGAGAGAAAAATACAGAGAGATAGAGAGAGACAGAGAGATAGAGAGACAGAGAGAGACAGAGGGAGATGGAGAGAGATGGAGAGAGATGGAGAGAGACAGAGACAGACAGAGAGATAGAGAGAGACAGAGAGAGACAGAGGGAGACAGAGAGAGGAAATGTCTACTGTAGTATGATTATATTGTAGCTTTAGATATTTCCACATTCAAACTTATGAAAATGAATACCCCAGAGTGTTAGAGCAGGGAAAGGGTTTCTAGCAATGATTTCATAAAATGCGCACACACACAAAATATTGCTTGATTTTTTCTAAAGCACTTCTGCAAAGAGTCAAGAGACAAATTCCTGTGATACATCAGATAAACGACACTAAATTCCTCAGTGTGGAGAGAACTCTGAGCTGTAAGAGAATAATGGGCAAGCCTCATAAGCAGTTATTTCAGAGAAAGGAGATGTGAACGGCTCCTTAACATATCAAAAGGAAATGCTCAAGGCTCTTCCTAAGTGGGAATTCCAGCTGCAGCCAAACACCGATGCCCACCTGCACACGGGCAGGCGGATCTTCTCTCCAGAGCCCATGGGCCACACACCACTATTCTGGAGCACAGTTGGTATGTTTCCTTGTCTCCCGCTGAGGGCAATTTAGAAATATCTTTCAATTCTGTTTCTAGGAATCCTTTCCTATTGATGGATTTGCTCATGAAATTTTACTGAAGTAAAAAAGTTATTGTTCTTTTTATTGGTTTTGTCTGCAAAAGTTTAGAAACCACTCTGTATCTTTCAGCTCAGCCTCAGAGCACGTGCCTTGGGGCATGGGAGTGGGGCTGGGACATGGCACCATGCAGGCAGGGACAGAAGGGAGGCTTTGTGCTATATACCTATCTCCATACGTTTAAGATATTTGAATATATTATATTTTTCTTCCAGTGCCAAGGATGGAGCCAGAGTCTGCTGCTGCTGGGCTCTACCATGTTTATGAAAACAGAAAGAAGTGAGTTTGAGAATTAGTGAACTACAGAATCCTTGGCTAACATGCCCAAAGCCTCGAGATTGATCCTCAGCAAAACAAAGTCAAAACCACACACAGATATGCACACATACACAGCAGATACATACAAACACACATCACATACTCATATATACATACACACACAGAGATAAATTCACACAGACACACACATCACACATACAGACACACATTCATGCACATAAGCACATGCACACATGCACATACAAGCACACATATATTTATCACACACAACCACACACATTTACATATACAGACAAATGCACTCACATACATTCATACACATAGAGAGACACAGAGAGACATACACATACACTCACACACATTCACACACAGACATGTATACACATATATAAATACACATACATTCACATACAGTCATACATAGGCTCAGGTCTCAGGCTCACCCAGTGCATCATGTCACTGACCCTTACTGTATTTTTCATGTGACCTCAATTCAATGGGCTGCACGATTTTTTTCTTCTGCCACTAAGAATTGAACCTGGGGCCTCATGTGTGCTGGTCAGCACTCTAACACTGAGCTACATTCCCAGTGGTGATATCAAACACTACTTCATATTTATTTCAAATTAAATTTTATGTTTGTAAAAGTAGGAGCTAAACCTTTGTATCTAGAAGAAAACCCGCAAGTGCTTCCAGTGATTCAGAAGCCATTTCTGTCTTGGCAGAGGTGCACGGAAATTTCTGAAAATGGCACTGTGTCAAGGCAAAGTTTTCCCACCAGGGTGGAATGGATTCCTCTGCAGGGCTGGCCACACGCCTCGGAGGAGCAAGAACTCAGCACTGGCCTGGGCAGCTGCCAAAGGCTTTCTTCATTTCGATGTGGTCTGACTGTCTGTCTGCCTGGGAACACCATGGCTTGTGTTTTTCCATCTGGAGCTCATTCGTAATGAAGAGGTCATAGACATTTTACCACCCAAGGGACCCAGACTCATATCTGATACCCACTTGCATCAGATCTTTAGGGCTGTCCTACAAGGCTGAGAACCCCAGTGAGTTGTCTTGGAGCTGCTGGAAGCTCTGTAAGCTGCTTTCTTAGGAGAAGGAGACAGACTGACTAATTTCTAGAATACTTTTAATAGCGTTTCTCCTAGAAGCACTGGTAAGACTTTTTTTCTTTCCTTGTCTTCCAGTGCTGAAGTCAAACCCAGGGCTTTGTCAGTGCCAGACGCATTCTATTAGCTGGGTCACATCCCCAGCCCCAGGGCCACTTCTATTGCAGCATGACCTGACCTGCTAGTAGCCATTGCCACACCAATCATGGATACGAATGGTAATACTCCTCATTTGAAAAGATTTCTATTCCAATTTCCTGTTACAACAATTTACATCACAATTGGAATTGCAGAATTCACAGTTAAAGAAAACCCTAATTCCTTAGACTCTCTAAATTTGGCAGGGCATAGTAGAGCTCACCTGTAATCCCAGTGCTTGGGAGGCTGAGGCAGGATGGTCTTGAGTTCTAGACTGTCCTGAGCAACATAGAAAGAGCCTGGATTAACAGCGTAAGACCCTATCTCAATAGACAGACAGAGAGACAGACAGACAGACAGACAGAAAAATGCAAACAAATAATTTTACTGAGCTTTTTCTTCATGGAAAGAATCTCACTTGCATTTACATATTTATGAACCTAAAGTCATTATCAACTCCTTAAAATTACTACTAATATAAGGTGGCTGAAATTGTATGTGCTCAAGTTTGGATCTTCAGTTTTGTTCCATTGGTCAACAGGTCTGTTTTTGTGCCAGTACCAGGCTGTTTTTATGACTATAGCCCTGTAGTATAGTTTTGAAGTCTGGTATAGAGATGCCCCCTGTATTGCTCTTCTTGCTCAGGGTTGCTTTGGCTACTTAGTGTCTTTTGTTTTTCCAAATGAAACTAAGGACTTTTTCCCCCCCAAGCCTATGAAGAAACACTTGGGGATTTTAACTGGGATTGCATTAAATCTGTACAATAGTTTGGGCAGAATGGAAATTTTTACTATATTAATTTTCCCAATCCACAAGCATGGGAGGTCTTTCCATCTTCTGAACTGAAACTCTTAATTGTTTCTAGGAGTTTTCTGGTGGAGTTTTTAGCATCCCTTAAGTAAATAATCCATCTCATATTTGACAAGGGGGCCAAGAGGACACGATGGAGGAAAGACAGCATCTTTAGCAAGTGGTGTTGACAAAACTGGAACACCACTTGTAGAAGAATGAAATTAAACCCGTACCTCTCACCCTGTACAAAAGTCAACTCCAGATGGATCAAAGACCTCAATGTGAAACCCAAAACTCTGAAGGCAATAGAAGAAAAAGTTGGCAGCAGACTACAAGACATAGGCGTAGGAAAAGACTTCCTAAATCAGACAGCAGCTGCTCAAGAATTAAGGTCAATTGACAAATGGGACCTCATTAAACTCAAAAGCTCCTGTACATCAAAAGAAACAATCAAGGAAGTGAAGAGAAAACCCATAGAGTGGGAGGAAACCTTTTCTGCAGATACATCTGACAAAGCATTGAGTTCCAGAATATATAAACTACTCAAAAAACAAAGAAGAAAACAAATGACCCACTCAATAGATGGAGCAAAGAGTTGAACAGAGACTTCACAAGTGAGGAATTAGAGATGGCTGAGAAACATCTTAAAAAGTGTTCAATGTCGCTAATAATTAAGGAAATGCAAATTAAAACCACTTTAAGATATCATCTCACTCCAATAAGACTGGCTAGGATCAAGAAAACAAATGATACCAAGTGCTGGAGAGGTTGTGGGGAAAGGGGAACACTCATCCACTGCTGGTGGGAATGTAAACTCATACAGCCACTATGGAAAGCAGTGTGAAGAACCCCTGGAAGACTCAAAATGAGCTTGCCACCTGACCCAGTCATACCACTCCTGGGTATGTACCCACAAGACTCATCTTACCGCAGAGATACATGCACAGCCATGTTTATCGCAGCTCTCTTCAAATAGCAAAGAGCTGGAATCAATCCAAGTGCCCCTGAACTGACGAGTGGATAGAGAAAATGTGGTATATCTACACAATGGAGTTCTTTTTTTTTTTTTTTTGGTCTTTTTGAGACAGGGTCTCCCTGTAGTCCCAGCTGTCCTGAAACTCACTCTGTAGACCAGGTTGGCCTTGAACTCACAAAGATCCACCTGCCTCTGCCTCCCGAGTGCTAGGATTAAAGGCATGCGCCACCATGCCCAGCCACAATGGAGTTCTAAGTAGAGGTAAAGAAAGATGACATCATGAAATTTGCAAGGAAGTGGATGGAGCTAGAAGATATCATGCTGAGTGAAGTAACACAGTCCCAGAAAAACAAAAGACAAATGGAATCTATCATCTGTGGATGCTAGCACCAATTACCTAATTGTATGGCAAACTGAGCAATGTTAATATGATCTGAAAACAACTGTGCTCTTATATTGTGAATCCCTTAAAAAATAAATTAAGAAATTAATACTAATAAGACAGGAAGATGAGTCCCAGGATAATTTTTTCCTATTACAGACTATTTTTCAAGATCTTATCTATACACTTGGGTTTATTGTATAAGGCCCATTTTTATTTTTAATTATTAATTACCTAATTAATTACTGTGTGAATGGTATATGGGCATGTGTATACATAAACTTATGAATGTAGGAGGCCGGAGGAGGGTGAAGGGTACCTTCCCCTATTACTCTCTACCTTAGTTTTGGGGACAGTGTCTCTCACTGAGTCTAAACTTACCAGTTGGCTAGGCTGGCTAGACAACTGACTCCTGGGATCTGCCTTCTCTCACCCCCCAGGGCTGGGGTTACAGACATGTGTGTATGTGCCCAACTTCTATGTAAGTGCTGGGGATCTGAACTCAAGTCCTGTGGCTTTCACAGCTAGTCTTCTTTTCTTTCTTTCTTTGTCTTTTTGAGGCAGGGTCTCCCTTTTAGTCCCAGCTGGCCTAGGGCTCACTCTGTAGAGCAGGCCGGCCTTGAACTCACAGAGATCCACCTGCATCTGCCTTCCAAGTGCTGGGATTAAAGGTGCACACAACCACACCCAGCCATAGCTAGCCATCTTACACAGGGTCATCTCCCCAGGTCCTCAGGCTTATATTTATCGAAAGCAAAGGATTTGCTTTTTATTTCTTGGAAGTATTTGTCGAATGGTCACAAAATCTGAGAAGAGGTAAAAATGAAAAAGATTCATAAATGTCCATTTTGTCAGAGTGGTTTTTTTTTAAAGAGATTGTCTTACTCTGTTAATCAGGCTGGTCTAGAAATCACAGCATTTGTGCTACAGCCTCCTGTACAGAGTGCTACAGAGTACTGCAGGGTGGGATTGTAAGTGTGCACCACTGAGTCCTACTAGATTAGTCTCCTGAAGCATAAGATCTTACTTTACAAGATTGATTTCTTCACTTTATAAGATTGATTTCTTCACATGTAATGATGTCACTCTAAGGGTGACTACCATAGAAGGGTTGATAATTATTATTATTATTATTTAAGACAGGATCTCCCTGTACCTCTAGTTGGCCTGGAACTTGCTATGTAAACCAGGCTGGCCTCAAACTCACAGAGATACACGCGCTTCTGCCTCCCAAGTGCTGGAATTAAAGTTGATAACTTAATCTTTTTTTTTTTTTTTTGGTATTTTTGAGACAGGGTCTCCCTTTAGTCCCAGCTGTCCTGGAGCTTGCTCTGTAGACCAGGCTGGCCTTGAACTAACAGAGATCCGCCTGCTTCTGCCTCCCAAGTGCTAGGATTAAAGGCGTGTGCCACCATGCCCGGCTCTAACTTAATCTTAAATGCACCAGTGTCGGGGCTAGAGAGATAGCGTAGCGGTTAAGAGCACCAACTCCTCTTGCAGAGGACCCGGGTTCGATCCCCAGCACCCACATGGCGGCTGAGAACCGTCTGTAACTCCAATTCCAGGAAAACTCCAGTTCCAGGGGAATACACATAATACACATAAATAAATAAATTAAAATTTAAAAAAAAGTTAAAAAAATGCACCAATGTCTCCATGACTCTAGTGAAAATAGGTGTCCACCACTGATGTGTGTTCACCCTGGTCTCCCCTGCCCCCTGGCCTCCCCTGCCCTCCATGTCCCTGCTCGAGGTACCCCTGCCACAGGTTGCTTGTGTGCCATGTGTTGGAGCTCTCAGATTGTGTGGTCTTGTAAACTGTGAGGCAGGGTGGCATTCCATGTGGTTAGAGTCAGTGACACATAGTTGTGGCAAGTAATATCCACGCTCTGACAGCCAAAAGTATGCAGTGATATTATAAGCTGGGTGGTATGGCTTTGGCCTGTCATCCTAGAGCTGGAGGCAGGGGTCAGGAGTTCAAGGCCAGCCCAGGCTTCATGAGGCCTGGACTCACAAGAAGAAGAAAAGCAGTGTTATGGTTTGGCAGAACTAGAATCTGTTTTCTTTTCTTTGTATTATTAAAGGATCTGAGAAACATGTTTAAAGGGTCTCTCTGATTTGGCAGATAACCTTGGGTTTTCACAGGGTCCCTTGTTTTCCTGCAGCCTTTAGGACAGTGAAACTTGTGCCAACCTGAGTGTCACTGCCCAAGAATTATCTAAACAAACAAACAAAACAGGAAACAAAGCTGGAAATTCACTTTGTCAACCACTCAGCGAGGCAGTCTCTCCTCTCTCTCTCTCTCTCTCTCTCTCTCTCTCTCTCTCTCTCTCTCTCTCTCTCTCTGTCTCTCTCTTCCTCCTCTTGCAGTATTCAGACTGAACGATGGAGCTCCATCCTAAACCCCTTTACACCAGTTGAGACAGAATCTCGCTAGGCCACCCAGGCTGGCCTTGTGCCTGTGATTCTCCTTCTGCTTTGGCCTCCTGGTAGCTTGGATTGCAACTCTACACTGCAGGGCTGTGCAACCTGCACCTGGTGGTGCATTTGTGATTCATTGCCTTCCATCCACGCAGGCTGTGGATTCTTCAGGAAGTGGGTTTCAGGAGCAGTTTTCTGTGAGTCACCCAGACTTCCATGTAGTGGGGTCACCACGGCTCCAGCCTCCCTCGGTCCTCTCACCATGCAGCATCTTGCTTTTTGAGTACATCTTCGTTTGCAAAGGAGGCACTGACAGCTGGAGGCGGTCGGTCTCACTGCCTCCCCACCCCTCTCCACTCCCCTTGCTGTGAAGAACAAAACCCATGCCTGTTTTCACCAAAGTGATCTTTCTGGTTTAGAGAGGGTACAATTGTGACTCTATACTCAAACAAATGGAGCAAGGATGCTAATGGGCCCCCAGGGAATGGGTGGTCATTTTCCCATGAGCGTTAGACAGCATCTTCAAAACTCCTGCTTATGGCCAGACATCTATCATCTGCTCCAACTACTAATCACCAATCTGGTTGAAGGCTCTCCTGTGTTTTCCTCTGGGCTGAGGAAGGCTGGCTGTGGAAGAGGAAGCTGAGGGGAGGGAGGGGGCTGTCCACACTGGGTCTATGCATCCACACCCCACTGCAACAGAAGTTACTCTTGTAGCGGAATAAGTAACAGGCACCCCAGGGCTTGTTCACGTAATGGTACATTGTGTCCAGATGCTCAGCTGTTTCCATTTGAACACTTACTGCTTAACAGAGCTGGTAGAGCAGCTAATGAGGCCTGCATGGATCCTGCTAAAAAAGGATTTGTTTTTCCAATTTATAGCTGAAGTGCCAGAACAATCCAGGAGGTCGGAGAACATGTCTGTCTTATTCACTATTCAGCTACCAAAATGGAGCCCAGTACTTGGTATCTCATAGGTGCCCTGAAATACTTAAGAGAGGGAATTATTCTCCTAATTGATCAGACATACAAAGTACCTAAATGACATGACTGTGGTGGCCAAAAGCTAAATTGCTATTTTTCACTGACAGCCCCAGTGTGCTTATCTTGAGCTCCCAGGGGTCTGCCTGCCTCTGCCTCCCAAGTGCTAGGATTAAAGTTGTGTACCACCATGCCTGGCTTAATTTTTGGTTTTTAAAAATAACATTTTAGCCGGGCATGGTGGCGCACGCCTTTAATCCTAGCACTCGGGAGGCAGAGGCAGGCGGATCTTTGTGAGTTCAAGGCCAGCTTGGTCTACAGAGTGAGTTCCAGGACAGCTGGGGCTACGGGGAGACCCTGTCTCAAAAAGACAAAAAAAATAAATAAATAAATAAACAAAAACAAGATTTTGTATAGCTTTCTATATCCATTCATGGAGTCATCTCAAACCTTTTGAAACTGTGACACAATATTGTAATTGAGATACAAAAAAGATCACAACAATTCTCGTAATTTCTTGAAGGTAAATTTACAGTTTTGTGTGAGCCCACATCCACAGCTCTCCAGAGCATGCACAGCCTGGCTCACAGGTGTGTGTACCTGACCAAGCTTCCTTTATGGCTTTATGACTTCATATCCTGGCACAATCTATCATACTTTCTTTAAATAATTTTTTTTGTGCATGTGTGTGTGTGTGTGTGTGTGTGTGTGTGTGAGAGAGAGAGAGAGAGAGAGAGAGAGAGAGAGAGAGAGAGAGAGAGAGAGAAGAGAGAGAGACAGACAGACAGTGTGGAGACAGACTGTTTCCCTATAGTCCCAGCTGGCCTGGAACTCACTCTGTAGACCACGCTGGCCTTGAACTCATAGAGATCCACCTGCCACTGCTAGGATTAAAGGCGTGTGCAACCACGTCCAGCTTAAAGAGTTCTTAGCCGCCATGTGGGTGCTGGGAATCAAACCTGGGTCCTCTGTAAGAGCAGTCTGTGCTCTTAACCACTGAGCCATATCTCCAGCCCCTAAATAATTTAATGGACTTTATAACTATAAATAATTCCATGAGTAATTTTTGGCATATGCCATCCTGTGTAAGTGAGAGTGAATTTTTGAATCAATAGATAGATGCAGAACAGCAGCACTAACCAGCATGTAGATACTTTCCAAATTGCATAAGAATAGACTTCCCCAGGCGTGGTGGTGCATGCCTTTAATCCTAGCACTTGGGAGGCAGAGGCAGGCGGATCTTTGTGAGTTCAAGGCCAACCTGGTCTACAGAGTGAATTCTAGGGCAGCCGGGGGCTACAGAGAGCCCTGTCTCGAAAAGACCAAAAAAAAAAAAAAAAAAAGAATAGACTTCAACCTTCAACTACTTTTTTACCTTAAACATTTTCTTGACAGGCAGGGTGTGATGGCATACAGGAGGCAGAGGCAGGCTCTCTGTGAGTTCAAGGCCAGCCTGGTCTACATAGTGAGTTCCAGGCCAGCTGGGGCTACAGGGAGACCCTCTCTCAAAAGGACAAAAAAAAATTCTTGGCAAACTATTCTATCAATTTTTTATGTTCTGTAGATTAATAGTGTCTGAGATACTCAGACACTATTCTGAATGCCAAAGGAGGACGCAAAATTGGAGCCTGCCGTCCACAGAGCTGAGCGGTGGACATTGAGCTGTGGAAGCCGGGTTCTGGCTTTGCAGACTTGCATTGCTTCTGCTGTAACTTTTAGATACCTTTGTTTTTGTTTTGTTTCTGGAATAGGCATGAGCCACCAAGCCCAACAATTACCTATTATTTTTTTCCTCAAGATTTCTCTTTATGACAGCACCACACATTTCTTTCACTGGAGAGTGTGGTATGTATGATTGAAGATGCGGGGCTGGGGCTGGGACCTGGTTTTGAATCCACCTCCATCCTGTTTTAGCTGTGGGCACTCTGACATGTTATTTTGCATCTTTGCATCTCCAAATCTTCTCATTGTCAAGTAGAGCACCACAGACATAGTTTGTGGTCTTCATAAGGTCATTTTTGTTAATCACTTTTTACCATACCAGAACTCCAGAAAGAACCTTAAGTCTTCTGGACCCAGCAGAAATAGGCAAGTGAAATTAAAAAGAAAATTTAAATGACGTTTATTTATTTTGGGGGTGGAGGCGCATACCAGAGGACAACTTGTGGGACACCTCGGTTCTTCGCACCATATGGCTCACTAGGATCAGATTCAGGTCATCAGGCTTGATAGCAAGTGCCTTTACCTGCTGCCAAATCTCACAGGACATTTTTTTTTAAATTTTATTTATTTCTATATGTGCATGAATGTACTGTCTGCATGCAGGTCTGTGCACCTGTGTCGTGCAATGCTGGGGAGGTCAGAAGAGGGTGTCGGATTACCCTGGAACTGGAGTTCTCCTGGAATTGGAGTTTTGAACTGTTCTCGGCCACCGAGTGGGTGCTGGGGATCAAACCTGGGTCCTCTGTAAGAGCAGTCGGCGCTCTTAACCGCTAGGCCATCTCTCCAGTCCCGACATTTTTTTTAAAAATGGATTTACAATGAAGATCTTGGAAAATTAATTTATGCTTTTTTTTTTCTGTCTTTTTGAGACAGGGTCTCTCTATAGTCCCAGCTGTCCTGGAACTCGCTATGTAGACTAGGCTGCCCTTGAACTCACAGATCCACCTGCCTCTGCCTCCTGAATGCTGGGATTAAAGGCATGTTCCACCACGCCTGGCTGAGAATTTCATACATGTCTAGAATATGCTCTCGTCACCTTCAAGCCTTATCAACCCTTCCTTATCCTCTTCCTAGCCTGCAACTGAAGTTTTGGTATGTCTGGATGCTCTTGGAGGAGTTCAGGTAGCTGCACCGTGGGAATACAGCAGCTTTTCTTCTCTTTCTCTTCCTTCCTTCTCTTTCCCTCCCCTCTCCTCCTTAATTCTCTCTCTCTCTCTCTCTCTCTCTCTCTCTATCTCTCTCTCTCTCTCTCGTATCCTAGGCTGGCCTTGAACTCTCTACGTTGCCAAGGATGACCTTGCAGCCCGATCCTCCTGCCTCCACCTCCCACACTTGCACCAGTGGTCTTTTTTGTTTGTTTGTTTGCTTTTGAGACAGGGTCTCCCTTTAGTTCCAGCTGGCCTGGAGCTCACTATGTAGACCAGGCTGGCCTTGACTTTGGAGATCTGCCTGCCTTTGCCTCCTAAGTGCTGGGATTAAAGGTGTGGTTTCTTAATGAAAATTGAGAATGAGGAAGTATACTTTTCTTTAATTTTTTTTATATGTGTGTATCAATGTATGTATGTGCAATCTGTGCACAGTGTGTGCAAATGTGTTCAAGTGAGTGCTTGGACCTGTGGCTCTCATGTGAAGGTTAAAGCTTAACAACGGGTTTCTTTCCAGTTGTTTCCTACCTTACTCCCTTGAGACAGTTCTCTAGCCAAACTTTGAATGTGCAGCTGCTTCAGTTAGACTTATGGCCAGCAATCTCCAGCCATCTTCCTGCTTCCTCCCAACCAGTGCTGGGGTTACCAGAACTCACTGTCATGCCTGACTATCACAAAGGTGATGAGGATCTGAACTCAGGTCCTAATGCTTGCACAGCAAGCCCTCTAACCCACTGAGCCACTCAATGCCCCAGCCCTACTCAAGACAGGTAAAGCTTAATTCTCCTTTGCTGCAATCCGTGTATCATATCTGACATCCCTGGGGTCAGTGGCCTGAAGACATATTGGTGTACTATACAAAGCATTAAGCATGGTAAATTTTATATACTGTATTATAATGTAGAAAAAAAGCAGTAATATATATTATACTTCTTTGAAAAATACTGGCCAAGCTCATGGTTCTAGGCAAGTAGCATCTGTTTAGCCACTGCTTTATCTTTATAACAGAAAAACAAACAAAATAAATAGCAGGACAGGTTGTGAAGGATCTTTGCAAATTCACTGGCTACAAAGATCTTTATTGGAGGATGATTCGTAAGGGACAAATTGAAAGCAACTGAAATGGCTGATGTCAGGCACATGGGTGGCAACGATAAAAAAGATTTATGGACCCTGTATTATGGGCTAGATGTATGCACACTGTGTATGTGTTAGCCCATTTAATCCTCATACTGAAATTATGAGGTGGACAGCCCTGTTATTCATATTTGCAGGGAAGGAGACTGGCACACAGCTGTGGGCACACTGCCCAGTGTCCACAGCTGGTAAGTGGCAGAGCAAGATTTCCACTTAGGCAACTGGTTTTGGAGCCCAAATTTGGGGTATTATTGCAACATTTGCAAACCTTAGGCAATGCTTAAAACACTCTTGATAACACAATTGGTTGTGATGTAAAAAAATACCAAAAGCATCATGTGTACAATATATTCTCAACTTTGAAAAAGTGTACAGAAAAAAATCTGAAAGAAATTGCTTCTGATAGTTACCTCCAGAAAAGACTGTGCTGGGCTCTGTGATGCACACCTGCAAAAAGAGCAGTAGGGTGGATGAAGCAGGGGGATTGCCTCCAGTAAGAGGCCAGCCTGGACTACCAAGAATCGGCATAAGCAGGACTGCATAGCAAGACTGTGTCTCAAACAACAAAAAGGGTAGAACTAGGACTTAAAATGTATTATTGTGTGTGCATATGCATGTTTGTGTGCATGCATATGTGCATGCACCTGTGTGTGTGTGTGTGTGTGTGTGTGTGTGTGTGCACGCTGCCACTACATGCATATGGAGGTTAGAGGTGACTTTTGGGGAGTTAGTTCTTTCCTTCCTCCATAGGGACCTGGGGATTGAAGTTGGGCTGTCAGGCTTGGCGGCAAGCACCTTTATCCAAAGAGCCATGTCCCCTACTTGCCCCATGACTTTTTTTTCTTGTATGTATATTGGGTATCTTATGCATTTCTTTAATTAATTTGGGCTTATTTTATATTTAGGAAAAACATGCTAATAACTAATAAAAATAAACCAATATCTCCTTTACTTAGCTTTTTTTTTTTTTTGGTCTTTTTGAGACAGGGTCTACTTGTAGCTCCAGCTGTCCTGGAACTCACTTTGTAGACCAGGCTGGCCTTGAACTCACAGTGATCCTCCTGTCTCTACCTTCTGAGTACTGGGATTAAAGGCATGTACCACCAGGCCTGGCTTACTTAGCATTTTAACAAATCTGTTCTAATTATTCACAAGTGAAATGTTATTTTAGTTTTGGAAAAGACCACTGTAAACTGATAACCTTCAGTCTTTGGCTGGTGCCCAAAACACCCCAGTACCCACTGGGAGAGGCTTGGCAGTTGTCAACACTCTACTGTCTAGGGAACATTTACTAATCTCGCCAAGCAATTTGATCCAGTTATAAAGTTTTACTGTGAGAATTTCTAAGGGTGAACTTTTATCAAAATAACACTTTTCTTCTAACATTTTTACTGAATGGCACATAGGCTAGTCGAATGATTGCCACAGGACCCCAGACCCTAACCACGGCAGAAGATCTCGGTCCCTGAGAATTAGTGATTGGCTGACTGTATGTGTTGGGGTAGGGCTGAAGCCCAGGGTCTTTCCTGTAGTGGGAAGTGCTCTACTACCACGCCACACTCTCAGCCCCCGCGAGCACTCCGGTTCTGCCCCATACCCACCACTGCCAGCCCTCTGGTCCAGGTCCGCTGTTGCCCACTCGGCTCTTCTTGCTTATCTGGCCCCAAGTGCTGATGTGCTCCCACAGAGCCTACAGAGCTGCTACCATTAACTGACCTTGCGGAGGAAGACTCCAAGAGTGCTAAGCTTCTCACCATGAAGAAACATTCTGACACCAAATGAGCGAACTTTTTGTCATAATAACTGTTGACAGAGTAGCCCCACAACTCAGGCACAGGATGACATTTCTCATCAACTTAAGAAGGCATTCTTGGGGTTGGAGAGATGGCTCCATGGTTAAGAACACTGGTCTTGCAAAGGACCGGGGTTCGATTCCCAGCACCCACATGGCAGATAAGAACCATCTTAGGCCGGACATGGTGGTGCATGACTTTAATCCCAGCACTCAGGAGGCAGAGGCAGGCAGATCTCTGTGAGGTCAAGGCCAGCGTGGTCTACAGAGTGAGTTCCAGGACAGCTGGGACTATAGGGAGACCCTGTCTCAAAAAAAAAAAAAGGCATTCTTTTTAAAAACCATTTTATTTATTTTTATTTTGTGTTACATGAATGTGTTGCCTGAATGTGGGCAGGGGTACCCATGTCATTGTGGCAAGCATCTCAGTGTCAGACCCGCTCTAGAGCTCAGCTGGTCATCCTGAACAGAGTTGGCCGTGGTCTGCTTTGTCCTGTAGATGAGGAAGTTAGCTGTGGACACTCTGAGCTCTCCCCTCGAGACTTCCAGGCTGGATTTGAATCTGTCTTCATTATGTTCTGTGGTCTTTAGGAGGTACTGTCTACATTCACCAACTTAATAGCTTCCCCATCCTGTTCTGTGTGCATGGGCAGTCACTGTCTCCCCACTAGGAAAGCCCCTTGCCTCCAAGTGCCAAGACCTTCGTTGTAAAGAAGAGACCAAAGGAAAGTCTGGAGAAAATAAGAGGAATGTTTGGTTTAAAGGCAAGTTTTGGTGCTCTCTGTTTAGAAGGGTGTAGGCTTGAAATGAGAATTTCAGAGGTAGGCTGGTCAGTCAGTGGGCATTTATTCAACACCTACTCTATTGAGAGGCCACATACAGCTAGCACCCAGGTGATGTCATGACTACTGTCACTGTCACCGACTTGTGGTGTGCTCTCTGGGCCAGGTTCTCAACACTGAATGATCCAGAATATTATCTGGGGAGTTAATTACACTACTCCTTTCTGGTTCTTGTTCCTAGAGATTCATATCACACACACACACACACACACACACACACACACACACACACAGGATTCCTCTACTTAAACCATCTTTTCAACAAAGTATCTGTCAGCCACACCAGTGTCTGCTAGATTCCTGCCAGAGAGCTATTCTGAAGGCATTGAAGACAGGTTATTTACTGCTCCACTCTATGTGGAGAGCACCTGGGACCCTGCCATGATGGTTCATGAATGAATGACACTAACTTCTGTTTATTCTCAATACAAACCCGACACCCTGCCCTTGCACAAACGTGCACCCTTGTTATTCTCTAAGTCTTCCCTGTTCCCTCCCAGGCCTATCAAATGTCCAGTCTTTTTATGGAGCATAACTTTTGACATGAATGGTTATATACGAACTGGTTAATTTTTCTCTGTTATGTAAACACAGATGGTCATCCTTTGGTCCTTTTCTACACTCTGTGTGTCCCACACTCACCCAGGGGCTTCCTGTCTCCTTCCTCACACCCTTTGGTCCTTTTCTACACTCTGTGTGTCCCACACTCACCCAGGGGCTTCCTGTCTCCTTCCTCACACCCTTTCGTCCTTTTCTACACTCTGTATGTCACACACTCACCCAGGGGCTTCCTGTCTCCTTCCTCACACCCTTTCGTCCTTTTCTACACTCTGTATGCCCCACACTCACCCAGGGGCTTCCTGTCTCCTTCCTCACATCCTTTGGTCCCTTTCTACACTCTGTATGCCCCACACTCACCCAGGGGCTTCCTGTCTCCTTCCTCACACCCTTTGGTCCCTTTTCTACACTCTGTATGTCCCACACTCTCCCAGGGGCTTCCTGTCTCCTTCCTCTTCCTTCTCCTCCTCCTCCTCCTCCTCCTCCTCCTTTTCATCCTTCTCTTCTTTGTCTTCCTCTTCCTCCTCCTCTTCCTCCTTCTCCTCCTTTTCTTTCCTTTACTTTCCTTCTCTTTGTCTTCTTCCTCTTCCTCCTCCTCCCACAGTCTTCTTCCTATTCTTCAGAGAAGGGTTCTCCTTGCCAAATGAGGCTGTTTATCTCCAGTGTCCTCTCGCTCCATTTCTTCCCAGTCCTGGAGTTCAGACCTGCACACCTCTGCTTGGCAGGTCTTCTTTCCTTTCTCTGAAGCGCCCCTAGCTGTGCTAGCATGTATCACACTTTATCTGGATTGTCTTCTGTATGAGTGTTTCGCTTATCCATGTGTCAGTGCACCTGAGTGTGTAATCAATGGAGGCCAGAATAGGGCATTGATCCCTTGAAACTGGAGTTGTGGACAGTTGTTAGCCACCACCTGGGTGCTGGGAACCTAAGCTGGGTCCTCTGTAAGAACAGCCAGTGCTCTTAACTGCTGAGCTAGCTCTCCAGCCCCATAAATTGTCTTATTTGGGGGCTGGAGAGATGGCCTAGAGGTTAAGAGCACCGACTGCTCTTACAGAGGACCCGGGTTCGATCCCCAGCACCCACATGGCGGCCGAGAATGGTCTGAAACTCCAATTCCAGGAGAACTCCAGTTCCAGGGGAATCCGACACCCTCTTCTGACCTCTGCGGAGTTGCACAACACGGGTACACAAACTTGCATGCAGACAGTACATTCATACACATACAGAAATAAATAAAATTAATAAAAAAATTTTTTAATTAAAAAAATTGTCTTATTTGTTGCCAGATTCCACTCCTCATTTTAAGTGCCTTCAGGACAGAGACTTTAACTAATAAAAGTTATCTTCAACACTGAATACATAGATTGTTCTTTGTCTTGAAAGCATGACTGTGATGTAGCACCTTAAGCACATGGTAAAAGGAGGCTTTCAGAGGTGAGGGATTCTTTCCCTCAAGTATACCTAAACTGACTATTACGGCTCAGCCTACTCAGATGCCATTTGCAGATGAGGGAAAAGAGGACACATTTAGTCTCCTTCCATTCTCAGTCCTGGGTCTCCCCTCCCCCCATGTGGCATTTTGAAAGTACTGCAACTATCATTCATAGAGAAATGTGTTTAGAGGAATAAAGTATCTCTGATGACGGTTGGAGCTTCATGTCCACCATCCCCCACAGCTCCTCATCCATTCTACTCTTTCCTTCCCCTGCACTGGTCCCAGGGCACAGACCGACACTCCTCCTTACACCCATCCCCCAGAGGGAGTTTACTAAGTGTCACACAGTCAAAGAGCTCTGTGCCAGAAGGAATCTGGAGCCCTGCGCTGATTCTATATGACCGCAGTGACTTTCAACTCTGCTGATACTATATTTTTTCTTTTGTGTGTGTGTGTGTGTGTGTGTGTGTATGTGCGTGTGTGTTTGGGTGGGTATTTTTCCTTTTTGAGAAAGGGTTTCATGTGACCCAAGTTGGCCTTGACCTCTTAGTCCTCCTGCCTCCCCTGCCTGTCCCTCCTGAGTGCTGGGATTATGCTGTGCCACCACGGCCGCTCTGTGTGGTTGGGGATGGAGCCCAAGGCCTTGTCAGTGTTAGGTGAGCACTCTATCAACTGAGCTGCACCTGCAACCCACTGATATCCATTTTTATATGACCTTACATTTTTAGGGAAAGAAACAAAAAACAATGAACAGAAAAGAACCAGTATGTGTTTGATAGGACTGTGGTGGGTTGGGGGCTGGGCTGGATGGTGACTGCTGGGGAGGTGCACCCTGCAAAGTGACAAGTGCACATTCTACTGTATGATCTGGCAGGCTCAGCCCACCAGCCCAGGGGGTCCCCAGAGCACACATTGCCTGAAAGGAGTATGTTTCATCTTTAAGAATGCTTTCCAAAAATGCAGACAATAGGGCTACAGTAACTCGCTTTGTTCATTCTTTCTGTCAAGAAACCCACAATTTACGATAACAGTAACTTCAAAGTAGGACCTGGAATTCTGGGCAATTAGCACTAAGCAAGAGATGGTTTTTATTTTATGCTTTAATTTAATTTAATTTTTTGTCTTTTTGAGACAGGGTCTCCCTTTAGTCCCAGCTGGCCTGGAGCTTGCTCTGTAGATCAGGCTGGCCTTGAAGTTACAGAGATCTGCCTGCCTCTGCCTCTGCCTCTGCCTCTGCCTCCTGAGTGCTGGGATTAAAGGCATGCGCCACCACACCTGTTAATTTTAATTTTTTAATGATTATATTTAGTTTTTGAGACAGGGTCTTACTATGTAGGTTTGGCTGGCTTAGTACTCTTTTAAAATATTTTATTATTTTTATTTTGTGTTTATGAATGTTATGCCTGGATGTATGTAAGTGCATCTGTGTTCTGCAATGCCCATGGAGATCAGAAGAAGGTGTTGGATCCCCTGAAACTGGAGTTAAGATGATTGTTAGCCACCATGTGGGTGCTGGGAACTGAACCCAGGTCTTCTGAAAGCAGTGCTCTTAACCCCTGAGCCATCTCTCCAGCCCCAGGCTTAGTACTCTTTACAATCCTCCTGTCTCATCTTCCTGGGCACTGGGATTACAGATTCATACCACCACACCTGGCAAGGGATCATTTATAAAATCTCAGTTTTAGGGGCTGGAGAGATGGCCTAGCTCTTACAGAGGACCCAGGTTCGATCCCCAGCACCCACATGGCGGCCGAAAACCGTGTGAAACTCCAATTCCAGGAGAACTCCAGTTCCAGGGGAATCCGACACCCTCTTCTGACCTCCGCAGCATTGCACGACATGGGTGCACAAACCTGCATGCAGACAGTACATTCATACACATACAGAAATAAATAAAATTAAATTAAAATTAAAAATAAAAATAAAATCTCAGCTTTATTAGTGAAATTTAATAAAGGTCAATACATGGACTGAGGATATAGCTCAGTGGTGGAGTGCTTGCTTAACATCTGCAAGGCCCTGGCTTCAATTCCTAGGGCCCATATGTAGCATAAAGGTTAGTGCTAACATGTTCATCCTACTATATGGAAGGATCACAATCCATTTAACCATTTCTTAGAATCTAGTTCCCTCCCCATTATGTGCAAACTACTTCAATGGAACATCCCTTCATGATCATCAGCATGGACAATTCCATTCTTGGCACAGTCTCTCACCTTGCTAGGATACAGGCAGGTGCATTTCAAAGGTATCAGTGGACTTCTCTCTAGGACAGGCAGTAGTTATTTAAATTCTCCCCAGCAGTTTTTCTTTCAGTTTTTGTTATGATGGGACTGGTCATTCATGCATCTGTCTTCTTATTTAAAGCTGCCAGAAATTTTCTTTATGATTTCTGGCCTTGTGTCATGCTGAGATTAAATAAATGTTTTTATTATGTCCTGTTGGCAATTTTTAAAAGTCACATTTTTGTTAATCCATTAGAAATGTATTTGTGTAGATGGTTTGAGATGAAGATTAACAAGCATGGACAACATCTTTTTCCATGGCCTTGGTATGGTTCCATACGTGTTGCGGGTGGGCATGTATTTCTCCGCACACAGTGCTATGGACTTGGTCCCTAACCCCTCCCAACTCCCCCCAGCAATATGTTTGGAGATCTTTCCTTAAGAGAACAAAGAGATTGACTTGTACTTTTCTGCTTCCGGATTACATTTGTGGCCTGATTCCTGCAGAGTTCAATCAGTCCCCTGTTGCTCTTCCGTTTCTAAGGTCTTCCAGACGCAATGGATGGCTGCATCCTCTCCCTGTAAGGCCAGGATGTGCGTTTGCATTTCTCAGGAGATGTGGAGTGGAATTGTTGGGTCTGTGGGCTGGGTATGTCTTATATTTCAATTAGACACTGCAAAACTGGCTTCTCAACTGGCTTTCTAGTCTAATTTTTAAATTGATTTAAAATTGATTAAATAAAAAAATAAAGGTTGTTTATACCAGTGGGTAACTTTTCAATACACATATACACTGTGCAATGTTTAAATTAGATTAAACTTATCTTTGAACATTTATTCTTATTGTTATTTTGAGTCAAGGTCTCATTGCAGCCCAGGCTGGCCTCAAACTCACTATGCAGTTAAGCATGGCCTTGAACTTCTGATCTTTGACCTCTCCCTCCCAAGGATTAACAAATGTTTGCCACTGTGTCTGAACTTTTTTTTTTTAATTTTTATTTTTGTGAGACAGAGTCTCACTATGTAGTCCATGCTGGCCTGAAATTCCCTTTGTAAGCCAGTTGGTCTTGAACTTGTAGCAGTCGTCCTGCTCTGCCTGGGATGATGATGATGATGATGATGATGATGATGATGATGATGATGATTATTTGTATGAGTGTATTGGCTGCATGTATGGTAAGTGCACCCATGCCGTGGTGCTCACAGAGGTCAGAAAAAGGCATCAGATCCCCTGGAACTGGAGCTATGGATGGTTGTTAGCTGCCATGTAGGTTCTGGGAATCGAACTTGGGTCCTCTACGGGAGCAGCCAGTGCTTTCTACCACTGAGCAGTCTCTCCAGACCCTCGATTCTTTCTTTATGGCAGAACCTTTTTCATTATGTGACATGCACTGAGTCTTGCTGCACCACCCTGCTGGGTGAGCATCCAGGAGATAAGAAGTGAGCTTGTGAGAGATGTGGACCTCCCCCTCCCCCCCAACTTATCCCATCACTGTGTTACAATAGTCAAGATATGATATCAGATAACAGGCAAAGAAAATGAAGTGTGTGTTTATATATATAGACACAGTGCATATACGCCACAAATCCAGTGTCCACAAACACACATAACAAAGCTTTATTCAGCCAGAAGTTATGAAATCTGCCAGTTTAAGGAAAGTGGACAGAATGGGGAGTTCATCTGTTGAGAAAAGTGGCCAGACACAGAAAGAAGACCGTCGCAGACAAGTGACCCTTCGAATAGAGGACAGGCTTCAAGGGAGGAGGGCATTGGACAAGGGGCTAGGGGGGAGGCAAGAGCAAGCATGCTTTACACATTAATGTGCTCCATGATGAATATGTAATGAAAATAAATATTTACTGGGCCAGGCATGGTGGCGCATGCCTTTAATGTCAGCACTTGGGAGGCAGAGCCAGGTGGATCTCTGTGAATTCAAGGCTAGCCTGGTCTACAAAGCAAATTCCAGGCCAGCTGGGGCTAAAGGGAGACCCTGTCTCAAACACACACACACACACACACACACACACTGATGGAGAAATAAGGCAGTCATTAAATGGTTCTTAAATAAAATATAAGCAAAAAATTTTTCTGTGCACATCCTTTTGAATGAAATCTCTCAGTTTCCAAGAAGGGAAGATAAACAAGGGACCAGGAAGCATCCCAGGGCACCTGGACCTGAGGAACGCTGTCACCTTTGGTGGTCACACCACCCATTTTCTTGCTCTTGAGGTTTGGAAAGTGCTTTAGGCTACACATACATAAATCAGTCAATAAATCAATCAATCAAAGAGTGAACAGTGAACTGGGGGTCTGGAGGCCACAGCTTCCTAGAACAAAAACTGGTTAATTA
The DNA here is from genome assembly GCA_009823505.1 of Rhizomys pruinosus. Classification (NCBI taxonomy): domain Eukaryota; kingdom Metazoa; phylum Chordata; class Mammalia; order Rodentia; family Spalacidae; genus Rhizomys; species Rhizomys pruinosus. The sequence goes on from VZQC01014822.1 coordinate 2,253,731, forward strand.
CTAAAATGGACTTGGAAAAGCATGCTTTTCTCCATTTTTTTTTTATTTCTAAACATTTTATTTTATTTTATTTTATTTTATTTCTTTTTTGGTCTTTTTGAGACAGGGTCTCCTTGTAGCCCCAGCTGTCCTGGAACTCACTCTGTGGACCAGGCTGGCCTTGAACTCACAAAGATCCACCTGCCTCTGACTCCTGAGTGCTAGGATTAAAGGCGTGCGCCACCATGCCCAGCTTTTATTTCTAAAAATTTTAAATTAAAAATTTATTTATTATTTTATTATTGGAGAGACATGTGTGACACACTGTACATGTGGATACCAGAGGACAGTATTTCATTTTATTTTTTATGTATATGAGTTTTGCCTGCATGTATGTAAGTGCACGACCTGTGTGCAGTGTCCTCAAATGCCAGAAGATAATGTTGGATCCCTTGGACTTTTGTTAGCTACCATGTGGGTACTGGGACTAGAACCGGGGTCCTCTAGAAGAATAGCAAGTATTCTTAACTGTTGCTAAGCCATCTCTCAAGCTCTAATTTTCTTTCTTTTTATTTCTATGTGTCTGTGTGAGTATATGCAGGTGCCCTTGGAGGACAAAGGAGGTTGCTGGATTCTTTGAATTCAGAGTGGGCCTCTTGACATGGGGTGGGGGACCGAACTCAGTTCCTCTGGAAGAATAACCCCCCCCCTTTTTTTTTTGAGACAGGGTCTCCCTGTACCACCAGCTGTCCTGGAACTTACTATGTACCAGGCTGGCCTTGAACTCACAGAGATCCACGTGCCTCTGCCTCCCAAGTGCTGGAATTATAGGTGTGCGCCNCATGGAGTATCCACCTGGGGCTCACTAGTAGGTCGTGGCACATGGAGTATCCACCTGGGGCTCACTAGTAGGTCATGCCACGTGGAGTATCCATCCTGGGGCTCACTAGTAGGTCATGCCACATGGAGTATCCATCCTGGGGATCCTCACATACCCCTAGAGTGTAACTATTTGGTGGCTTCAGATACTTTATTTATTTTTTTTGGTCTTTTTGAGACAGGGTCTCCCTGTAGTCCCAGCTGTCCTGGAGCTTACTCTGCAGACCAGGCTGGACTTGAACTCACAAAGATCTGCCTGCCTCTGCCTTCCAAGTGCTAGGATTAAAGGCGTGCGCCACCACGCCCAGCCAGATACTTTATTAAAATGAGGTCAGAATCTACATCAGTTTTTCCATCACTGAAAAGTGAGGTTCGGGGCTAGAAAGATGGCTTAGTGGTTAAGAGCGCCGACGGCTCTTGCAGAGGACCCGAGTTTGATTTCCAGCACCTACATGGCAGAGAAAAACCGTCTTAGGCTGGGCATGAATCCCAGAACTTGGGAGGCAGAGGCAGGTGGATCTCTCTGAGTTCAAGGCCAGCCTGGTTTACATAGTGAGCTCCAGGCCAGCAAGGACTAAAGGGAGACCCTCTCAAAAAAAAAAAAAAAAAAAAAGGGACGAAAAGTGAGGTTTCAAGACTGCCTGAAGAACCAGGGGCCACCTTAGCCTTCGGACCCTCCACTCCTGATGCTGGGGCTGCAGCTGTGTGCTCCAACGCTCAGTTCACGAAGTGCTGGGGTTCAATCTCTCTTCTTCTCTCTCTCTGGTTCCGTCTCTCTCTCTCTCTCTTCTCTTCACTCTCGTCTACACACACACACACACACACACACACACACACACTTCTAATGGAAGTACTTCCTCAGCCCAATTGCTTATGTTTTTTGAGGTAGTAACTTGCTGGGCAGCCCAGGCTGATGTCAGATTTAAACAGTCCACAGTTCTGGAGTTGTAGGTACCTGCCTCTACATTGGGCCCAGAATGAACACATTTTCAAAGATGTTCTATATACAGGAGATGCAAAATTAGAGAGTGAGGCAAACTAAAATTTAAACTTGATTTTTTTTTTTTTCGGTCTTTTTGAGACAGGGTTTCCCTGTAGCCCCAGCTGTCCTGGAACTCACTATGTACACCAGGCTGGCCTTGAACTCACAAAGATCCACCTGCCTCTGCCTCCCAAGTGTTGGGATTAAAGGTGTGTGCCACCACACCCAGCTTAAACTTGATTTTTTTCTCTTTGTTGCCTCCTACTATGATTTAAAATTTGGGAGAGCTCAATTAATTTCAAGAATCCTTGAGATATTTGAGATTTAAAGGTGCGCATGGCTCTGTTGCTTTATTATGGACAGTTCTGCTGAATCTATTAAAGCCAATGTGAAGTATATGTACCTTGCCAGTCCCTCACAGCAGCTCAGACCAAGCAGAGGGCAGAGCCAGCAGAGCATCCATCTGAGCACATGCAATTTCGCCACAGACCCAAAGCCCCCTGCATTGATTTTTTTTCTCAGTTTTTCAGCCCCTAGTCGCTGAACAGAGGGAAAAATGACTTACTCTCAGAGCACTGGACATTCAAAGCTACAAAAAGTTCATCCATGTGTCCTCCAGTTCCTACTCTCTGTTTTTTTGTTGTCTTTCTTGATGGGCTTTTTTAGGTCATTTAAAAAATACTTCTCTAAAATGTTATGACAAGGGAATAAAATGGCTTTTAAAATGTTCTGATTTGTTGATTAATTTTGTCTCTAAAATTATATTATACCAGTGTTGTTTTTTAATGTTTTAACTACTTCCAAATGTAATTATCTTGAAATAACTATGAATAGAAAATTGGATATAACAGAAAAGACAGGCTTTCATAATATATTAAAGTACCTAATTTAGGAAGTAGACTAACAAGGACCATCAGAAACAATTTTTGAGACTGTAATTATAAGTTAAGTCACTATTAAAATGACATGCATATATATTTCCAGTTTAAAATAATTAGCTCCAGGGCTTTCACTTCTAACAGGAGACGCTTGCTAACGAATATGCAGAAATATTCCATGGCATTTGCCCACCACACACCACAGATGTGTGTCTACTTACACTGCTCAGTCCCAGCACCACCTCATCTTCACCAACTGGCATGCATTTTAACCAGGGTAGCCAACTGTGAAATATGGTTAGCTAATATTTGAAAATTGGAGTAGTCTTAGAGCAGTGATCCTTAAACATAACCCAGCCTTAGGGGTGCTGCATGTCTCTGGCAGCTGTCCCCTATTTTATTTACTTATAAGTATCATTAATACCAAAGATATGCAACCTTTGCTGCCTATATGTCATTCTCTGTGTTCAGGTCTTTAGTAGTGCTGTGCTTATCTATTTCAGTCAAATGTATTTCTTATCGGAAAAAAAAAAAGAGTAAGAGAGCTGACAATACAGTGTTATCGAATTTTTTCAGCTGAGACCCACATGTCACTTGGCGTTCAGACATGTGTGTGCTTGATTGATGGATGGGTTTTCGAGAAATAAAACTAGGATCAACAGCTTTGCTCCCTCCCCCATCGGAGAGCAGAGCCAAGCATAACTGCAACAATAGCAGGATTAGGGATGCATTAGCTGACCATCGACCACAACCATCCATGCCCATCAACAGTTTGCACGTAATAACCTGAAGCTATGATAAGGAACAAAGGTAGGAGAAAGGGGACAGGAGAAAACAAATCAATAAAAGAATGGAATGTCGAAGACACAGGCCCAGTGGAGACTCCCCGTACTTTGAGGCTAGTGTCTCCAAATGTGGAAACAATACCTCAGTCAGAGAGCTCTGATGGGAAACACATGGACATGTTACTTAGACAGAGATTTGGAATTTACAGATTAATATTGAGACCTATCTCCTCCTCTTCCTCCTCCTCCTCCTTCTTATTCTTATTCTTATTCTGGACAATACACGTGTTATATTTATGCTATCAACCTGTATACCTAATATTGCTCTTAAAGGAAAAGAAAGCTTTCACCATAAGAGTTCAGATCCTAGCACCCACAGGGTGGCTAACAACTACCTGTAACTCCAGTTCTAAAGGATCTGATGCCTTCTTCTGGCTTCTGTGGGTACCCACACACATGTAGCATACACACAGAGAGACATACACATAAATTAAAAAAAATTTAAAAAAAACAGGCCGAGGATGTCACTCAGTCGCAGATCCCTTGCCCAGAAGCTTTAGGGCTGATTCCCTGTATGACAAAGAAAGCAGCAATAACAAAAAAGAGTTCCTAGATTCAAAACAATTTAGGGTGGTGTCTTGTTTTTGTGTTTTGAGATAAGATCTTGCTAGGTAGCCCCAGCCATTCTCAAACTTTTGATTTTCCTGTTTTAGCCTCCTAAATTCTGGAATTGTGGGCCTCTACCACAATACCCAGCCAGGGGTGGTTTACTGGTATAGGTATGGAATAAATTCTAGTTTTATTGCCTGCACTTAAATCTTATTTCAGGGCTATAAAAGTAACTGTGTATAGTTATGGAATTATGTGAGCAAGGGATGATTTTTTTACTTGTATTATTGAAGATTGGAGGTATATTACTAAAGAAATGCAGTATTACTATAATCACAAAGAAAACAATTACATTTCAATTATGATTCTTTTGAACCTAACATGCTTAAAAAATTCAAAGCCACAGGAAACTGACTTTTTTTAGATAGCATTTCACCCACATTAGTATAGCTGGTAGGGTTGGAAAAGCTCTGTTCCAGCCGACAGGCTGTAAGGTGGCAAGCCTGATTAAAGGAACCTGATTTACTTTTGTGGCCTCTAAAGTTGACCCATTTTATAATTGGATAATCCAGTGGAAATTTTCTTTCCTCTGTGCTATGCATGTGTGAGGTGTTGCGTGTGTGTAGTAAGCCTGTGTGCCCATGTATTGATGAGTGTGTAGTAGCCTGTGTGCCCGTGTATTGATGAGTGTGTAGTAGCCTGTGTGCCCGTGTATTGATGAGTGTGTAGTAGCCTGTGTGCCCGTGTATTGATGAGTGTGTAGTAGCCTGTGTGCCCGTGTATTGATGAGTGTGTAGTAGCCTGTGTGCCCATGTATTGATAAGTGCTCCCGAGTCTTCCTCCTTAATCATTATCCACTTTCATTTTTTGAGACAGGGATCTCACTGAACCTGGAACTGTCCAGTTTGGTCAGGCTGACTGGCTGCCCAGGTTGTCTCTTCCCAACACTTGGCATTGGGAACACAGGCATGAGGCCCCTGGGCCTGGCTTTTCACCTGGGTGCCACAGACTGAAGTCAGGTCTTCGTGCTTGTGTCGCAAGTGCCAGGTGAGCAGGGTCCCAGCCCTCCATGGGATAGTTCTTTGAGATTCTAAATACGTAGCCAGTTGCAGGGCAGTCCTACTAAGTGGTTGAGTAACCTAAGTCTACCTCTGCTCAAGCCAAGTTGGCCCCAACATCCAGTTCTGACAGGGTGAGTGGGCTCACTTCCCTGACCCTCAGTTAGAGCATTTGCTGTACTGTGCTCATCGGTTCTCTTAGGAGTTGAGCAGATTATGGTCCCTGACTTTGGATACCTTTAGAGTCACATGAGCAAGTTTCAGACCTCAGAGGCCTAATGATTCAGTATAAAAGGACATTACTGGACTGGAGAGATGGCCTAGCCGTTAAGAGTGCCGACTGCTCTTGCAGAGGACCCAGGTTCGATCCCCAGCACCCACATGGCGGCCGAGAACCATCTTTAACTCCAGTTCCAGGGGAATCTGACACCCTCTTCTGACCTCCGAGGCATTGCACAACACGGATGCACAAACCTACATACAAACAGTACATTCATACACATACAAAATAAATAAAATTTAAAAAAAGGACATTACTGCTGGGCAGCCTGGTCTACAGAGTGAATTCCAGGACAGCAGGAGCTACAGGCAGACCTTGTCTCAAAAAGACCAAAAAAA